>VZSC01016116.1:829073-858776 GCA_013398225.1 Steatornis caripensis | reverse complement strand
GTTCCATCACCTTTCCAGGGATGGAGGTGAGACTGACTGGCCTGTAGTTTCCCGGGTCCTCCTTCTTGCCCTTTTTGAAGATTGGAGTGACATTGGCTTTCCTCCAATCCTCAGGCACCTCTCCTGTTCTCCACGACTTTTCAAAGATGATAGAGAGTGGCCTAGCAATTACCTCCGCCAGCTCCCTCAGCACGCGTGGATGCATCCCATCGGGACCCATCGATTTGTGGGTGTTCAGTTTGCCTAGGTGCTCTCTAACCCAATCCTCATTGACCAAGGGCAAGTCCTCTTTTTTCCGTGCTTCCTCTCTTATCTCCAGAGTCTGGGAGTCCTGAGGGCCAGTCCTAGCAGTGAACACTGAAGCAAAGAAGGTATTCAGTAACTCAGCCTTCTCTGTGAGAGAGTAAAAATATATTACTTCTCTGTGAGAGAAAAAAAATCAAGTCAATGCCACTTGGTAATTTGTTTTCCGTTTTGTAAATGATACAAGCTGAGACATCATCAAGTGATCTCTGTTGTATATTTTAAGAGGAGGATTCAGTTCTCGAGTCTGGTTTGGAAGCACTGTAAGTATAGCTTACAGAGCTAGCAGACAGCGTGAACACTGCTACTGCTTTACTTCATTGAGATATGCTTAGTTATGCATTCCTGTTTGAAGTCCTAAGAAGTCCTGTCTGGGAGACCTAGTTATGAGATACCTTGACCTGTAATTCATTAACACATACTAGTGGTGCTTTCACACTTTCCCATTTCCTGGTGAAGGGTCTAGAGCCAGAATTCTTATGAGGAGCGGCTGAGGGAACTGGGGCTGTTCAGCCCGGAGACAAGGAGGCTCAGGGGAGACCTTATCGGTCTCTACAAATACCTGAAAGGAGGTTGTAGCGAGGTGGCTGTTGGTCTCTTCTTCCAGGTAACAAGTGATAGAACGAGAGGAAATGGCCTGAAGTTGTGCCAGTGGAGGTTTACACTGGATATTAGGAAAAATGTCTTCACCGAAAGGGTTGTCAAGCATTGGAACAGGGTGCCTAGGGAAGGGGTGGAGTCGCTATCCTTTGGAGGTATTTAAAAGACATGTAGGTGTGGTGCTTAGGGACACGGTTTAGTGGTGGACTTGGCAGTGTTAGGTTTACAGCTGGACTTGATCTTAAAGGTTCTTTGCAACCTAAATGATTCTATGATTCTGTTTTTCTCCTAGAGGTAGACCAAGATAATGTAACATTACTTTTACATGTTTATTTCTTGATTCTCGTGAAATATAAAGTAACTTTATAATTTTAAGCCATGAATGACAAACTACAGAGAACCAAAGAGTGCACACTAACTTCCAGGTAGACCTTCTGAATGAATAATAAAAAAAAACAAAACCACACCAAACCAGCCCACAATAGAAGAATCCCTAAGATAGGAAGCTCTTGGATACATTAACAGTTCCAGCACTTCCAAGCACATATGTCTTGTTTTCCACCTATATCTTGATAGTTTTGTATCATAAACTACACACTTTATTTTCCTTACTGTAGTTGAATTTATCACCATTCTTGAAATTAGGTTTTCCGAATCGAGGTAAAGCTGCATGCTAAAACTGAGCCAGGAGCACCAATGGTCTTGTCAATGATGGTATCTAGCTTAGGGCCTGGCCCTGGTGGGGATAGTTGCTACCAACACTGCTGGTGGGGTGAAAAAACTCTTGCCTCTAATATTTTTTGGCACTTATTTACTTATTTATCTTGCTTATCTGCTTGCTTACTGAACTATTGGACAACATACGCAGTCTAGCAAAACTGTTATGAACATTCTGCAATTAACATAGTCAGTTTGTAGTGCTACTTCAGAAAATGTGTTTCTACTAAGGTAGAAAAATTTAATTTCTAACTTTTCTCCCTTAAAATTCCTAGTGGCAAAAGATACCCTTTACAAGCAGATGAGGTCAGTCATCAAATGTGAGACACTTCAAACAACCAGGGGTAACTGATTCCAAAACCAAACAACCCTTGTTTGAGAAGTCCTTTCTGGTAATTCCCAGCTGTCCCTATCAGCTGGACTTCAACTCAAGTCCTCTGAGTTGGGCTAGAGAAGAGGGGGACGGAGTTTCTTCAAGCGCACCTCTTCACCAGGGGTCCAGGTATGTAAGTGGGTGCTGATGGTGCTGACAGCGTCTCTATTCAAAGAAGGGAAATTCCCAGTCCAAACTACATTTGCATGCTGATGATACAGAATTTCATCACAAAGTGAAACAGCATCATATAGTTTAATTTGGATGGATGGATGGATAAAATTGTGTTAGGGCTGTAACATTAAGTTAGACTAGTTTAGCTCTTTGAGGAAGAAACAGACTTCAGTATCTCTTAGACAATTCTCATATTTCATTTATTCCCTTCCCAGGAAGATCATTGTTTACACAGAGGCCCACATTTCTGGCTATCAGGTGTGTGAGGGAACTGGTATTGTAATCTTTATATATGTATGTATATATGAATTCTTCATATGTTTTGCTAAATATTTGATATAGAAAAGAGGATCAAAGCACTATAGCTGACATTTGGCGTGGAAGATAGTAGTAAGTCATGTATGTTCTGCTGGGTTTTGTTTCATATTTTTGTTACTACAGTGAAGATGACACTGATGCTGAAATGAAACCAGTCTTCTCAGGTAACCAATTTAGTGACCAAGCATCTAGTCCTCTGATTTTATTCAGCTTTTCAGCTGGAAACATTTAGCATACTAAAAATAAATTCTACCCCTTTAAGTTGTCCTGGTAGTCTGTGAAGCCAAAAAAAGATAGCAGGGAGTGCACTGATAGATTCTTGGTTGGTTGTTAGCTGAGTTAAAAATAGAATATTTTGTACTAAAGATGTGAGCCATGACTTTCTGCATGGATACGTTGTTTTGCCATAGTATTGGGGATGACAAAGGAGGATTAACTGAAGTAATCGTGAATTGTTGCAGCAGAGCAGGATGTTTTTTCAACCAGAAGTGGTAGAAAGCTTCACCTAAAGATAGTGTGATGTGAGCAATTGAGCACCTGGGAGGGGCTAAGAACATATCTGAACTATCTGATCTGACAAACTCGTCGTGTTATAACTCATGCTTAGTCTGAGAGCTGACATTTGCCTAGCTTAGTTTGCCAGTTATGGAAGAACATTTTTTTGGAGGGGATGGGGGGGATGTGCATGTTTTGTTTTGAGTGTTTGTTTGTGGTTTGGGTTTTTTTTGTAGTAGAGCCCCTGCCCATATCCTTTCTTAGTGCAAGGATATGCACACTGTAGGTTTTTCATAAACTAAGGAGTAATTTTTTCTAGCTTTTTTTCTTAATTTATTTATTGGTAACACATCCCTAAGTTGCTATACAATTCCTCTCTTAACTACACTGACTAGAGGAATGATGTTCACTCTGGGTTGCCAAAGCTTTTATATATGCCACATGTGCGATGGTGATACCAATGTGACAAATTGCAGAGTCATCTGATAAATTGTATTTACATCCACCTTTGACCACCTCACCTGCTTTCTGCCACTAATCTGCCTCCACTGGGATTTATTCGACATTCCAAATCTTGGAGCAGCTTCAAACATCTGCTAATTTAAAAAAAAAAAAAAATCAACCTGCCAAAGAAAAATTTCCTGCCTTTCTCCCAGCCAATGAAGTACACTCTGCCTCCAAAAAATACACTGGCCTATTTAAAAAAATCTGGACAATAATCAACTGTACACCCATGGCAAATTTTAGTACTTTACAAACCTTCATGTTTTGGACACTTTTGCCTTCAGTAAGATACACTATCTGGGCCTGAGATGCTCAACTTTGAACTTGGGCATTTTTATTTATAAAATTCTACTAGAATGTAGTTGATTTCAGTTCACACGTGCAAAGCTAGCCTGTGTGCCCACTGATGTCAGCAGGAACAGTGTTGGGCTGCTGAGAACTTGAAAAAGTCTTCAGTGCAGATGCTTTTGCTGGAAGCTCTGGCCTGTGATTACTT
Source organism: Steatornis caripensis (assembly GCA_013398225.1). Taxonomy (NCBI): domain Eukaryota; kingdom Metazoa; phylum Chordata; class Aves; order Caprimulgiformes; family Steatornithidae; genus Steatornis; species Steatornis caripensis. Next base: position 854,796 of record VZSC01016116.1, on the reverse strand, counting down.
TGAGTTGAAATTATACTGGTGTCCATTATTAATATTGCCTAAAAGCTTTCTGACTTCTCAGTCTTTGGAAGACTATAATTTAATTCTAGCAGGACACTGTATTGGCAGTGTTTGTATTTAAGCTGTGATGGCTCCACGTATTTAATCATAGACCTATATTTAAACAACATTAGGCATTTGCTTCAAAAGTACCCTCTGAAACAAGATGTTAGTTGGCATTTGAACGACTTTCTCAACCTAAGTCACAGGCCATTTATTCTCTGTTAATGGCAGATGGCTGATCTTAACAGGAACATGAAACAAATGGCTTCACAAAGCAGTTAGATATTTGCAGCTGCATTTAAAAACAGACTTTATGAACTGCTTGGTTAATGCTACTGAGGAAAACAGCTAACTACAGGACTTCTAATACGAAAAAATGAGCATCAGTAAATATGTGCAATGGTTTGGGATAGCAGCCCAACATCTGTGGTATGAAGAGTTGGCCAGGAAATATGCTGCAACAGGCTGTGCTTTACAGTCTACAGTATTCTTGGCTCGAGTACCTTATTCAGCAATAAAAATTGATGTGCAATATAATGTTGGATAGTCACTATTACTGTGAAAATATGATCACATGTGGAAGTATTTCATAACCATTTGCAAATATCTCTTTGCTGTTAAAAATGTACTTATGCACTGGTTTCAAATATTTCTTATTGTCTAATAGGGAATGTACTTCTAAAGAATTCTTTTCGCCAACACGTTCACTCCACCTCTTCAAACAGACACTGTGAAGAGATCACCGTGTTTTGTGATTCACCCAAAATGTGTGAAATATCTCATTGTGCTGAATCAAGCTGTTAAACAGGCCTCTTGCCAGCTGAGTACATTCTTTTTAAAATTACTGGAGATACTGGGATGGAGAAGTAAACAAAATGAGCCACTTTAATTAACAGTAGAAATACTCAACATGCATTTGCCAAATAGTCACTAGAGGGAAAACACATTTTTTCCACAATAAAATGTTGTTATTGTGAAAAATGCCAGACCAATAAAATTAGAAACTGATGTTTTCTAATTGATTTGTGAGAGTACAGTGAGAATTACTGTAGAAATTACTCATTATTACTGCTAAAGACATATGCAATTATAACAGTGACTGTCAATAAATACAAGCAGTGTTTTTCAGTGGGATATTTAAATTATGCTTTTAGAATTAGTTTCTGTATATGAAAATATAAATACTGTTGTGACAAGAACTGCACTAATCAGTAAGAATTTTGTAAATCTTTTTTTTTTTTAATTAACTATTGGCCTCCCATGAAATTCCTGTTTGTGACATACTTGTACAAAGCCTTCTGTAATTTAAATGTAATTTAAAACCCTTTTTAATGTAAAAAATTGTGCTTAAGATGGATAGGGTCTTGCACAGGTGAATGTGGCAAACACTGAGATCAATCAATCATTTAATTTATCTTCCTTTAAAAAGAAGGAGAAGGGGGAGTATGGAGGTAGGGAACGGAGGAAAGGGAGAAGAAAGTAATATGAACTGATACGCAAATGAAACACAAAATGAGTATATATTTTTTTTTTTCTTCTTTTAGTATAAGATCCCTTGGGATTTAAATATCTTTTAAATCTACTTTTGTCAAAGATCAAGTTTTCCTAATGATAATGTGAGGTAGTAACTGCCATATGTAAGGAATCATTTCTGTGAGTAAGAAAACATTTATTTATCTTTTAGTATTTGTTAGTGTACTTCGTTTCTCTGAAACTGTTCTCTAATCTTTGCTCTGTCTCTTTCACTAAATAAAAAACCGTCGGGAATGACAGCAAGGAAAAGGTATTTTGAATTAATTTAAATTGCGAACTATTTTGAATATAATGTTTAACTTTGGGATGCTAGCATACATAAAAAAGATATGTATGTATATGTGTGTACATATAGACATATGTATACACTAACATCCCAAAGTTAAACATTATAAATACAGCGCACTACACTATATAGAGAGGTGGTGCTTTATAGTAGTGCCAGAATTCAATTTTTATGTATTTTGTTTCCCTATTTAGCCACATTTTGGAAATGGAACAGACACTTCTGAAGCAACTTTATAATGTCTGGAGATCAGCTGATCAGTTGCATTTTTTTTCTTTTAGGTTTAATGTATTTCTGCTGTTTCTGGAAATCAGGGGAAACACTTAGCTGTTTACTTAATTGCTTTTAACCTGCCATGTGGCAGCAGAAGCAAGGAAATTTCACATTCTGCACTCTGCTGTCAGCTTTAAAAACACAAGTATAGGGTGTCAAATTCATGTCTGGTTTTTTGTAGTAAGTAAGGGTTACCCGGAGTGTAATATTAAAGGAAAAATAAGGTGATCAAAACTGTTTTGAAAAGAATCTCCTTTTAATCTTGACTTCTCTGCAAATTGCTTACTTAATTACCTCTTTCTTAGTCGTTGTGTGTTGAAGTAATTTCAGTTGATAGAAGAATCCCTAAAATCTTCCGAACCTATCGCCTGGCTAATTTAATGGAGGAAGTCTACAGGTTATTAGCCAGTTCATCCATCTTGATTCACTGTAATGTAGTTAAGAATATTACTCAGTGCAGCATCTTCGTAAGTATTGCATGTCTAGGATGTGCACGTGTTTATGACCACGTCTTTCTTCTTTTATTTTTGTTTTGGATCATTTGCGTCTGAGCAGTCTTCCAACTGGTTTTGCCCTTCACTTGCTGTGAATGGGTTGGCACAGTTGTAGCATAACCTGTATGATGAGTGTGTGCACTCTTGGCAATCTTCCTAGGAAGCTAGCTAGATTTAAAAATATTACAGCTCTTTCTTGGTGAATTTCTGTTTATTTTCTGTTTCTTCTGTGAGAAATGGCTTTCTTTGCTGAGAGCTGGTGTTCCCCCAGATTCCTCAGCCCTGACCCCCTCAAAAAAGAGGAAAGAGCGAAAGTGCAACAGGGCTAGCAACAAATAAAAAAAGGGAATGAGAATGGCAGAGGAAAAGGATAAAATATGGTTTCTTTGAATTACGTATTCATTTTTAATTACAAATTGATCCAGCCTGCATTGAAATTAATCTAAGTCCATTAAAAATACCTTTACTGAAATTGGATTCAGTTGTCACTTGCTAAATTGCACTTATTTTCAAATACCTTGAGTGTCTTTTGGAATGGAAAGTTGTGAAAGATTTTGTTTATAAATGTTGATTTCAGCTGGGATGCAGTCAATTTTAAAATAGTGTTGTCAACAAATGTTGAACATTTTGTTTTAACTTATTGCAATGTCTTTTAAAAATAACATACTTTTTCTGTTTGTGTTTACTGTTTGTGTTTATTTTTCTCAAGCAACAAATGCTGATGGATCTAACTTGTTAAATGCCATAGTACTATGGTTAGAAATACTGTGCAAGAATCTTTACACAATTTCCACGTTTCATTACATGAAAACAAAACAATCCAATTGTAAGTTTTGTAAAAGCTTGTGTTTGCACATACAAATTTAGAGTTGTAACAGGAGAGTCCCCCTTTAAGTCTGTTAATAAATATATATGTATTTTAATTTCATTACACAGTATGATGCCTGGAGTTTCAATTGGTGCTCAGGTAAAACATGTATATGAAAATTATTTCCTTAATATAACATATTGCAGCTTTGAAGGAAGAGAATGGGGATGTTTTGACAGTAAAATGTGTGGCATTTCCTGTTGGTTGAAATTTTGGTTTGCTTACTAAGTTAATATTTAATGTTATCATTGGCAACGCAAACTTCTGTAGGAAAATATCAGTGCGAATTTTACTAGTGAGATGGGAGTACAGGCCATAAAAATTCTCAGTTTCCCTTTTAAAAACTTAATCCATTTGTCCAACAGGAATGAATACAGAAGGACTAGAGGTTTTGAACTTCCCTCACATCTGGGTATAGCAGTGTATTTTGACTCCAAGCACAATAAAACAATCGTACTTGCTGGTGGTATATGACATAATGACCCAAATATGTTTTTAAAAAATCATTTATTGCTGTACATAAACAGCTAAGTTAGCACAAGGGATGATAAAATAACATTGGTAATTCTTCCTTTAGCTGGGAACCATTGGTGGCCCATTAGGATTCCAGATGTAGCCATGTGTGCTTTTCCATTTGTTTTCTAACGTCTAGTGCTTGGGCCCTTGGTACCTTGGCTGTGGTTGTCAAGCGTGTTGGCTTTTCAGCTTGAGGTCTTCCTGGAGAAACACATTGGCCTAGCTAATGGCTATAAAGCAGCTTATTGTCTTGGGCCTAGTTTGTTGGGACTAGCTGGAGTGAGGGCAGCTTCCCGTCAAAGGTCAAACACCAGCTTGACCGAGTTTTCTATAGTAAACACTTGCAACTGGACCTCAAAAATCTAGATGTTAGAGTATAAATAACAAGGTGTTTTAAAACATTATTTAAAAGACAGCAATCTGTAACAATCCGTGTCTGCTAAGGGTACATTGGATTACATTCAAGGATTACATGGAAAACATTTCCTAACTTCTTTTGCACACAATAACTTAATGTACTAAAATGGAATAATGAAAGAGGAAGAAAATTACTAGAGAGAGTAACAATGATGAGCTGTCTTTGCATGAAAGCTAAAATAGAACCTTCACTGTGTTTTGTATGTCAGGATTCACAGCTGTCTTTAGCTATTGATAGTCTTGTGGTGTTGATTTAAGACAAAACACTTAACGCATCAAGCTTACATCAAGCAAAGACATGGTAAGAACAGAGCTGCTGTTAAGTTAAGGTCAGAGTATTGCTACTTGTTCATATAAAATCCAGACTGTTGAAATTGTTGACTTGCTTAGTCCAGCTGAGTTTCTCGGGACTATTTATGTGAGTAGCTCTCATCCAGAGTAATTTTTTGTCATTCTGGCCCTACCTGATTTCAGTGAGAATATTTGAATAAGCACTGTTAGTGTCACTACATCACACAGTGATGTGAATGCCTCTATTGAAATAGAAATTCAGTGGCCATGTAAAAAGTATATTGCGAAAAATGTTGATTTCTTAAAAAAAAATTTAAATTCTTTATTATACATGTGTGTTTGAATAGAACGGACACAGTCTGGACAAGGCAGTCTGGACATTTCTGAACTGTTTGTGAATATGTATGTGTGCATATCCTTGTTTTCGTCTGTGTATGTATTTTATATAATCACCTACCGGTATAACACAAATTGATCTGAATTTACACTTTTTGACGTCCAAGAACATTGTAGAACTCTAAGGTTCTCTGCATCATCTATACTAACTATGCCTACCTAATATTAAGAACACTTTTTAAATGCATAGGCTTTAAATGCCCAGGGGGGGCATTTCTGAAATGTGAACAGTTTTAAATACAAGCTGGTCTTAAACTTTCCATTACAATTAAATTAAATATCCTAGATTCAATAAACATAGGTGTGTAGCCCCACCCATAAATACAGAACATGCAAGCAGGATTCATTGTTAAAGACGCAAAGGACAAAACCATTACCAGAGACCAGCTGTGTCCATGCATCTGAGGATGCATGCGGCTAGTAGCAATCTATTTAGCTCCTGCTTAGGACAATCCAGATTTATGTTATTTTAAAGCAAAACAGCGGAACTTTTTTCCCACTGGTGAGAAGCTGGTGTGAGTAGTCTAGCTGAAATAATGAGGACTAGTTCTGTGCCTACTGTCGTCTGGAAGATGAGTTTGAGAAGTTTCAGACCCAAGTTAACCACAGCCTGTGCTCTGACCAGAGACTGTGGGCTAGATGAGGTGAGAACCCTCCTGTCCCCCTAGTAGAACTTGCTGTGCTGCAAAGACTGTAGAATTCCTGAGGTCATAGCAAGAAGGTGGTTGCTAGTGAGTGGTTAGGACTGTCATATGCAATGGGAAATGTCTTTGTTTGTTTGTTTTCTTCTCTTGCTACCAAAGTGATTTTCAGTAAAGAAAGTAGTCTTGCTGACCTTTACCAAAATACCTGAATGAGCGCTTCAGAAACAAAATGAAACTGAAAGTGGATGGCTGAAGGGGGCAGGAGTAGAGGGAAAAGAGGATGAAGACAGAGGGAAATGAAGTGAAAGGCACAAGAAGATAAGACTAGCCTCACCTTGTGGCACAGTCATGTGAGTAACCAAGAGCAGTAGCCGCGTGTTGAGTTCTTTTGAGCAGAACTGGCTGGAGTTCCTGCTTTTATAAGTCATCAGTACACCTGAGCTATATATGTTTTCATTACGCATCAGGTTGTTTACTTCTGTACCCGTTTACCATGTTTATATTCCAAATACTGTATAAAAAGAAGGTTAGATTTTGAATGGCAAAACTATCAGGAGTTTATGAAGTCTCTTATGCTAGCAGAGGATCAAAAGAAAGTATAGTGAGAAACACCTACCCTAACAGTATCTTAGAATGCTAACAACTTTTGTGGGCATGTCTGGTTTTGATTTTTCAGTATACCTGACTATTATGTGTCTGTACCATTAGATTTGTGTAGTAAAGTATATGGCATGCTTTTGTGGAGTGTTTTTAATTTTCTCTGCTTGGACCATACTAAACATAAAATTGTAATCAATATAGAAATTTTCTTAAAGAAATTCTTCGGTTTTATTTATATATATTTATTTATATGCCACAATTCACTGTGAATTGTGGTGCAATCTAATCCACTTGACTAGCTCATTCCACAGCTGTATTGATGTGATAGCTCCTTTCTTTGGTAATTTCTGCTCCAGCATTATGTTGCTATACAACTTCAGAACAGGAAAATTCCTTTAGCATGTGAAAGATTGAAAATTTGCTGAATCTCAACCCTTTGGCTTTGGAAATTAGAAGTCATGTACCTATCAGTGGAATGTTATTTGAGAAGCCATTAAAATTGCTGGGTCAGCAAAGGTTTTTGTGGATAATACCATGTCCTTGTCAAGGTAGGCTTCTAAAATCTGCCTGGTTAATGGCTTCTGCTCTCTCTGCTTCATGCACAGTGGCCTCCAGTGACCAGACTGCAGATATAAGCATCATGTTTTGAACTAATTCTCATCAGAGACAAAGACGTTAAATCATTTAAGAAATCCAAGGTGAAGGAAAGTGTTTGTTTTCTTTTTTTGGCATTTGCTCTCTCTGGCCATCAAAGATAAACTCTACAAGCCAGCAGTACTTTGAGGATTCATATCACCCTCGACCTTTCCTGGGCTTAGTTGGAGCCAGCTGCTGTGCAGCTGGGCAGTGACTTGCAGTATGTGTGAGGACGCTTGTATACTGTCATTGCTGATAGCCATGTGCTGAGATACTGACAGCAGCGTAATATTTTTAGTAAAGTAGCCCGATATTTATACCCCCTTTTGAATTGTCTTCTGTGTATGTCAGAGAGAAATTCAGAACAGGTCTTTCTAACTCTGACTGGTGAAGAGTTTTAAAGAACGCGACTCTACTCTGGATGCCATTACAAAAACAAGCTTTGAAAACATTGTAGTGCTGGACACTGTTCCAGATGTGTCATGAAGAAGGAAACTGTAGTATGGATGGCAAAATGGCAGAGGAATCAAATGTTTGTTTCTATTCATTGTAATAGATGATCCTCTATTTTTATTATGGCTGTCTCTAGTATAGGTACAAGGTAGAAGTTGAATTGCAGTGCATACAAAATATTAATCAATAGAGGTTATCACTGTTCAAGAATTTGTAATTTGAAATTTCAGAGTAGTGGTTGTAAGACTAATTGCATTCTGAGTGCAGGGGCATTTTGGTGGTGGTGGATGAGCTCATCTTTAAGTTTGTGTTGTCAGTATGTGAAAGCATAATTTAATTAAGTGGAAAACATTATTGATCTTTAAATGAAAAACACCATGCAAAAAGAACAACATGAAATAAAATGTCAATTGAATGTTGTCAGGGATTAAAATAACTGTTCCTGCATCTCAATGATTTATTTTCTCTGTTCAGCATTTGAATACTCTACAAACAGAAGAGACAGAAGCGTTCTAGGGAACTAATTTTGAACCACTTCTGAATTGAGAAAAGATTTGAATCCTGAGATTTGAACCAGATCTCTAAGGTTTCCCATAAAAAAAGTGACTGAGGCTGAGCGCTATCCATACCTCCTTTGTTGGAGGTGCTTTGTAAGTGCCCACGGACATGTTTTCACAAGGTCCTGGTCTGTGTGTGCATGTCAAGTATGTTGTGGATTTGCATATTGGATTGGGCCCCTCATGTGGCTTGTGTTTTGTGCTTAAGTTTTGAAACCTGAACTGACTTAAGCAGGAATTAATTTAGCTGTGAAAGGCAGATCTTGATGGGTGCGGAAGCATCACCAAGAGCTTATGGAACACCACGCTTTGAGAGTTGCATTCAGGGTTAGGCAGCTCCTGAATAGAGCTACAGGGACAACTTTATGCACACATTTCCAAACTCCAAATTTTAGAAGCTTAGGTCTTCTCTTAGTTATTTTATATTTTTTATGGAAATCAACCGTCAATATGTTAAATTGTCAACTTTAGTGAATTTAAATGCCAATGAAAGACTTCTGTCACTTCTGTTGAGAGTAACCCTGACTTTGCTTAATGACAAGGAGTCCTATTTTCACCCTCTTCCATGTGTGTCTTCGTTAAAGGAAATGATTGTTTTACACTTCTATGATCTGAAGTACAGGAATAAAACAGTCTAATACATATTTGATAATTGTCTTTAGCTATGACAGCACTTGGTGTCATTCATGGATCCAGACTGTGTTTGTGCGTAAGATATGTTAAGCAGTAGGTGATATGACAGTTGATATTAGATGCTGAAGAGTGACTTGTAGGTGGCCAAAAATTTCTTTGGGCCTATCCTGTATTTTCTAGTAAAGCCAAACTGTTAAAGTTGGATGGGTTTGGACTGCATTCAGACTGAGAAGCAGCTAGAAAAATGCTTCTAAGGGGTACCTGAAAGTGTGCAGGGAAAAATCTCTGAAGCAGCGTAAGCCAATAGAGCTTGGTCTTAGGTCATCTGCTTCCTGTCCTTCTGGAAGGGGCAAGCCTGGAGCTCACTGCACTCTAGCTGGTAGTTAGCTGATGGAGTTCTCTGATGTTGCCTTAAGTAAAAAGCATCTTGAGATCAGCAGATAAATTAGAATTATGGTGCCCTTCTATTTCTTTCTCTTTCAATTTAGCTGCTTCTGTTATGGGGCCCTTCATTCAAAAAAGTGGGGACTTCACTTGCTTCCAGTTGGTTTCTTCTGCAATGTTGCTGGAGGGTCTTTGGCTGGGTGTGTGTCTTGATGCATGTCATAGCCAAAGTGCCTTTATTGGCTTCTATTATATCAGTATTTAAACAATGTCAATATGAAAATTGCTCCTTGGCAAAGAATATGCAGAAGGGATTTCAGATTGATGTCTGCCTGTTTTGTGTTATATGTTCAGAAGACTTGCGTAGAGCCCACTCTGTTTTAAAGAGTGAACAGTCAGTTTACTACTATTCCTTCTTCAGTCTGTCCAGTCTTTGACATAAAAAAATTTATTAGCACTGTGGTATTTTCAAAATGCTGTTTCTGTGGCATATACTCAGTAATTACCACATTTTTAGAATGTATAAACACAAATTTCATTTTGGCAAAGGTTTAATTTGCATATATCTCAACTAACAAAATGGGAAACAAAAAGAGGAGGGTGTGCTGGGTAAAGTAAGGATACTCTTAAAATGCCTGTTTGCAATTAATCTATGATAACTCACTCTCCAAGTGAAATTATTCCTCTAAGAGTGTACTGAGCTGAGTTCAGTGTTTACTTGGAGCTGATCTTAAAAGCACCTGAATCATTTGATTTGAGACTTCCAGTTGATCTTGAAAGAAAGATTCAGAAAGAATAAGCACTTTGATTTGTAATAACTTACTAGGATTGTATTATTGTTTAATGACATTTTTGTTACATTTTTTTTTAGAATTAAAGACTCAGTCTAGCGGTGTACAGTAATTGGTACTGAATCAAAAATTGCAGGCTGTGTGTGAGGGAAAGCCAATTTTTTGGTTGAATTTCCAGAACAGAAATCCCAGTACACTGCTCATAGAACACACATGGTGTTTCTTCACTTTTTAGACATTAAAAATGATACACCAGCCAATTAAACACTTTCATGAACTTATAATTATTTGATGTCCAACAGGCGGACCAGTAATACAGTAGTAATTACATTATTAACGTAGATTATTGATTCATGTTTCTTAGGCAATAAAGGCACCTTATAACCTAAATAAACGCAAATATACTTTGGAATTAAAGGGGGATCAAGTATTAGTTAAATGACTTCAGTTTGAATTAAGCAAATGTCTACCATGCTTTCTTTAAGAAGTTTTTCAACTTTGAAAAATTAAATTTATAGCTTTGTATCTTGTGCTGCTATTGGTATGAGAAGACTTAAAAGACAGTTCTCTGTGTAGTAATGGTTTATTGTAAGAATCTGAGCAATTTTTCTACATTCTAACGGACAGCATAATAGTCCAGGGAGTATGCTATTAAGCCAAGATGCTGTGTCACTGCCTCCAAGTTTATAAAGTTGTTTTTCAGTGTATTTATGTGAAAGCATAGTTGGAGTGACTAGAGATGACGTATCATTTTTTTGGCATTAGGTATTCTAGCCTGTTGTAATTAAATTTTGTGTAGTTGTGTGTCAGAAGAATAAATAAATGGGCATTTAAAAGGTTTATAGGTAAGTTTTTAGAAGGTTACATTTCCGGCATATTCATATACAGTGGAATTTTTGATGCTACAGTAAATTAAGAAGTTGGATGATTTTCTTACGATATCCTATTTCACTAATACAGAATAACCTTGAGCCACAGTAGGGCAATAATTACCAAACTTAAATCAGAGACAGACTCAGCCAAACAGCTGTTTTCAGTTTGTTAGGAGATCCATTTGATTTACTCTCTTGTTCAACTTTCATTACTTTATAAGACAAAATTTAACTGGAGATTTTAACCCTGAACTCCCAATCTTGTTTGCTGCCTGCTGTAAAATTGCACGCTTGAACTGTCATGGCCACTCAACATGTTGGGGAGCTACTGTTGTGTTTTACATTGATCCCAGTTTTCAAACGGGGTTTCAAATACTAAAGGATGCAGGTAGAATTCAGCCCTAGTCATATTTCTAGATGACCTTTCTCTCTTGTGGCAAAGGAGGGGAAAATGCCTTGTGTAAGGTCACAGAATCACAGAATGGTAGGGGTTGGAAGGGACTTCTGGAGATCATCTAGCCAACTCCCCTGCTAAAACAGGTTTGCTTAGAGCCGGCTGCACAGGAACGTGTCCAGGCGGGTTTTGAATATCTCCGAAGGAGACTCCACAACCTCTCTGGGCAGCAGGTTCTGGTGCTCTGTCACTCTCCTGCACTGTGTGTCAAATATTCACAATGATGTGATCCACCGCTTTGTTTGACACATAAATTGTCACTGTTTTTATTGTTAGCATTTTACAAAGTCACCACATCTCTGCTATCTCACCTTGAAATTCCATATACTTCTCAGGTTTTGTTGCTGTCAAGTTTGAAACTTAATGCTAGCCCCTATCTAGCACTCAACTCAATTGGACTTAACCATGTCTGTATCCAAACACTGTTTTTCTTGTGTTTTACAGGGCTACCATGGTGCAAGTGTGATGTATTGATTATATGGTGATTGTCAGAAACTCTCTTAATGACATTATATGTTACCGAAAAGAGAATCCAGACTTAATTTGCATTTTTTCCCTGTTTACACAAGCTTTCCTATTGTTATTCTAATACTGTTGATTCACCGGCTTTTCTGTCTGTTGTGTTATATGAATATTTTAGCAAATTTTCAAACATGATTGAATTCGTGCTTGAAAGTGAAACAGCTGGCAAAATCAAGAAGTTTCTGGTAAGTTTATTTACAGTATAAATTCTGTTATTGCAGCCTGTTTTCTTTCAGGTAGTCTAAAAAGCAGGCATGGGAAAACGAAACTGTTAAATGTATCTCACATCCTTGGAACAAGTTTAAAACTTGCTTTGGTATGAAATTGTTGATATTTTTTTAAAGCTTCACTAATAGCATTTCCTGCCCTTTCTGGTTATGTTTTTCCATTTAGAAAAGATAGCGCTATGCCTCATTACTCGTGTTCTTCATCGAGCATACTCAGCAGTTCTATACTCTATCCCGTACTGTCCTCCTTTGGAAAAGTCAACACCTCTGAAAAATGGGGGCTATAAATGTTGCACTTTTTGTGGTGGCTGCTTATCTGTGCGGTTGTGACAAAGAAAAATAATACTGAAGTTTTTTGTATGGCCTTTTTGTCTTCAGAACACTTTGTAATAATTAATTACACGGTAGCCTGCTCTTACAAAGTAGAATTTTAGTCTCAGCTCATACACATATCACATGCAAATACTAGCTTGAGAGCTCAAAGTTATCAAGGTAGCTGCATGATAACTTCAATCAGTGGAGTTTAGGTGTATGGGAAATATGAACTTATTGTGGTTGAAGAACAGCGAATTCACCCTATCTCCAGTGGCACTGAGTGTAGCTGGGTTTAAACTTGATAGGTAAAGCACTGCTCTGTTGTCCCAACAAGGGGAGAAACAGTTTCGAGCAAAACTGAAAAGTCCAGAATGGGGAAAGGCAGGCAGGCAGGTAGCTGATCTCAGTGAAGATGAGATTTATTGTGTAACTGTTGTGGAGCCAGGGTTTCACCAAGGAGGTGTTTGCATCCCTCATGTAGACTGGTGGTTCTGTTTTGTTTTCTCAAAGCTGTTGCCTGTGTTGTGCCGTGCTTACCCCGTGTAGTTAATGAGAGGCTGAAAGGCTTGCTATAAAAGTGTCATAAATGGATGTGCCGGGAGATCTCTTTTGCTTTTTGAGGAAGGTTAACGTTCTCCAAAGCCAGGAAATTCTTCTTTCAGAAGCATTGTTTCTAGGAAAGAGTCTCTACAGTGTGCTCACCCTTCTAGTAAGGCTTTTGTGGAAAGTCTTCATCCTATGTTAGTACTGTTGTGTGTCATTGATGCTACTGCTCGTATGTTACACATGAATATTCAAAAGAGTAGTTAACTGTGTAGTTAAAAATTTGCAGCACCTGACATCACTGTTGAGATAAATATCTGTTCGATATTAATTGGCAGAAACAACATATATAGACTGAAGTTGTGCAACGTGTTTGTGAACATCCTGACAATGCTGTCCAAGACATTTTCCTGTTTGTTATGAAGAACAGTTCTTTCAAACATCACTCAAGCAAATTTTACGTATTGATGTTTAAGCAAAAGAGAAATAAAGGTAAGCTACTGAAATGAGTATCTTTCTTTATGCATTCATCCTAGATAAAAATGTCCTTTTCATAGAATCAAAGGAAATGGGCTGTTGATTCATCAGCTCTGAAAACCCATCATCCCTCTGAGTGTAAGAGAACTTTCAGTATGAAAAACCTTGAGCTGGTTAGTGAAGAGAGCCGCTGTCCTCTTGACCATTTTGTGGATGCATACAGACAGGATGATGTGATATAGGGACTCCTGCTTCCTTCTACTGCTTTTGTGCAATTGTCCTCTATCAGGCAAGTTTGGGAGGCTTCTTGAGTGCTTTTATTTTTCCAGTTACATGGTGAACTGCAGAAAATAGCCATGGTTTTGATCCAAGCCCCTAACCGTAATTCCTTACCTCTTTTTAAGTACATTAGGTGGAAAGACATTGTGATCTTCCCTTAGTGGTTATTCTTAGGCTCCCCTGAAGCTTAGGACTGTTCCACATCCCCCAGCATGCCAAGAGGAAGCCTAAACTTTTATGTTTTCTCTTGTGCTGTGAAGTCCCTTTCCATTCTTTCTGCCTGCAGTTCATCACTCTGCAGTTGCCTCAGCCAGGATCTAAGGGTTCTTTCTTTGCTTTCTTAGTTTCCCATATGTGATCTTTCATAGTGCAAACAACCTCCAGAACAAACAAACAAAAAAATCTTGTCCTGTTTTTACTTAGCCAAGATACCTGTGTTTTAGAGTTTCTATCTTTGCCTAGAGCCAGGAAGGGAAAAAAAGCCAGTATGCTATGAAACTCAGGGGGCTAAAGAGGAAATTTTCAAGAAAATTGACTTTACCTTTGGGTTTTTTGGGATGGTTTTTTTGGTTGGGGCTGTTTGTTTTTTTTTTTTTTTCCCCCAAGAAAGGTCATAAAACACTTGATCTGATACTAGAAGACTCACAGAAATCTCCTTTTCAGAGAGATGTGAACACACTCCACTAAGGTTAGATAATAAAGAATTACTCAAAGATTCACTGACATAACGTGTAACTGTTTCTTACTATAGGTAAATTCTGTACTTTTTCACTTTATAGAGTAGTTATATTCTTGCATCATGTCATCCCTGGCAAAAAAACCCTATGCATCTTTAGAGAACATACTGTAGAATCTCACTTTGTCAGTGAGGCAGGTGCAGACTTCACCAGTTACCTTACTTAATGTCATGAATTAAACAAATGCTCTCTGGAGTGTAAAAAAATGAAAACAAAAAAAATTCAAAGTGGAAAAGTTGGAGAATGAGCTTCTTTGTGAGCAGCCACAGTGGTGACTGAGCATTCTCTTGGCTCTCAGAGCTAGAGTAGAAAAGGAGAAGACAAACATTTTTGTTGTCACAGCTGAGCCCACTGATAGCAAGTTGTTTGGTTAATGTAGATGTAATATATCTTTGGTTTTTAATGACAACTCCATGCCAGATCTGCTTTATGATCCTCAGGAGCTATGTAATGTTGTGTTGAAGTGATGTTTTTGCTAAGTTAAGCATGGTTAAGTTTGTCTCTGTAGCAATGATACTTACATTTCGTGAAAATTACAGGCTAAGGTAACTCCATACTCAAAGCTATAATTTAGGAGGTATTTGAGGGTAGGTGGAGAAGAAGAATAGAAAACACCAGTGTATCCTTATTTAAACTGCTTAATGATGCCCACTTAAAGATGGAAATTCCTGCGGACATTGTTAAACAGTTATAGCGAATATACAGGAAAGTTAAAAATTGAGTCCACGCACTAGTTTCCAGATTCTGTGGAAAGGAACGTGACTATGACTCGGAGCAGACCCATTTCAGTGAAGGAACTCTTTTTCTGAACAGTAAATGCTGAGAAATGCTCACTGAACTTCTACTTGACTGGTAGGAAATGTCAGTCATTGACATTGCAGAACTTCGTCTTTTTGGCTGTTATGAATATGTGCACATTTCTTGTGGGACTGTAGGTGTATGGAGGGTGACGGCACTTTGTTAAAATCTCTTCTATGACTATGATAAGAAAAGACCTGCAAAAGTGTTTTGAAAATCATCTGATATTGCACTGCAGTCTTTGAAGCAAAAATATGGGAACTGGTGAACATTTCCCTGTGTCACACATTTGATGGTAAATAACAGACTCCACCACAGAATGTTTGTTTGCTGTGAATTCTGCAAAATTAAATGAGTTTCATAGTGCATGTTTTGCCACTGTTGAGGAACAGTTTCTGCATGCTTTACGTAGTAATGCATTCTTAGTACTTTCAGTACAATTCAGTCACATACTGGATAAGTCTGATGTGGGATCCTGTAGCTGCTGTTGTTTGACGTCTTATACACTTATACCCATACACTTTGGGTACTTAAAATTTTCCTGTTCATTCAGTCCTGCTTTTTTAGAGTTTTCCCACTAATGTTGTTCATCCCACCTTTCCTGTCTGACATAAAATTAATTGTATAATTTTATTGTTACAGCATAATATAAAGCTGGCAAAACCAATAATAATCAGCTAGGTACTCTCGTGCATGTTGCTTAGAGCTGAATACATAAAAATACACTTCACCAAAGAGACTGTGAACCAATCAATCCCTTGTTCATTTGACAGGAATGTCCCCACTCAAGTTATTTTATGACCATGGAGTCTCTTGCATGCAAAAAATCAGTGAGGGGAAAAGGCCACAAGAGGAGAATAAATACAGATGGCTGATAGGGAGGGAGAAGAATTAAACTTCGTATGAATGATGTTCTAATGATGATTGCTGATCCCGTTACTTCAGTGTGCCTCGTGCCTTATGAAGCAAATGATGGTATTCAGAGAAGTCTTGGGCTTAGGAGTCAATTATATCAAATCCGAAGTAATAGCACTTGGAATGAACAAAAGATACTCAAAAGGCAGTACAAGAAATGTTTAGATTCCCATGGCTAAAAACTATGATAAAGTTCTTAGTGATCCCCATTAATTCCCATCTGGAAAAAGTCTGCAATGAAAAAGAAAAGCCATTGAACAAAATGGGACAAGTTAACAACATCATAGTTTGAATAGCACAAATTAAAAAAAAAAAAAGGAAAGAAAGAAACAAACAAAAAAACCCCACCAAAAAAACCCTTCAGACTCTTCTTTTCTAAACAGTAAATAGGAGTTTCATTAACAAAATACATTACTGATTTGAGAAAATTCTGATACCTACTGCAGAATTACAGGCCACTGGGGGGGGAGGGAAGCCCAAACAAACCTGCAATTCTTTCTAATTTACATGTCAGTGGAACTTTGCGTACTTAGGTACTTTCAGGTACTTTATGGAAAGTATAAAATGAAATTGCCTTTATTCAGCAGCAATGTCCAAAATGACTTAACTGTTTATGAAGGCTTTAAAAATATCAGAATGATGTTAAAGTGGAGTTAGCGATATGTTTGTTTCTTTCACTTTAAATAGTTCTGTGTACTCAAGAATGCAAAATTCTCTATTTTTTTTCTCCACTTCAATATGGTAAAAATGTGTTCAAGTTGAATGTTGGAAAAGTAAACCTGGTACTGATAGTTGGAGGCTGGATCAGGGTGAAGCTTTCCTTGTATGTGAAAATTTTGCACACTAACCTGACTAGCTTTTTACAGATTTAGCATACTGGTTTTAGAAGCTTTAACAGAAGAGCTAGATAAGCTTTATGGCTGGTAGAAGACTTCGACTTAATAGAGCATGATTTCTGTAAAGAAGGTAAAGACTTCTAGCCAGCAATTAGCTTTGATTTTAAAACTTCATCACAGCTGTCTCCAAGAATGGGAAGTTTCCATGGTTTCATTTTGTATGCTTGTCACTACTAAACTTGGAATGCTTATATACGTGGCTGTAATTTTATCATTTTAATGAGAACTTTTATGCAGGAAACTTTGCCTAGATGACTACCTGACACAGAATACAATGAAAATATGCTAAAACGTCAACATTTTTACTCCAGTGCTAGTGAATGTTCGGGAAACTTGAGGTCATGTTCTTTTTTCTATCTTCATGTTAAATACAGTGCAGCTATAATTGTCTTTAAGATAAAACAAGATAGTTTTCAAGGAGTATGATTTCTTCCTGAAACATACATAATTCATTGTGCCACCATTTCAATAAGATCTACTATACAAGTATTGTTATGAGTTGCTTTCAGTAAGTCAAAGCTCTCTTCTTCTAGGTCTCCTACTGCTTTAAGAATCACTTCATTTTTCTCTGTAGTACTCAACTAGGATTTCTTTTTTAGCCCAGCAGATTTCTCAAATTTCTTCACAAACATGTGAAGCAAATGTAACGAATTATGGATTTTAATAAAATTAATAAAATGGTAATGGCAATTCCAGTTGATATCTTGTACAAAGTACATTAAACATTGGTTGCAAGTTGAAATTATATATTTATATATGTGTGTAAAAGTCTGTGTGTATATGTAGTATACAATGTAGACGGAATAGCCAATGAAGACATAGATGACCTCAAGAAATACCTGATTTAACAAATGTATATCTTTAAATTGGAAATCTAATTATTTGCCTTAGATTTGCACTGCTTGAGAACTTAATGCAAGGCTATGTTAAATAAACTTATTATTTCCGTTTTTCATTTAACCTGCGGGTTATGGTATGACCAATCTGTTTTATATCCTCAATCAACAGATGATTGTATTTGGTAATAATTTATCAAGAATAAAAATCTGTTTTTGAAACTAATCACCTCATGTTAAGTCTGCCCTTTTTCAAAACCACCATCTGATATTCATTTTGTCTGCAAGACAAACATACTGATGAAAATGCATCTACCACAGGATATAGCGAGAGGAATGAAGCAGTTCTACTCTTTGTATATATTTAGAATATTTTGTTTTCTCAACAGATGGACCAAATTTTACTATTAAAGAAAAAAAAATCAATTTTACATAGTACCTAAACAATTTTGAACAAGTACATTTTGCATTTCTGATTAGTTTGTAGCAAAACATCCCATGGAATTTGAAGGTCAACTTGGGCCATATCAGAGAGAAAAGATTTAAAAGGTTACTTTAACTGCTTTCTGTGTTTGACATGAGAAAGCTATGCCTGGAAGTCAAGAGTTCTGAGTGTGCCTTTGAATTTGGCCCACTGAGTTTAAATGCTGGGGTTTTCTTTTGGATGTTCTCCATGTTCTCTGAAGTGGCTGTTCTTTGAAAAGGGATTGAAAGCACAGATGCATTCATGCACTAAATGACTTCTGTACCATGAAGCCCCTCTCTGCTTATGCTTCTGGCCATTGCCTAACCTGATGTGTTCTTCTTGTAGGCTGTCAGCTGAGTCTTGCAATTATTTCTTGGATCTTTCTTGATCAAAGCTTCCCATAATACTAAAATATAGGCTTGATCAAGACAGCGTGCAAGCCACATGCATGGAGTACACGGAATATGGAGCACTTACACTATTATACTCTGTATTACAGTAGTTCTGTGACATTAATTTTTGTCCCAGGAGGTCTGAACTGAGAACACCAAGCTCATTTTAATTTGCAGTGCCAGCTAGATTTAGACTTTTTGACCCTACTGAAATTCTGCTTAGATTTTTATAGTGCAACAAACTTATTAAATTTTAAAGTACATCTCAAAAGAGGCAATAAACTGTTGTCATGAAATTATTTTATTCTTTTTAAGAACTGCATGTCCTGCAGCTGGACTTCTTCCAGTATTTGTTCTTCCCCAACTGCTCTATTAAATCTATTAATTAAATACACTAATTAGTATTTACAATTCCAAGTAATGTATTCTGGAGTTGATATTTTACCTACAGGTGAACTGTTCTTATTCTACACATTTTCTTTATGGGTTTTGTTGGGGGGAGGGGGCGGTTGTTGTTTTTTGGTTTGTTTGGTTTTTTGTTGTTTTTTTTTTTTTACAAACTTTAACCAGGGGACTTTCCATTCTCCTATCTCTCCCCCTTCCTGCACCCTAATTTCACTAGTGTGTTGGCCACCATGACAACGGGGATTTTATCTGACAAAAAGTTAAAAAGCTTTGGAAAACAAAGAGGCTAAAAAATGAAATACAGCTGTTTTGCAAGCAAATATAAACCAGAAGGCCTCAAATCCTTTCTACTGATTGGCTGGATTACTTGAAATGTGGCTCATTGTTTCATAATAATCAGCAGTTATTTTTGCCTATTAAAATGTACACTGGCAAAGTATTGGAAACAGCTTTCCCAATCCATTTCTATAAGAAACTAGGAATAGAAAACATCCCTATAACTTTTACTGCTTATATGTTAAGGGACCCACCAAGACAAAACTGCATAGGTTCAAAATCCATTTTATATATACATGCATATTAAAAAATGGGTTTATATACTATTTTTCAATACTGATGAATACAAAGGTCTTTTTATAAAGTAGCTTTTTTGGTTACTGGCAGCCGTGAGTAGGCAGATGTGGCATCCGCCGTAAGTTCAGTTGTAGCTCTCACATCTTTAGACATATTTAGATCCTACTTTATTGAGAAAGGAAATGTTGGCCAGGAGTCTGGAGTTATACCCAACCTTTAAAGAAAAATAACAGGAGATCAATTTCTAGTTGGACACTAACTAAAGATAGGCAGAGATTTACAGCTCCTTCATATATCGCGTCACAGCAAGGCTGAAGTCTGACACTGAAGTCCTCATGGATTTATCCAGTCCAGTATGGATTTAGGTTTTTTAACTGTATAACAGTAGTTTGCTGATACGTAATCATAATGAAATAAAATATTTAAGGTGTTGTTGTCATCTTAATTTTAAATAATCTTACTGTAGTATCAGAGTAGCCAGAGAACTTTAATAAGTATAAAAAACCCCAGAACACTAACAAGCAAAGGTAAGGCAGAGAAATTGTGACCTGCCCTGGTGTGAATCCACCTACCTGCTCCCTAGTCAAGAAGGAAGATATGTAGTTTGTAGTAAATATTCAGCCTCACACACAGCTGAATTATACGAATTATTTAGAAAAGGCAGCTCATTTTCTGTTCTGTGGTCCCTTGGGTATGGCTGTAAGCAAGGAAGCACTGAGCTCCTGCAATTCTCATGTCTTGGGAGTCCTTCAGGCTGGAAAGCAGTGGAAGATTGGCAGCTTGAGCAGTAGTGTCTTTATCAGTATAAAGCAATTGCTTTTGTTTCTCTACTACAGATCTGTGTTTTTCCATAAGTTTTTTTTGAGAATGCCCTTTGAGTTGAAAAATTAGTTCATATTAAATTTTCCATATTCCAATTTTCTTCTAATTTTTTCTTTTTTTAAAGCTGCACAGAAGTCTTTCATTTCTACAAGTGTGTTTCTACTCAGCTAAGAATTAAAGAACTGAAGTGATAATTCTGAGAAAGAAGTAATTACTTAGATTTCTTTCAAAATTTAAATACTTGACAGTGTGGAGAAGTCCAACTCTTCAGCTTGTCAGGAGCATGACAGTAGCTGGCTGAGCTAGACCACTGTCTCATACTCTAACTCATGAGCATGAGAGTCACTTTCTACTTAAGGACTTGAAAAATTATCTTAATTGTAATGTAGTCTGATGATCTACCTCTTTCTGGAAGAATTAACAATTAAAATACTAGTAACACCTCTTTAATGATACTTCTGTCGTACCTTGATACCGTGGGTTTTTATGGTGAACAGATTAGTAGGTTAAAACAAGCACTTCAAAGATGGGTAATATGCCGTGTATTTCTGTATATTTTATCACAGAATCACAGAATGGTAGGGGTTGGCAGGGACCTCTGGAGATCACCCAGTCCAACCCCCCTGCTAAAGCAGGTGCGCCTAGAGCAGGTTGCACAGGAACGCGTCCAGGCAGGTTTTGAATATCTCCAGGGAAGGAGACTCCACAGCCTCCCTGGGCAGCCTGTGCCAGGGCTCTGTCACCCTCACAGTGAAGAAGTTCTTCCGCATGTTCAGGTGGAACTGCCTGTGCTCTGATTTGTGCCTGTTGCCCCTTGTACTGTCACTGGGCACCATTGAGAAGAGCCTGGCCCTGTCCTCTTGACACCCATCCCTTAGATATTTATAAGCATTGATGAGATCCCCTCTCAGCCTTCTCTTCTCCAGGCTAAACAGACCCAGGTCTCTCAGCCTTTCCTCGTAAGACAGATGCTCTAGTCCCCTCATCATCTTTGTTGCTCTCTGCTGGACTCTCTCCGGTTGTTCCCTGTCTCTCTTGAACTGCAGAGCCCAGAACTGGGCTCCGCAGTTTACCTTCTGAATGTTCTCAAAGCATCATGAGCAAATAGATATTTTATTTCCTTACGTGCCTTTCTATATACATATAGGATAGTAATAAATGAAGAAATGTGCCTGTCTGCTGGAGAAAGTCTCATCTGTTATGCTGTCTTTGGAATTTGCTAGCGTATCTTTTAACAGAGCCAAGAAGAGAGAACTAGTGGAAAAAATAGACCTTTTGAAACCTGGTTTCACCACCACCTTTTTGGTTTCAGTGTAGTATTTTGTGTGTGGTCCCTGTTTCTCTCCTCTTTTCCTTGGGACCTGGTAAAGAAAAATAAGACATCAAGAGAAGGCAAGGAGAAAAATTAAAAACCTTCATTAATCTCAAAATTTTTCTGCTGACTCTGAAAGAAAAAAATTCTGATTGAGAAAATGTTCTGCATGAAGTTCACAGTTTTCTTGCTGTTGCCTGTCAGTTCTTCAATATGCTTCTATTCCCGATAAGTTTTTCAAATGAACAGTTACTTCAAAACCATCAGATTAAAATAGAGTTCTCATATTTTGCAGATGTTTATTTTGAAGGTCACTTTTTTAATGAATCCTTAGTATTGTGCTGTGATAATAACGTTAAAATTAATGCAAGTATATTTGTGCATGCCTACAGTAACAAGCATTATTCCACATAATTATTGTGTTTATCTATAAATACTAATGTGGATGTCATACTAGTTTTCAAAACAATTTTTTGAAAAACATGATTTTCTTTTATATTTGTCTGTGTTATAACACTGGATTTCTAATTACATGCTACTTTGAAGTCTCACAGATGAATCTTTAGTTGCCTGTCGAGATTATCAATGCTTTTCCTTTTCGATATCCCTCTACCTATCCTTCTTTTAGTGGCAACTGTAGGCAAAAAAGAATGTGATGTCTCTTAACATGCAATTTGGCTTCATACTAACTATATTTTTGTTTGTTCAATAATTACATATGTGTATTCATTTCATAATACCCACTTTTTAGATGCCTAACTAGATTGCGGACAGTATGTTTCTCATTCTTAAAGAAGTAACAAGTTTTGATGAACAAGAAAATTTAGGTGGAAATTGTTTCTCCTCGCCTTCCAAGGCAAGTGAGAGCAGAGTCCTGAGAAACTTTATATTTCTATTTTATATTTAAAATGATTTTGCTTTAGTCATACTTCTTTGGGGATGAATATTCCTAGCGCAGCAGACCTGTATTAATTTCTAGTTATCACAAGAAGTAAAAATATATATTAAAAAAAGAATATACAATGCAATACCTTTGTATGTATGTATGATTCTTGTTAATGAAGTACTGACTTCACATGCACTTTTTAAAAATAGAAAATAAAACCAAAGCATCAACAATGAATGTTTTTGGTGGTTGTTTGCTTTAGCTCCACTGCTTTTTATCTGGCTCTCTTGGTGAGAATAATATAACTTCACATTCAGTGGCCAATTTCACATTTTGAAGTTTTCACACATGGTTTGAGTTTCTGGAGGTCTCCTTAATTTTAGCCATGTATAAATTCAGTGTCTAGTCTAAGCTAGTTATCTAAGCTTCCTGTATTAATAAAGTGCACAGTGAAAGACATGTTGTCCAAAACTGTCCTAAGATTAGTATCTAAAGTGGGGACAAATGTTCTCTCATGGAGCTTTTATCTATCCTAGTTGAGTGGGAATTGTTTCCTCGGACTAGATGTCTGACTTTTTGCCTAAGGTGGTAGATGAGAAATTCCACTCTATGTGATAAAATAGTTTTAAGGCTTCATCAGCGTGAGGAATATAGGCTAGTGATTTTGGAGAGTCTTATGCACCTGAGTAGCCCCACTAGCCCTGGTAGGCTTACCCACTCTTTTAAAGCTAAACACCTAAGTCCATGCAAGATGGACCCAAAACAGTAAATGAAAAGGGTAACTTGACTTCCGTTTACTACAGAGTAGTTTTGGACCATTTTACTGTGTATTCATTCAGCTCTTGAAATATCACATTGGAGTGTTGGGTATAGCAAATATGAGTGTAATGTATTCCTTAGTATTGCTCCACATGCATCTTAAAACCGATGTGCAAAATGAGGAGCTAGTGATCCTCAATTTTAATTCTAGCTCAGACTCTGAAAGCTCAACGTTAAGCACGTTTTATTACTGCTTTACAGTTTAGCCTTCTGTCAGTAGTTTGGCCTGTGAATCAAACAAGCACACATTTCTAGGACTAAGAATGTGTACAAAGGCAGTTACCATGGTTCAGCTGATGCACGTTAACTAATTGAATTGAGATAACTGGACTGTATGTCTGGGCCCTTTTTATTTCTCTAGGAAAGTCATATAGCGTCTCTGGTTCTGCCTTGCTTACAGCCAAAAGAAATAGAGGTAGAGACTGAGGCAGACTAGAAATTATAATCTTGGCAGTGCGCAGAACTTCATCTACTTAAGTACAAGCATACTATGTGACAGTTGCTCCCAACATAATTTGAGGCAGATGCACTCAGTCTGTCCCTCTCAAAACTCGGTTTACAGTTCCTGTCACTATTTCCAGCTGTAGGAGAGGCAAGAAACAGTCTGAAGGCTTCAGTATTACCCTTTTCTTAGAAATGTAGGTGAAAATCTCATTTACCTCAGGGAAACAGACTGTTTAGCCTAGTTTTGCTGTGTATTATCTGCATCTTGTGAGAAACTGTATGTTCAGTTACTTTAATTTAATATGGGATTTCTAATTTGTAGTGTTCTGGATCCAAATATGCCTGGCTTTCTAATCCTGTTGGGAGGGTGGGAAACTGATTGCATCTCAGATAAATTGGCTTAGTAGGAAATATTCCTTGCTTATCCTCCAAAAACATGCATCTGTTTAGTACCAGCACATTCTCAAAACTTAGATCACAGTCCACAGTATCATGCAGAGAGAGCGAGGCATCTAAAATGATGTGAAGCTTGAATGGCATGGGAAAACATTTGAGATTTTTAGCATGAGAGTGTAGGACCCGGGCAGCTGTTTTCTTCCTTGGTCACTACAGTAGAAGAGAACAGAGAGGGGGAAAACAGGTAGGAAAGGATCAGACCTGTTGAGAGAGGGGAAGTGGACATTTTTTACAGTGAATTGAAAATAGAGTGAATTTACTTACTTCAGTTTGGTGCTGTGTATGTCTTTTTGAGTAATTTTACTAGGATTCAGAAATTCCAGTATGACTGCAATGTCACTACTTAACTAGCAACTGGAATGGACATTCAGAATACCTTCAGCTCTCATTAAAATTAATTGGAATGGAGAGTTGTCAACATCTGGCATCATTGGGCCCATCCTTAGCACCTTTGTGAAAGGCCATTATCAATAACATTTTTTTGTACATGTATATGACATTATATGAGAGTTTACAACATTAAGGATATGTTGTATTTAGTGCCTGAAAAGGAAGTTAATCATTAGGCTTCTTTTTCATCAGTTACTTCATATGTGTGTTTACTTTTTCAGTTACCTCTTTTTAATATGCTTTGGCAATTACTGTATTAGCAAACAAATATTCATGCTGAGACTAAATCTAAAGAAAATATGACTTTATACTGAACCCCAGTAATGATTCCCCATGTGAGAGGAAAAGGTGTTAGAAGACTGAGTTGCAAGCAAGTTGGAAAGTGTGACATGTTGGCTGTGTGTCTCAACTAAATGAATAAGCTGGCAGTTGAGGAATGGATGTGCTTTTAGCTGAGAAACAATTGGACAGAAAAGATGACTGCCATGCCAAGCTGAATGAAAAGCCACCAGAGAAAATGTTCTGTGGCAGTTTCTTTTGAAGTGAGTTTCTAGATCTTTGGAAGGAGCTCGTCAGGGCTAGACTAAAAGTTCTCTTTAATTATTTGACTGCCAGAAGTTCAACTGCAGCACATATTTACCTCGGGAACAGGCTGAGATTCAGGAATAGACTCAGAATAAAGTAGCCATGTGCTGTTTATGGTTATTTTTTATGGCACTGTTACCACAAAATACTGTTTCCCTCCCTCTTCCTTTGAGGCACAGCTTCTAGCAAATGCTGCCATTAGACTCTGTTCTTACACAGTACAACTGGAACCAGGCATTGGCAGCTCTGCGTGGCTGCAACATCAAGTTAGAGGGTGACGGAAAAGCATCATCTCAGCCTTAGCCTAACAGGAGGGTGTCCAGAACACCTACCTGATGCCTTCCATTTAAGAATGACAATATTTAAAAATAGGTGTCCACGTATCACAAGAGCATAGAGTAGTGAGAGTTAAGGAACCGTGGCAGCCAATGGGGAGAATTAGGTGTATCTGAAGGGAGAGTCAGTACAAAGCAGCACAATTTGGGGGG
>VZSC01016116.1:754083-828972 GCA_013398225.1 Steatornis caripensis | reverse complement strand
AATTTGGGGGGGGGGGGTGTTCTTTGATCCTCTTTTCATCTGAGATGTGTGTTTTGGAGCTGCACAGTGAGTGCTTCATCCAGCTGGGATCCAAACTGAGAATGTCTGTCCTGAGAGTAGGATACAGCTGTGCTCTTTTTTGTGTAATTGCTATTGACAAGCACAAAAAGTAGGAGATGTGGTTTGAATTCTCTCCAGCCTGAAGAGATTCATCCCCAGCTTTCCCATGTGCTAGATGAGTCCCCTACTGCTGTGCCCCAGAAAATAAATGTACCAGCAGAGAGTTATCCTTCACCCTTGCTGCTCGGAGTGGGGTGTTGTGTTAACCAGGAATCAGAGAAGGCAAACAAACATGAACGAGCCTGAGTTGTTAAATTAATGGATGAGGGAGAGCCAACTCATTTCTCTTTTTATCTAATGATCATTTAATGCAAAATTTCAAACTAGGCTGAAGTAAAAAAAGATTAAAAAGAAATGTCAGAAATAATTTTCCAGATCCTACAGTCTCAAAAGCGATACAATAGCAGGCCAGCATATCCTCTATGAAATGACAAAAGGAAAACTACACTGGGCAAATATTTATTAGTGAGAACATCGGAAACAGTTCCCCGTGAATAAGGCAGCTAGACTTGGGCCATTTCCTGCTTCATCTCACTGTTTAGGCTGCGATGCTTGCTGCAAAATGGATTAGAGCTGTTCTTAAAAACAGATTCTTGCTTGTGGAAAATCAGCTACTGGCAGCAGTGTCTAGCTCTATGGTAGACTCTAAAGGCGATTGTCCCGATGGCTTCTAACTTCCTCTGGGGTCTGTAACGTGATTACATTGCTGTGGGGCTGGCTAGACTTACTCTTCCTCTGGGAGCAGTTTAACCTTTAATTTGGAGGAATTTGCGCTGTTACATATCTGTGTACAAAGGTAATATATTGTGGTTTGTGCTTTGGATGTGCATTGTCTATTTCCACATACACTTTAAATTGAATCTGTGTTATGTGAAATCAACGTAGTGCCTTCAAAGACCACCTACCATTAGGATCCTGACATCATGTTTTTGTTGAGAATCAGTGAGGTAAATTGTACAGATCGTGCTTTCCAGCCTTCGCTGTTCTTATAGCAAGTGGTTTGCTAATCAGACAGAGCAATAATAGTTGAAACACTGTTCTTTTTAATATAAAAATCTTCATGTTTTACATATGTTTTAGCCATTCTTTTAT
Source organism: Steatornis caripensis (assembly GCA_013398225.1). Classification (NCBI taxonomy): domain Eukaryota; kingdom Metazoa; phylum Chordata; class Aves; order Caprimulgiformes; family Steatornithidae; genus Steatornis; species Steatornis caripensis. Next base: position 827,760 of record VZSC01016116.1, on the reverse strand, counting down.
TTTACGGGTACAGCTGGGACTTCCATAATGTGTTCTGAGTCCCCGCTAGCCTCATTGACTTTGTAATGATTTAAAGAATTTAAGGATTTTAATTCTCCTAGTCCTTTCCCTCTCTGCTCTTAACCGTTCTACCTTTAGATTTTATTGGCTTCAAGAAAAATTAATAAGCAGTAGCTATTTTTAATAAATCTTTGTTTTATTTCCATTGCATTTATCCTCTGCAGTATGAAGAACTTGTTTTAGGATAAATACTGTGTTTTACACTTTACTCTCTCCTATAGCTATTGGTATTAACTATCAAAATTCTCTAATTATTAATGTGTCATGAAATCAGAGTTCTTAATAAACTGTTTTACTAATTACTTAGCAGCAATATCATAATCATAATAGAATACAGAGCTGTAATGTGCTTTTAGTTGCATTTTTTTTCTGGCTTTGTATTTATTATATCCACCAAAAATTTTTAAAAAATTTACTCCATACAATTTTAAGATCTTTTATGTTTTTCAAAGCTTTATCTTTGGAAAAGGAGTCACTTTTATTTCATACATCCAAGTAATCTTTTCATTTGAATTCAACTTTATAAATGTCATTAATAATTTATCCTCATTCAAATGCATCATTTAAATTGTTTAACGAGATGGAATTAATTTCCAATTATAGTATCTGTTTCATGGTAGGTCCCTTTTCATAAGACACAGGAAATCTAAACAGAAGAATAAATGAAGTTTTAAGGTGTTTTACTTAGTGTACATATTCACAGGAAATTTTGAGATGTTTTACCTTGTTTAGTGTACATATTCATATGGAGCTTTTTGTCCTGTAGACTCATTTTGTTGTTAATATTATTGCTACTGAAATTATTACTAGAATAATACAGCCATGTAAGTGCTGAGGGACCTCTGGAGGTCATCTGGTCCAACTTAAATGGGTCAGTTAGATCAGATGGCTCAGGCCACGTCCAGTTGAGTTGTCACATCTCTAGAGGTGAAGATTCCACAGCCCATCTGGGCAACCTGTTCCAGTGCTTGACAACTCAGCTGTGAAAAAAGTATTCTTAGCATTATGGCAGCTCTATTGGGCTCAAATCAAGGGTCAAGACTATTTGGGTTGGTATTGTACTTTAAAAATGTAGAACACTTATTGACAGAAGAGTAAACAACCAAGAAGAAAATCTTTCAAACCAGAATGCTAGGCTGATATCTTCTCTACTGGAGCATATACCTTCTTAAACACTTGAATTCAGCAGCACTCCTCATATTGCACATATGTTGCACATATGAGCTGTTTGTAGGACTTCATATTACTGGGTAGATGTGAGATAGTAAACACCGCTATAAAAAATTCTTATCGATAGGATATACTGTATGGACCAGAGCTGATTAAGCTGAGGTGTATCTGACTCCACAGACAGGGGACTACAGTGATGCCAGATAGTATCTCGTGAGCCAAAGCACTTATATGTGTCATTGTTCATATCACCTAGGAAATTTTCTGCAGTCTCAATTAGAAAGAGTGGATCTGATTCTGTTCTGTGCCATCCAGATTATTATTGATCGCAATGAGAAGTTTGCGATCGTTGACAAGCCCTAATAAAGCTTGAGATTAAGACATCTTCCTCGTGCAATGTGAAGGACTACATGTATTGTGTGTTTGGTACTATCTACAGCAGTTTTCCCCCTCCACTTTGTTGTATTGTAATCTCATAGTTGAGGTGGTTTTTTTTCCTGAGTTTGAATTAAAATCTCCTCTGTGCAGCTAGAGTATTTCTTTGTGCTTATTCTTAAGGATGTAGCGACCATTGCATTGGGATATTAGGAATTCTGAACCTTTCAATGTTTAAAAATTTGGAACTACTTATCATAGCTGCAGTTATTAGAATAAATCTTTTCAGCCAATACCACCCTAATGTTAAACTTCATCAGGGAATGGGCTGGATTTTGGAATTGTACCATTTTTACAGGTAGAAGTTCAAAATGCAGTTCACAATTGGCTTTGTTTGTTTTGTAGTTCAAATGGGGATTGTTCATGGTTTATTTCATGGAGAGGTAAGAGAAAAGGAAAAAGAAAAAGCATTTCACTGTCATATTTGGAGTTTTGGGGCTGTTGGTTCCCCTCCCCCCCCCAGTGGCAGCTGTTTGAAGCTGCTCAGGAGTATGGAATGTTAGAGTAACTCCCAGAGAGCTGGATTAGTGGGCAGGTGATGCAGTCATGGGTATCACATACCTCTCCAATTTTTCACATGGATATTACCTCCATGTATATGGGGTACAAATGTGTGCTGTATACATATATCTTCCAGAAACTCCAGGCAGCTGTATTTTTGTTGATAATGTACATGAAACAACTTCACAGTCAGGTGGTGGGAAAAACAGTGCATTTCATTAATTTATGAAATACCGTATACGTATCGCTTTACATTCTAACTATGACAACATGTCTGAAATTACTTCTTTTTTCCTGTAAAATTATCCTTCCTACTAACACTGAACATTTTCACTTTAAAAAGTAGAAAACAGAATAAGTTCATGACATTATGACAAAAAAGTAGTATAGTCTGCAAGTTAATAAAGGGCAGCCATGTGATGAACGTCATTTAGTTCTACTTTTGTCCCAGATGTCCTGGGTCTAGAAATTAAAGATAGGTTTCCTACACACTAGTGCAGGCTGTCACTGCTAAGTGTTTCCAGACTCCCTGCGTGTGTGTGCTTTAAACCCATGCACACATAGTGTGTCTCATGCACGGGGAATAATACAATTGTAATTCTAGCATTGTGCTCTGTAACATTAATTCTTATAGCCTGACTGATAAGTTTCAATAGGGGGATTTTGCCTAATTTCGGTTTTGGTACTTTTTGCTGTCTCCTTTTTCAAATTATTAAATACTGCCATAACTTTTAAGCAATCTTTACTGATAGAGTAACTTGGAACCTAAAAGAAGTACTGAGACTTTGATGGGCAGTCTGCATGTGGCCTTGGCGGCAGGAGAGGGTGAATGTGCCTGAACTGGCTGACGTTCTGCAGACCAAGACAAAATCATTGCAGGAAGGCTGTGAATGACCTGTCACAGAGATCATGGCCGTTCCCTTAACGCACAAGCAGTGTGTCCCCAGGCAGGGCCTGGCGTGAGGGTGAGAGTGCGAGGTGAGTCTCCTGCCCTCCTATGTACCGTTTGGGGGGAACAGCAAGTGTTTAGCTGACGTGTCCAGTCCTTTTATTCTTACACTGTTAAGTGTTATAAAAAGACTTGCCCTTCTGTTTATCGACCACGTGAAGTCGGGAATCTTTCAGTCGTCTGTCGTGCACTGCAGGTGGCCTTATATAAAGAGTCAAAGCTGTGGTATTTCTGCAACACAGGACAGAATTTTTCTGAGGCTGTGTTTCTGCTATAATCGATCTCACAGAAAAGAGAATACTATATGAAAACCAACATGATGTGAGCAACATCAGCATGAGGCTACTGAAGGAGTCCTGTGTTTTTATAGCCATATACATGTTGGAATAAACACTCTAAGGAGGCTCAGTTAGAAAGCAAGATTACTTGGGACCTGGGAAGAACTTCCTAGGCTTCAAATGGAGCTTTAAGTGTTCGTGATCCAAACTATGTGATTTAAGTGCCCATTAAAATAAGAGATACAGACTCTGCTGCAGATCTTTTTATATTTTGAGTTCTTAAACTGGGATAGGGAAAGAGGTCTAGGTTTCAATGGGTGGTTGCTCAGCACCATTCTGAAAATGTAGCTGTTACCATCTGGGGTATTAGGTTATAAGCTTAGGAACTGTGGTGTCCAAAGTCATGAGTCAGTTTTGAAAAGATAATTTGCATCAGTAAAATTAATTCTAACCAGACAGTTTTGCATGATATACAGATTGTGTAAAGATATTTTAATATGATTCTGTTCCTGCCTTTAAGGGCAATGAAGCATTCTGAAACAAAATAATGTATTTATAAGTTTCTTAATTTTAAAAAAAAAATATCAATATCAAGTATTTTTATTTAGAGAAGTAACAAAATTATGGCTGTCTACATATAGAGCAAGAACTAGGTAGCCAGCCTACACTGGTGTGGTGTACATATATGTAGTGTAATTTCTGTTGTACTTTAATAAAAAATTCATCATTGAGGACCTCATGGTTCTTTAAATGAGACATGCAATTAGTTTACTGCCATAAAGAATACAGATCACCTGCAGCATTGATACTCTTGATTTCAGGGATCTTTCTAAAGAACGTGTCTAAACATACAGAAGGTGTGTTTTTATGGAGGTATTAAAATCCATCTCCACTTGAGGTCTTTTTTTAAAACAAAGTTTTATCATAAATATGGTGCCTTTAAGTGGCCTAAAAGTTCCCTTGGATTGCTTCAGCCTTGCAAACTTATTCATGTGAAGCCCATTCATATGGAATGGGTTTGTTTGTAACAGTATTTTCGCTTTGCCTTATGATGTAGGAGTAACTTGATTCTGAAATTACCATCTACCTACTGCAGAATTGGTAGGAGGCATAGAAGTGGTTTTGTGACCTGTGCGATTCTTTGTGGTAGAAAATAGTAGTGAGCTGACTTAGTGGCAGTATAAAAGGACTGTAAAAATGTTTGATTATGGCTTAAACCTAAACAGGGTCATATAAAAACAATAATAAATATGTATGCAGCCTTCTAATATGCTTGGTTGTACAGTTTTTGACTGGAAAAGCATAAGTGAGTAATTAGATAATTGCTGCCTTGATTGAGCTTAATAGGAAACATTTCAATTACGCTAAAACTACACAGAGAGGAAGTAGGCTTTTACAAAGGGAAACATTCCTTGTCATGCAACTGTCAGCTTTTGCCCACACTAAAATATGGGATTAAGTGGATCTGTGCAAAGGAAACAAAAAGAAGGAAAGAAAAAGGGGAAAAAAAAAGATTGGAGTAATTAGACTTGTACTTAAACAGTGTCTTCTGATACAATTTCTTGATGATTCCAGTTTTGATAACATAGCTTTTATAAACCTCTTGGCTGAAACAAATTATGACGTTAAATCCATGGAAGAGGTTAAGTTTCTGCTTTAAAAAGAGACAGAGAGAGGGAGAGAAAACTTTTTTCATTCTGCATAATTTAACATTTTTTCAGATTATCCTCACCTGCCAACAATGTAAAAAGTGGAGTGAGGTGAATATTTTTCCTTTGTGGAAATTGCCTATGCACCATCCAGAATACAGGAATTTCTCTGCAGGACTACTAGTGTGCCAGGACCTGATTCCCTCTTGCCATAATATCTAAGCTGGGACTGTGAGACAGCTGGGGATGGCTTTCTCATGGGTACTTCCAGAGACTCCAGCCATACCCGCTGCCGTGTGTGGCAATGTACTGTAGCTTATGGGCATTTTGTCCATGTTAATGCCATCCTTGCATTCATACCAACAATTAGGAAACATGGTTCTTTCATGACTGACTGCTATGTTAAAATAAAACTGAACAGATGCTCCGTTGTTGTCTAATATTACTCCCCCTCCGAGGCTGCGTGGCTGCTGCTGCTGAAGTCACACATAGCAATTACATAGCTTGTAAGTCCATTACAGCTACTATGGGCCCAGAAATGCAGCTAGGGACAGGGAGGAGTGGGAGGACTGAGATGCATGAGTTGAGCAGTATGCAGGAGGGTGAGAAGCATGTTTATGGCACACGCGCAGTGCTTTTCTTTTGCAGAAAAGGCTTTTCCTTGTTTTGCCTGGCTGGACAGGAGGCTGGACAAATGGCTGCAACAGCCATTTACCACCTAAGAAAGAACAACTGTTTTCATCTAGCTATGAACCGCTAGGTTACAAATGCCTGCTCATTATTCGTAATCCATTGTAAGACACCGAGTATCTATATGACATTACCATTAGCTTCAACAGTTTATATTCAGGTGTAATGCAAGTTTTCTAAGCTAAGCCAGGACCGTGCTGGTTTTAGTGTTCTGATCAGTGACTTCGAGAAGGACACATCTTTGTTGTGACCAAAGCTGGTCTTGTGGATGAACAGTCAGTCAGGACACGTGTGGCTTCTGGTGTGGGAGCTGTGGACACCACTGGGGAAGGTTAAATTATCTGTTAAAGATTGCATCAGCATCCTAAAGTAGCATTAGGAGACTCTGAGCTACTTGATGATTTGTCTTTTGGAAGCAATGCCTAATAGTGACACCAAATACTGTATTTATTAAAGATACCACAGGAGTCTATGGCTGTGCAGGCTGTTTGTTCCCCATTGTGGTATTTCATGATAGAGGTTAGAGCATCTCAACAACGACTGAAGGAATTTCATCTGTTCGAGGAGGGACTAGATTTCATCAGTCAGTGTTTTTCAACGTAGTATTTAAGTTTGAATGTGAAAAGCTGAGGTCTTGATGTACGATACTAGTAAGGATGCTAATAAGTAGTCCTTTAGTAGGAAGAGATGTATGGCAGTTTTCAAAATAGTAAACGTTTGCACATGTCTAAAGAAAAAAAGGATGGTTTCTAGTAAGTCTACACCTGCAATCTTGTATTTGGACACTATGACAGGAACAAGGGGATGCTGAGTTCCATTAGGAATGGACTGATGATTTCAGAGGGAGGCTTGTTTTATATGCCAAAAATGAGAATGAAGCTAGCGTGAGTGTGAGCACATCAATCAAGGTAAGATGGTGGTAGTTTCCATTCACATGCACCACATCTTAATGTATAGCATGTTGCAGAATGTAACATGTAAACAGACACCACCTTTGGGTTTTAATATACTTGTCTGCATGAAGAGTTTACTGAAAATAAAGTTCCTTTTTCGTACACTAAAAATCAGGTAGAATTTGCATATCTTCACATGGTACAGCTAACAATTCCCTTGAGATCCTTGTGGAATCATTACAGTTGCTGCTGAAGCCTGGTGTCAAGTTTGTTTAGCCTAGAAATAGTTGGCCTGAGGTAAAGAACCATTGGAGGTTTTCACGTTTGCAGTTATAATTTAGTAATTTATGTTTGCATGATGTATGACAAATTGACTAATGACTGCCCTAAAGAGAAATGCCAGCCTGGCGTTTTATATGCAGAAATCTTATTACAATATCAGGTGGCCTGTGTACCTTACAAGGCAGAAATAACTCTACTGCTTCATTCTTAAATTTTATACTTTAGTTAGGTACAGTTCCTCCTGTAGTCTTTTTTTCCAGGAGCTGCTTTTAAATGGAGTTCTGCATTATGACAGAAGCTTGACATTCTGCCAGAGAAGTTGAAAATGAAGGCAACTTAAAATAAATACTGGTGATATTTCTCTTTCTCTCTCCCTTTCTCCTTCTCTTTTTCTCTCTCTCTGTATTTTAAGGAAAGGCATATGTTCTTATCCTAACTTGTCCCAGTAGAGGGTCAATTACAACCAGTTGGCTGCAAGTCCAATCCAAGAAAAATACTGAGTACAGAAACTTCAGCAACAGGTACCAAGGGCCTCTAGTACAGTCAGTCATTCTCAGTACATATTAAATGTGAACATAAAGCCTATGGGTAAGATATTTTTAGGCCCTAAGTTTCCCATGATGGTCCAAAATGAATCAATAAATTAAAGCAGACATTTTTGTGTAGTTAGGTATTTTCCTGGATAACTCTTTAAATGTCCACAATAGTATGAGATCTTTTATGTGAATCATGAGAATAGAACAATGTCTTATTTAGAAAAATATGCCTTGCCAAATGTTCATGTATAGGCACATATTCTGCAACTTGCTCTTGTGGGGTCAAGTAAACATTAAACTATAGAGCTAAATAAGAAGAATGCATGTTTATTATTATGTATACATGTTTAGGAAAAAAAATACACATGTGGTCTGTTTTGCTGATGTCAGTCCTCACATCCTCACACACACCGTGCCTTAGGACCATCTTGCAGTGGTGGAATTCACCTCTGGTGAAATAAGTTTCTCCCAAATCAACTAAGGTTAAGTTAAGCATCAGTGTATTGAATGTCAGAGCTCTGCCAGATGGCACGGGAGCTTTGGCTGCTGCACAGATATAACGGTGTTGAGGCCAAGGCCAACGTTAGTATTTAGCAGTATCTCTGGGCAAGGATATTTAAAGACTAGGCAAAGTTTAGGCTTGAAGATATATAATTTATTTGACAGACAAGCTGCAGAAGGAGAGGTAAATGTTGTTCTCTTTCATGGAAGCATTTAATTAAGCTGGCCTCTGTTCTGTACCTCAGTATTTACAGAATTAAGAGGGAATATGTGGCTGCTAACATTCGTACTTATGCTGCATGTTGATTACATTTAGACAGAGAAAGCAGCAACACAGGTTTGAAATGGCCCTTTTCCACTTTCATCTTTATTCAGGAGAACTTTTGTCTCAGTCGTCGTATTTCCTTTCTACGGTTTATCACCTGTGTCCTTTCAGTATGTAACTCATGATCGTTCTTAGCCCCTGAGGTTGTAGATGCACATGATGGACCAACACCCAAATAGTTCTGTTGATATTCAAGTAGTAGAACCTATAGTCCGAACTCTAACCACAAAATGAGAAGTCAAGACTTCCCAGCCTCAGACTAACCGTTCAAACTCTCTGCAGGCTCTGTAGCATGTTGCAGCAAATTACATGAACTCCAGACTGAATAAAACTGCTTAAAATGTTTTTAATGAAACAGATTTCTCTGTAAAAGATTTATAAAGATTTCTAAAAGGTGCAGTTTTAGTGCAAGAAAAAAGTTTCGTTGGAGCAGCTTATTTTGATAACTTCTCAATACGCGTAGAAATGAGAGTCCAACAATTTTCTGAATTTGTTTCAAAAAGTGTGGGTTTGATGTCATAAAATATTTTATAGTGATAATTTTGTCCAGTCTTCTTTATTACAGTGTGTGTATTCAATATTTATATATAACATTTACATATTTATTTCAGCTTGTAACATTACATTTGGTATCATAATATGTTTTAAATTTTTAAAAATAGTAAAACTGGCATGCTAGGAAATTATCTTTTTTTTCTTCCTGGAAAACTGAATATCTCAGTAGTGCCAGAAGGAAAATTTGACATTATAGGAAGCAAAATTAGTTTAGGAGTCCTGATATTTTTTCTCTTGAATTTTTATTCTGTGGAAATTGTTAAAATGTTTCTCTTCTTACTTTGACTTTTTCCTCTTAGAAGTATCAAGTTTGCAACATAATGAAAGTTCTAGTTAGTCTATCCCTGCTGTCAAACCCTGCTGTCAAAAAATGCAGGAAATTTGCCCAGTCTTAAAACTTCATAGCAAGTTGTTTGTGGTGATAGTGACTATTTCTATTTGAGTCTGTGGCTCTGGCTGACTAGTTTTCCATTTTTCATGTGGTGTATTAGACCAGTTCTTTTGGGGAGCACAACTGTATGACTTACTGCCAGATTTGTCCAATTAGGATGTTTAGCGGTTGCTGGTTTGTCACCTGAGGCTAGCGGAGGTTCTCAGATAACGGTGTTTCCTTGTATTCCTTTGCTGTTCTCTCTGTTCCTTCTTCTTTTCATGATGTTTCTATCTAAGCCCAAAGCAAAATTAAAATGTATATATATATATTTAATGTGTGTTGGGCTACCTGGCATTTCTTAAACTAGTAGAGAAGTGCTTTTAGTTTACTGTTGCTTTTCCTCTAAATTAGAAGTATCCCAGCAAGACTAACAGGTAATTAGGGATGCATAAGGAGGCATAAGATGTTAGAGAATTTCAGATATGAGACAAATACATAACAGTAAGTTTATCTTTTTAAGGAAAGTTGTAAGAGGTTTTGGAATGCGCACTGTGTGCAAACATGATATTTGAAAATATCCTTTTCCCATTTGATACTTAAAAGAGGAGGCTGAAGGTTGCTTAATATATGTAGTCAAGACGGTGTTCTGAGTGCAAGAGATGGATTCTTTTGTGCCACTGTGTCACCCTAAGGAAAAGAGGCCAAAAGGATGATCAAGGTGGTATGAACTGGAAGAGCAAAGAATGGAAACCATCCTTCAGTGTGACTTGTGATCCTCTTATTAGTAAGGTACGTGCACATGCTGAATATGGAGGAACTGAGGGCAGAGCACAAGGAATTCAGGATCTGTGCTGGAGAATTGTCTCCCAATTGCCAATTTTAACCAGAGAAGCTGTCTGAAATACAGGGCTCATACCTCTTACTGGGGAGCCTCATAAAGTATTTTTCAATTGCATTTTCTCACGTAAACTAAAAGATGTTAGCGGAGTATGGGAAAAGTTACTTACAGAGAAATGAGGACTCTGGCTATGAAATTATTTTCTCTCTGTTAGTTCAACATTGCGCTCCATCCTAACTGCTTAATGATCCATTTCCATGTGCCTCCATGAAGAATAGAGTTCTAAAACCAAGATTTCTTCTAAAAACAACATTTTTTTTTTCATTTCCCATTCTTCTTTTTTGTGAGGGCTCATTTGGTAGAAAAAGAAAGTAGCTGGCAATTTTTCCTTTGGTATATTTGTTGCTGAAATGCAGGGTCTCAGTTATAGTTTCTTTTCAAACTAGATGCTGTAGATTGGACTCATACAGTGCAGGACAATAGTTCACATTATTAAAATATTAGTCTTAATGTGTACTACCCAAGAAGAAAATGAAGTGTAAAAGAATTTGTGGGTCATCCAGCACTTTGTCCTCTTGAATCATTAAATCACTGTGGGCTTTGATTTGGACTGATTTGGGTTAACATAAATGCTGAGCATTTAGAAACCAAGATACCACTGAGGGCCACCACAGAAGCTTTAGAAGGGAATTGTTTCATCTGAGAGAAACATATATTTGACAAATGGGATAGTAATCAGGGCTTAAAGAAAGGACAGCATGTTATCTATGATTAAATATAGGAGGAGAGCATTGCGTGCTACATAATTCCCACTAGTAGAAAAACAGCTTTGAGAATTTGAATTTTATTCTGCGTGGTGTTGACAAGAGAAGTCCACTGAAAGCTAGTTAGCTCCCCTATGTGCGATGCACAGCTACACAAATTGAACCATACTCCAGCCTATTGCTGAAAAAGTTGATCTGCATTATACTAATGCACCTCTATTGCTAATGGAAATGATATAGGAGAGCTTGGATGCTTACATGTGTGTTAGTAGGTCTGTGAGAGAAGAAAACATGTTGGGAATCTTGATGCATTTTGGCTAGAAGTAGCTGCTGTTAGCACATTTATTTAAGACAATTTATAATTTGAGAGCGGAAAAGCAGTCTGCATGTTCACAACTTGATGTTAGTATGTAAAAATTGTCAGTTTGCATGCTATTGTCATGCAGATAGGTATTATTTACTTGTTAAAAAAAATTTGGCTGCACCAACAAGTACTGAAGCTTATAGTCAGTCATGCTAACACTTCGTAGTCAGTCTACATGCAATAAGATTTGTGGTTAAAGCCCTAAGACAGACATTCAGGAAATCTGTCTTCAGTTCCTCGTACTTTCAAAGCCTTCCTATCTAACCTTGGGCAAAACTCCATTTTCCATAAGCAAACGGCATAGTTCTTTATTACCTCAAGATCTTTTCTAATAATCCATTCATTTATTGTTTATGAGGCATTCTGATGAAGCTGTCACACTTGCTGAAAACCTGTAAGTATATGAGAATATAACCCTTTCTTTGTTGGTTAAATGAAGTCTTCAAAAAGATTAATGCTTGCAGTCTTTTTTTTTTTTTGAGACTAGGAAAGCAATAAAGTTTGGGTTTTTTTAAATAAAATACAGGCTAACCTAAAAACTGAAAGACACATATCTTAAGCACGTTACTGTAAGACAAACATGCAAATAATGAAAATCATGATCGTATTAGTTGTAATAAAAACTTGTACAAAACCCAATATACTTCATTCACAGAGCCTATTGTTTTTAATCCTTGCCTTAGCAGACTTTATTAAGCAAGCAGGCAGTCTATCCTCATCTATCTGTTCTTATCTATCCCTATAGAGTAGTGTGCACTGTATCCTGTCCTAGGAATTTCTGTCTTTCCCTGTCTCGTCTCTGACTCCAGCATTTTTGTCCTGTTGCGATCATGCTCATGTGGGGAAGCTGGGACTGGCTGGTTATAGTATGCCTGGTTGGTGCTGCCTAAAGCTTTCTGTATGTCTTTGGCTATCATTCTTGTGAGTCTAGTGCTTGCCTAAGGTCACATATGGCATCATTTCTTGAATTCTGTTTCCTTGTCTCTGCCAGTGCAACGTAATTTTCTTGTAAAGTACAGAAAACAGGGAAGGTTGCATACGTTTCAGGACCCTGCAGAATCTAAGCTACTTTTTCTTCCCTGCTGTCATAGCTTTACATTAGGCAAGGGCAAGAGAAAACAAAGTGAGGAATCATACAGAAAGGATAGTAGTGGACAAACAGTGTGATTCGTGTACCAGTGTTGGGTTAAGGATCAAAGTTTTAGAATAACTAACTTCTGCTTATGTAGCAGGAGAATGCAGGACATATCTAGAAAAATGTTAATGGTGATTAAAAGAATTGTATTAAAATGAAATCATAGACACACAACGATACAGAAATTAAAATGTATGCAGATATTCCAGTAAAAAGATTGCTGTTTTCTTTGAAGATTCTTTTCATTCAGGCATTGTTTGCAAAGATAGTGCTTAGTGAAAAGGAGAAGTCTCTGGTATATAGAACGAAGAAATAAGTGGTATATGTGCTGACAAAAGGATGATGTTGCAATTAGTTTGATTTAATACACTAGTGTTTGTCCAAGCTACTTTGTGAAACAATTTTTAATATCAAATTGATTGAAACAAATCACAATAACTTGTGAATGATTTGCAAACCATAAGCAATTATCGATACCATTTATACCTCAATAAGCTGCCTACGATGAACCTGAAACTCAGCATGCCTTACATATTATGTCTGTATTGTACAATTCTGTGCAAAACCACCCGAATCTGCAAACAGGACAAGTATAGAAGAGCACCCTTGTGTTTGAGTTTGGCTGTGAACAACTGGCATTCATCAAGGGAGCCACATTGATAATCGACCCACTTTTGCAGAACAGCAAGCTGCAATTTCCGAAATGCAAAAGACAGCTGAAATGGACAGACATAATTTTTTGGATAAAGACTTCTCTGGGGATACTACAGAGCAGTAAGTTTGCAGTTCAGTATTTCAGAGAAGGTTGAAATTGTAGTGGGATTCTAGCCTCAGATGACAAAAGTTGGGATATGGTAGTGTCCTGGTTTGGGCCAGGACAGAACCAATTTTCTTCTAGTGACTTTGCTTTTTAGTGAAGTCTCTTCTGAGAAGCTGCACTCTCTGAAATTAACTGCATGTTTTTCCAGACAGGAGCTGCTTCTAGCGGTGATAAGGCTCGGTGTTTATAGTTAGTGCTGGAACATCAGAAGCAATGGTATGCAGAAAGGCCCTTGCTTATAGTTATCCCTATGGAGACCAAGGTCGATGCTTGCTTCTGCTAACTTTCTTGTGCGCCGGAACTGAAAGAGCAGAGAAGTCGTCACCCCTGCGACCCTGCGGTGGGGAGGAGCGGGTCGGACAGGTGACCCAAAACTGACCAAAGGGAGTATTCCATCCCATACGCGTCATACTCGGTATAAAGCAGAGGGATCACGAGGGTCTCGCTCTCTTCTTCTATGGCCGGCATCCGAGGAGGACTCTGTCTGATTCTTCTGCCTTCGATCCCGATCCGTGCATTCCTGAATCCAGCTCCTGCCTGCTGCTGCTGAGTACAGTCCGTGACTTTCCTGGGGCGTGCCCCGCAGAGTCCGGGTGACGTATTTGTCATCGGTGGGGTGGGAGGAGCTCAATATCGGTTTTGTACATATTTGTGTATATTTCATTATTTTTATACATTATTATTGTAGTTAGATTAAAGGTGTTTTAACTTTCCTAACCCATAAGTCTCTTTCCCTTTTCTCTTCCCCCCCCCACTTTGCGGAGGGAGGGGGTTAACGAAGAGCGTCTGTCCTTCGCTTAATAGCCAGCCCTGCTTTAAACCGTGACAGGTAGATATGAATTTGGTAGTTTCAACCACCTCCCTCTTGGCTACACACATTTCATAAGCTTCAGTGTTTTGCAAAGTGCAGCAAGATCAGTGCAAGACTCCTAATACACAGTGTTTTGGTCACTCGGAAGACTGTTCATGGACCAAAGTGAGATGAAGAAAAATGCTGGAAGGCCAAGCTAGACATGTTGCAAGGACATACGGGATGCATTATGAAAGATTACACCCATCCAGTATTCCCCATGAATACACGGGCTGAACAGTTTGGGGGATTCTCAGTAGCTTTTGATTAGACTGCACTGATCCAACATATATCAAAAATTACCTAGAGGTCTAGTGTAGGCATACATAGAGATTTCCTCCTCACCAATTACTTCATTATTTATTTGCTAATTTAACTGCTCTAATTATCAAAGATTCGTCATAGTTTGTAAACCTTGTTTCAGAGTTCTTTCTCAACACTGTTTTTTAAGCACTGCTGCAGTACTGAACTGTACACTGCTAGTGGAGAAAACCTCCTCTGCAAACACTCAGAAAGGAAGACAAAATCGTTACGTAGACTCGACTTGTTCACAGCAGTCCTGGGTTTGATGGTGCTGGCTGCAGACTCGTAGTCTGAATGTATTCAACAGGCACGCTACTGTTCATGTGGAAAGACTGTCCAAAGAAATTCCCTACATAAAATCTACTTTGAAGGTGTACTTCTGTAACAGTTATTTCAAAGTGAAACTTTCAACGTTATGGATGTAGGAAAGATCGTCTCCAGTTATAGTTATGACTATCAGAAAAGACTAGAATTGAAAGCTAAACTCTGATAGCATTACAAGTATTTTGTTGATAGCATTTTTGGGTGCATAGAAATAAAGCTAACGCTGAGATTTTTTGACAAGTAAATAATTTTTTCTGCTTGAAAATTATTGGTTACTTTGCTTCAGCAGCAATTTTCTTTGCGGATGTTACTGCTCCAAACTTTGGTGTATAAATTGTACAGTAGAAGGAAGTTATTGTCACCTTTCTTGAGAGCCGGAAAGTGAATGCCATATTTTTATGAAAATGCATTCCATTTCAAAACCCTTCTCCTTTTTTTTGTCCATCTCCTTTAGTGGACAATTTGAGGTAAGAACAAACCTGAGACTGCATTATCATATATAACAGGTATACAGAGAATAAAGGGGAGACTACAGAAAAGAATTCAACCATTGTTCTAAGGCAGGATTACCTTTCCTGATACGAGGTTATTAAAAGATTATCTTTTCCTGTTTTCTACAAACAAGAAGATCCTCAGTATCTTCTGATGCTACTCTATATATTGTAGTATAATAAAAGTATGTCTGTGGGTGAGTCGCTTATTTTAGGAAAAGGAAAAACTTCTTTGTGGCAACAAACAGTGCAGTCCCTCCCGCATCTTAATTCTCTCAGTCTTTAAAATAAAATGAGTCATTACATCATTTTCTTGTAAAATTAGGAAATAATGTTTCTGCGAATTTGTAGATTATAGACTTGCAGACAATCATTTGGAGATAATTAGTTTTGCTACTTCAATAAATATTTATTTACAAGCTGTTTTCTTTTTGTTTTCTTAACTTCTATGTCAATATTGCCCAGTGGCATCTGATTCCTACTTTCAGGTCTTCATTTCTATCCTTGTTTTGCTAACGTTCTTATTAGTACCAGCAGCAACTGCAAAACATCTTCAGAAGTGGGACAGCAAGAGGAAAAAATGGAAGAGCTAGTAATACCTTAGTTATTTCCAGGACAGTCTTAGTTTTGGAAAAGGGTCAAGAGAAGATAATGTCTTACTTACCGAACTTCAGCATACTTATCTTATCATTAAATCTCTGACTCAGCTCCTAAACCAGCAACTTTTGTATGAAACATATTTACAGAAGGTTTGTACGTCAAACCACTATTTTTTCTGCAATCAAAATTCTTAAGAAGAATATATGCTATTTGGTTACCAAACTTGGAGAGGCCAGGAGCTGTAATACCAGATGTGACTCTTTACAAAGCTAGACACATTCATCATCTGCTCACGGTGTGTTGGCTTCTTACTCTGCTTCATTGTCTCTCACTTGCGTATAGGCCTGAGGAGCATGCTGTTTCAGAAACATAAATTTTCATGGATTTAAGGTTCTGGGTATGGTCCAGTATTCCCTACCTCCTTTGGCAGCCTCCAGGGATAAGGAACAAAATAGATAGTATGTGGCCAATTTAATTTGAACATAATTTATGATATTGTATTTCAGTGCCCAATGTATGATGAATTTCCTGGTAAAATATTGCATAGAAACGTGCAGCTTGAATCTGAGATCATAAGAACAGTCAACAACCTCATGTATCTTCTTTCTGTAGATACAAGTTGGACTAGTATAAAGATATAAACCACTGCTTTAAAACCACTGCTTTTCTTTTATTTGAATTATAAGTTAGTGAAGATAAAAATAATGCAGAAGAATAAAAATTCTACTTTAAAACAATTTGAGAAGACTTTTAAATTTGTAATTGATTTTTTTCTGTATTTTCAAAGAAGTTTAAAAAATTAGTTTTCTTTTTGAGATAGTGGAATACTACTAGAAAGAAAAATTTCAGCATTGATATTCCGTTAATTTCTACAGTTTGGGAGATCTTAATTTGAAAAAGCCTTTAAACTGAAAATACAGAACATTTATAAATAGCAAAGTTGTGGCTAAATCTAATAGCTGTTTAAATCATTTTAGGGGGCTCTAAATGTGCATTTATAATGTTGTTACAGAGCTGGTGAGTGTTGTTGCACAACGGCAGGAACAAGCAAGCAACAGTGCTGGTGTTCATTGTGGCTGCTTGTGTTTCCGTCTGAAGCACTGACAGCTGCCTCACAGTTTGAGATCCCAGCCGAGGCCTCTAAGATTAATGGCTGTGGGGAAGAATTGAGCCGATGTAACAGTGTGTCTTACAGACAATAAGGATGAGCAGACAGAATATTTTACAAATACTATGCATATCAACAAAATTTGTCTGAATCTGAATCAACTTGTTTTCTGTTTACAGTGACGCTTCCAGCTTCTGAAACATGTAAGGTTATTGTTTTGCCTCAGTAAATCTCCAGGTGACTGAGAGGAAAAAATGGTCCAATAATATGCCTATAGCAAGACGTACAGGAAGAGAGTTCTGAAATGTATACATATAAACTGATTACAAATTGCATATTTAGACTGATATTAAATTGGATAATTACTGGATGGGGGGTCAGAATATGCTTTGAAAGTGAAACCAGCAACAATATATTTCACAGAACTCCACATCAGCAATAATATCTTGGTAGATATTTTCCTATCCCTATTGAATATGTTCCATTGTGAACAAGAAATGCTGCATTTGTAACATGAACAGAAGTAGCTACTTTAGAAGCCATAGGAAAAGAAAATGGTCATTCCTTGACCTGCTTGAAGTTTTGAATCAAGTGGAGAGTACAAAGTTGAAGCAATAAAAGCATTAGGTGTATGCCAGAAGATATTTTGTAATATGAATGTCTGACTTCAGAAATCAGTAATATTGAAATTTGCCTCGTAACATTAATTTATTACTTTCTCTGCATTTTGAGGCAGCAACATTTTTGCTTGTACTTAGGGGCTGTCACACAGAGAACAAACATTTGGAAATCAGTTATTCTGCTCCTCTTGATAACACGGACATGTCCACTTCTAGAATCTCTTGCAGAGAGATATTTTTCATCCCTACAGGATAAAAGCAATCACTGATAGGATAATGGCAGTAATTGTCTGCAGCTGTAATCCCTTCAAACAAAGTTTTGGCCTGTTGACATATTCTGTCGATAAGAATATCTTCTGTAACCAAGCATCGATTTTTTATCTCTTATACCTACCTGAAGCAAGCCTAATACATACTGCAGGGGCAACTTCGAGCTTGCAAGTGGAAGTAGTATATAAATCTAGAAGAGTCCATGATATATTTAGTTACAGTAAAAGACATAGTTATATAAACATGTCAGAACAATGTTTTGTTGTAGTCTTAATATAGTTTTGTTGATAGATCATATAATGGCCAGTTATATGCTACTGTCGTGGTTTGATCCAGCAGCCCACTACATACCATGCAGAGAGATGGAGGAGTAGTGGTAAAGAGACTCTTAGGCTGAGATAAAAACAATTCAATAACTGAAATAAAATAATAATTATAGTGATAATAAATAAGAGGAATAATAGTAATTACTATAATTATGATAATAGTAATACTAGAATATATCAATGAATGATGCACAATGCAAATGCTCACCACCCACTGACCAAAGCCCAGCTTATTCCCAGCTAGCGATTTCAGAGGAGAGAGAGATCCCGAAAACTGCAATCCCGGAACAGAGAGAGCACACTTCCAGGCCCAGCTCTCATCTATATACTGAGCATGATGTTGTATGATATGGAATACTCCATTGGCCGATTTGGATCTGTTGTTCTGGTTATACTCCCTCCCAGCTTCTTGTGCACCCATACGCTAGCAAAACATGGGGTCCTTGATCTCTTAGTAATAACTAAAAACATGAGTGTGTTATCAACATTCTTCTCATACTGAATCTCATACTGAAGCCAAAACGTAGCACTATTCTAGCGACTAGGAAAAAAATTAGCCCTGTCCTAGCCGAAACCAGGACTGCTACCAAGCAATTGGCAATACAATATAAAATGCTGTTCAGCTGTGGTTATTTGCGGAAATAATACTGTACTTTCTTATTGTCTGAAAATCTAGATAAAATTACAGAAAACAAAAAATTATTTTGTGCATTTTTAAAGTTCTGTCTTACCCATAGTTTCCTAATAAAATACTACATTTAAGCATTATACTTGTAGTGAATTTAAAGATCCAGTTTTGCCCATGAATGACTTCTAATTTCAGAAAAAAATAGATTGGCAAAATTGAACAGAATAATTTTTCATCACCGAAGAGCATTAATTTACATAGCAGTATTTTTTAGTGTGTTGGTGTCTCAGTGAATATTACTAGGAATTGTTGTTGAGGGTTTTTTACCTAGTTTTGGATACTGATTACTGAACATGATATGGAATTTGAAAAATTGGCCCTAAAATATTTGTAAGCGAACTGTTGTTTCTTGCTGCCTATGATAAATCTGTTTGTTTCTGATCTATGGGTGATGATTCAAGCTTCAATTAAGATTTAGGAAGGAGCTTGTGAGTTGTCAGAGGACCAAGCTCTGGATATATAAATAAGAAAATCTCACTTTCTCATAAATGTTTATCATGACTTAGAGGAATTCTGATTCATTTTTCTTTGTATCACTAAAAGGAGGGAGAAATAGAGAATAGAAAGGAAAGGAAGACCAAACAGGAAAAGAAGGGAAAAAATACCAAAAGGCATTGGCAGAAAGAAATGTTCATGTGATAAATCAGTATATATTATTTTTTATTTATCATATTGGTTAGATACATGTGTGCACACATTGCTCTGCTTCCTACTGTAATTTCGAGGACTGTCTCACATATCTATGTCTGGTCTTTGAGAAACCCACAGATGGTGGCCATCTGAAACATAGCAGGGCCAAGTTAATTTCCAGACTTCTCAAAGTCACTTTTGTGTTTTCTGTACCTTAAAATGAGAATATTTTCTTCTGCAAAGTTCAAATCTAGGTTCAAATGTCTCTAAGATCTGAACTGCATGTGATGTTTTCATACTGAACTACATAGCTGACAATGCTGATGTAGCTATAGTACCACTTCTCAGTTGTTTATATGACAAATGCAAGCATTAGGGCACAAACTACAAATTGCTAAATTGGAAAAAATATATTTTTAAAACTGAAAAAAACTTATGCTTTTCTTAACAACTCGAATGGATTATGACATTCTAAAGATAGTTCACCCCCATAGAATTATTGTGGGACATCATTAAGGGGAGAATTCTTAGATAATAATTCTTACCAACTACATTTTTTTTCTGTTAAAATTGTTCAAGGAAGAGGTAATCTTGACGTATTCACATTTGTTATTCAGTCTTACTTCAGGTCAGTCATTACTCAATCACTTCAAGAGATTAAAAAAGAACTGTATGTGTAAGGATTACAGTACAATTGAATGACCCGACAAAACTCTGAGTAGATGGATTAAGGTGCCTGAGAAGTTAGGAATATCTGTACAAGATGTAGTGTGTTAAATCCTTCTGAGAATGCTTAATCTAGACTGATGGAAGAACACGCCTAGAAAAAATCTAAGGCATTTTCAAATTGGACCATTTGCATCAGAAGCCTAATGGTGTCCTGGGCTGCATCGGGAGAAGTGTTGCCAACAGGTCAAGGGAGGTGCTTCTTGCCCTGTACTCAGCACTCGTGAGGCCACGCCTGGAGTCCTGGGTCCAGGTCAGGGCTCCCTGGTACTAGAGAGACACGGACATAATGCAGAGGGTCCAGCAAAGGATCACCAAGATGGTGAAGGGCCTGGAGCATGCTTCATATGAGGAAAGGCTGAGAGAGCTGGAACTGTTTAGCCTCGAGAAGGGAAGGCTCAGGAAGATTTCATCAACGTGCACAACTATCTGAAGGGAGGGAGGGCGCAAAGAGAACAGCGCTAGGCTCTTTTCATTGGTGCCTAGTGATAGGACCAGAAGCAATGGGCACAAACTGAAACATGGGAGATTTCCTCTGAACATCATGAAACACTTTTTCACTGTGAGGGCGATCCAGCAGTGGCACAGGATGCCCAGAGAGGTTGTGAAGTCTCCCTCCTTGGAGATATTTAAAAGCTGTCTGGACGTGGTGCTGGGCAACCAGCTCTAGATGGCCCTACTTGAGCAGGGGGTTAGACCAGATGATCTCCAGAGTTTCCTTCCAACATGAACCATTCTGTGAGTCTGTCATAAAGTATTGAAAAATTATGCAGCAGCATTCAATCCCTTCTATACTTTCTTGTTGTATAATGCCTGCTTCCTGAAGTCTTGCATACTGGAGTCCTTTGAAGATCATCCTGAAAAAGACCGTCCTGTATTTACTAACTGTTGTGGTTTGAGCCCAGTCAGCAACAAAGAACCATGCAGCCGCTCACTCACTCTTCCCCCGACACACAGCAGGAGGAGGAGGAAACGTAACAAAACCTGGTGGATCAAGACAAGAAAGGGTTCACTCACCAGTTATGGTCATGGGCAAAAAACAGACTCAACTTGGGGAAAAAATTCAGTTTAATCAGTTATTAATCAAAGCAGAGCAGGTTAAGGAGACATGAAAAGCCAGATCTTAAACACAAATACCCCCCACCCTACCCCTCCCTCCTTCCCAGGCTCGAGCCTCCTCGCTCCTGGTGTCTCTACCTCCACCCAGTTCAGTGGCGCAGGGGAATGGGGGGTGCAGTCAGTTCACCAAAGATTCTCTGCTGCTTCTTCCTCCTCGGGTGGGGAGGGCTCCTCATACGCTTCTCAAACTCCTGCGACATGAGTCCTTCCTGCGCGGTGCAGTCCTTCAGGAGCGCACTGACCCAGTGTGGGCTTCCCACAGAGTCACAGTCTGCATCGGGGGCAGACACCTCCCCTGGCTTGGGGTCCTCCACAGGCTGCAGGTCCATCTCTGCTCCACGATGGTACTTCATGGGCTTCAGGTCCATCTCTGCCTTACTGGGGTCCTTCATGGGCTGCTCCACTGCAATCCTCCATAGGCTACAGGGGCACAGCCTGCCGTCTCCCCACGGGCTGCAGGGGAATCTCTGCTCTGGCATGCCGCCTCCCCCTCCTTCCTCACTCCAGGTCTCAACAACCATTTCTTTGTCCCATCCATTATCGCAGAGGCACATCTATTGTCTCTAAATCGCCTGGCCTCAACCTGAGATGGGTCCAACTTGGAGCTGAGGGAGCTTCAAACAGCTTCTTACAGGGGCCACCCGCCCATGTAGCCCCTTCCCCTGCTACCAAAGTCCAGCCATGCAGACCCAACACGTTAACCTATAGAGTACTGAAAACAAATTTAGTTTCCCAAATCCAGTCCTTTAATTGGTGCTGATTCACCCAGGTTTCATCTTATAAGCTTCGGCCCACTACATCCCTCCTTCCATTTGTCTGATCTAGCTCAGTCAGGCTCATTCTTTGCAAATTTCTGGAGTTTTGTGCTCTTCTTTTGTAGATAGTTTAACTTGGGCTAGCTGTAGTACCAGCATGTCCCATATGGCTTTTTTTGTTTGTTTGTTTATTCTGTTTGGAATGGAAGCATTTGTCATGCGGGTCCTTCAGTCTTTTTAGAATTTTTCTCTTTTTTGGGATGTGTGTTACTTTCCATACTTGGTATTTTCTCCAGTGCAGTGGGGAAAGAGAAGAATTTTGCCAAATTTACACTAGAAAGCTCCCAGACCATGATAGAAAGAGAAGTTAAATCTGAAAAAAAAGAAAGAACCTAATCTCTTTGTGGCATTTCCTCAAGTTCACTTTTGCCTTTGCCCCAGGGATGTAATAGCGTGTTCTTAGAATCTTAGAAGGCCATGCCATGAAACACAGGCTGGTAGGTGTTCAGTCTGAGGTGACCAGAGCTGCCCAACTCTGTTCAAGCTGCAGAATAGCTAAATGACTATCTTGATAGTGAAATCAAGCAATCCTGGTGGCTGCCGTTTCAAATTAAAAAATGAAGGAAGTCTTTGTCTTTAACAAGTATATATCCACACTGTCATTGTAGTAACTTAAGAGGTCTGTCGGTGGTACACATTAAGAAGTGGACCAGCAGAAAGAGAGTTGTAATCTCTGGAAATCTTCAGTAAACTTCTGTTGAACCTTTCTGTAACGCTCTCTATGCTAGATGCATTTCAACCCAAACCGTAACATGTAATTACTCCAAAAGTTGAATTCTACCAGTTCATCAGTCAGTCTTAGAAAGACTGAATGTGTTCTTCAATCATTCTAGACTAGTCAGGAACAAATTATTAGGCTCAGCAGTCTGCTAAGAACAAAGCTTAACAAGTTATTCCTTCCATAAAATAATAGCAAACAGGTTGCAGGTCGAAAAATGTTAATGTCCACCCTAGTCCTCCACAGTTCCCAGAAAGAAACAGGTCTATTTGTATATACATTGGCAAGCACATTATGAGATGGCACCAAGGCAATTTGAAGAACATGGCAGTTCTGAAAAAACCTGCTTCCCTTTCCAGGCTGCTGTCTGCAAAGCAATTAAGCAGCACAATTTCAAGGGCGACTTGAAATGTCAAGTTATATGCCTGTATGTAGAATATCTATGTAGTGTAGTGCTTGTTTGGTTAACTTTATTAATAAGCTTCTAAAATGTGAGATTATAAGGTCAAGAGAAATGAACAATGCACTGTGGTGTCTCCACTGAAATAAAAAATTAACTTCTTTATGTAGTTTGTGTCTTTGGACTTTTTGCAATGATGCTTATTATCCACTCTCTTACTTAGAACCATAGAATGGATCGAGTAGGAAGGGACCTTGAAGACCATCTCATTGCAATCCCCCCTGCCATGGGCAGGGACACCTTTCACTAGACCAGGTTGCTCAAAGCCCCATCCAACCTGGCCTTGAACACTTCCAGGGAGGGAGCATACACAACTTCTCTGGGCAGCCTGTTCCAGTGTCTCACCTCCCTCATCGTGAAGAATTTCTGCCTAATATCTAATATAAGTCTACCCTCTTTCAGTTTAAAACCGTTACCTCTTGTCCTATCACTACATGCCCATGTAAGAAGTTCCTCTCCAGCTTTCTTGCCACCTCTGCTCTGCCCTAGTGGGGCCACATTTGGAGTACTGTGTCCTGTTCTGGGCTCCCCATTTCAAGACAGACAGGGAACTACTGGTGAGAGTCCAGTGGAGGGCCACAAAGATGATCAGAGGACTGGAGCACCTCTCCTGGGAAGACAGGCTGAGAGAGTTGGGGTTTGTCTTTGTTGGTAATGTATTTTTCGGTAATGTATTTTTTCAATCATCTCTAAAAATGCTGTAGGACTGGTAAATGTGCCCCCTTTAAGACTTCCAGGATACACATAAGACACTCAGTGCACCTTGTATAGTATTTAGATGGTTCCATAACATCTTGGTGCCTGTGATTGTACTGTACTTGTATTGTTGAAAGGTTTATCAGAATACGTAGAAGGTTCCATGTAAATTGTTGAAGATTTCGCAGTTTTGGAAATGTGGAAAGCACATAAGTTCTCTGTCCATAACAATAAAGACACCAATGTGTTTTTATTGTGCTAGCTGGTATATAAGCCTATAGAAAGGGAGAGAAAGGAGTAAGTCATACTTGTGCCTTGCCATACAGCTTCTTTAGCACATTCTTTGTGGTGTTTGGCTTAACTACACACACAGAGTGTCTTGCCTAACGTAGGTCCGATGGGTGAGAAATCTGGCTTCCTCCTGCTGAGTAATGAAAGGAAAAGACAACCAGTGAGTGGTTATACATATGTATACATATGGAGGTTATGCCACGCAACAGGGTGCCTGTCTCTGACCTAGACTTAGACGTGCTTGAATTGCTTCAGCCCTTTCTCTCCTCCTCTCTTGGCTTTCCTGTGCTTCACACTGGTGGTCTGCTGTATACCATGCAGATGTTTTCCCCATGTTATTTCATGGTTATTTTTCAAGTAGTTTCTTAGTAGAAGGGATGGAGAGTCCACACATCGGAACATCTGCTCTAACAATTTTTCAAAGCAAACAGCAGATGGCATTGCTGCTTCCTTTTGATCTTGCATGAAAAATCCTGTACCAACGGTGTTGGTTTAAGTTTCAGGCTGCTTGGTAGTGGTGTACATGAGCATTTACTTCTCCCTTTTCTCTCAACAGTAGCACTACTTGCAGATGTTTTCTCTGCAACCTCCTATTTTGACTTATTTTCTTTTTGTGACCCTAACTCCTACTAGGTGCCACAATCTTTGGGGTTTTTTTCTCCCCCCATCATGGGACTTAACTGCAATAGCGTCGTTACAAATTCTCTTTTTCTATTCATATGCAAATTGTAGGGAAATAGAAGGGCCACACTGTTTTTCAGCTTTGATTATTTCTGTGGCTCAGCCTCTGTATATAGTGAGTTGGGAACTTCATATACCTCTACTACTTTCTTTTGTTTGACTAAAGCTTTATTTCTCAAGACAATTTCTTGGTTTCTAATTAGAGTTTTTACTTTTTACTGTAATTTGGGCATTCAGACAATTTCTGCACTGAAGTGTGTATGAAACTTGAAATGTTTAAGTAAATTTGTATGCTTTTTCTTTGTCCTTTTATTTAGCATTAATTGTTTTTAACTGAAATGTGAACCCCCTTTGCAACACACACATTCGTGTTTTATCACCTTGATACATTCATATGACTTCCTTAGGTACTTTCTGATCAAATCATAGGTTGCTCTTGTTAATGGGTAGCAGCATGGGAAATTAGATCTGCATTCAGGAGGTGAAAATATGACATGAAAATAAGCTTGGTTTGTAGAGAAGAGAGGCTGCAGTAAAATTTGTGTGATACGGGTAAGACAGTAACAGGAGCAGGAGCACAGTAATAGAAGCAGAAGCAGTCTCTGGGGGCAATTCAGTTGAGTTTATTGTCAGCCTGGTGTGGGAGAGTTAGGAATGTCACTCCCCTTAACAATCCTGGAAGCTTAAGGTGGAGTCTTTGAGTACTATGTCCCTTCGAAGTTGTAAGGCTGTTAATGGAAATAGAGTGTGGGTGATTTTATCTTGTTTCTAAATTATGCTAAGTTGTATTTGGTCATTTCAGGTAGAGGCCAGCAGGACTCCTGTATTGCAAACTGATGCAGCTGCACAGGATCCTATTTTCAGCTCTTCTAAACTCACTAAGTTTAATTGTACATCATCCTTGAGCCTCCACTTATTTATGCTATGTGGATGTAATTTTTATTATTTTATTTCAGTTTAAACCTGAATTCTCCTAAACAAATAATTTTCTTATAAAGACTTTGTCTCTAATTTTTTGTCTTCTTTAATATTTATTTTTATATAATATATTTCAGTAATGTTAATTTCTGTTTCAAGTACTCAGCTCATTGCTGATTGTTGTGTATTCTTTAGAACTTAAAGATTAATTTGTCAGGGATTTTTTGTTTGGTTTTTTCAGAAATTAATTTTAAACCTCCCCTAAAAGCAGCAATCTATTTAAGTAAGTGATAAAATGTACAAAACATTGGCCTTGAATGTTCTCTGTTTTTTACTGGAACTTGACACTCTATATTAATTAACATCTCATGTAACTTGACATTATAACAGAAACCAAGAAATAAGAAAAGGAAAACATGTTTTCTATACACAGTTGCAAAGGGCTTTGGTATCTTTCTGTTCTCCAGAAACCGGCAACTTTATTTTTTAATAATAGGTTGATTTCACTAGTGACATAAATTTACAGATGGACATTAAATAGATACAGTTCATTTATGCCTTATTTAATTGAATAATAAACACAATTAAAAAATAAACCTGAGGATCAAAAAAAGATGCCATTTTATCCACACCCTAAAATTGTTGGAAAATCAACAGGTATCAAGAAAAGAAACTTGCGTTATCTGTATAAAAATTACTCAGGAAGAACTCTCCAAAAAGATGCTGATTTAGCTAAATATGTTTTTATTTGGTGCCACGAAAAATAGGTCCATATTAGCAAAATTAATTGGCTTGATCAGTTAAAATCTAATTTCAAATCTGTTTGCAGCCTTCACTATATGATTTTTATATCTCAGGACCTTTCATTTTTGTTGGACAAAGAAGTCTTGCAACCCGTTCCGGAATACTTAGCTACTATCTGGCCATAGTGAAATGGCCTTTGCGGAGAGCTATTCTATGTGTGAGGAGGAACTGTCAGTGCACTTAAGTTGGTTTTTGTTTGTTTGCTTTTAAACAATGATCTATCATTTACTGCTAAAGAAGTGGTTTTGCTCACAGCTGTGCATTCCTCCCTTGTTGCCACCTTCATTCCTGGAACAAGAAGGATTTGTGTGGATTCACTTCAGACTTGCATCAGAGGATGCAACCAGGTTAAAACTACTGTGGCCAAAAAACTAGAAGGACAAAAGTAGTGCATGGAGCTAAGGATATCACACTAGCTGGAAGATTTATAATCACATAGTTTATTATTTATGTCATGGTAGTTTTCAGAGCTGTTGTGACAAAATAGCGTTAACCAAAAATTCTAGGCTCTTACATTATTCTTTCATCCTCACCAAAAGGGATTTTACTTATAACTGTCAGTTACAAGCTAGATCTGCTTCTTGTACCAGTCCTCAAAATGCTATGTGTAGCTTGATGAGAAGCAAATTGTAATTCCTGAGGTTCCCATACTGCGCTAAATTTGAATAATAACATCAGATTCACTTCATTTTACTCTGGACACTAGATACGTTTGAAAAGATAACGAAAAAATAGAGAGGATTTGAACAAAAGAATGGATTATGTTTTCAACTTTCAAATTGGAATCAAAGTTACAAAATAGACGATAATACAAAATGTGCTAGTTTCTGCTTCTGATTTCTCTGAATTCTCTTAACTGAAGGAGACAAAGATTTGATTGAGTGGTATTCAGTCATCTTAGTATTGTCATTCAAAACTGAGCTTGCTTTTTTATTCAAACCACACTTGCTGAGAACTGCGTGAGCTACTCATTAGCACTTCACCTCTTAAGTGCAATTTTAAAATGACTTCTGAAGTTAACCTTTCCTTTCCAAATTAGGATTGTTTCATTCTGGGAAGCTCTCTAAGTTCCTATATTCTCTCTTCTCCCAGATGGAAACCGTTCTTCTTTTTCAAATAGTTCCCTTAAGAATTTTCATTCTGGTGCTTTTATTAGAAAGGAAATTTAAGGACCCATAACTCTTTTCAAAGTTTGACCGTGAGGACACAGTCTCCTCCCACCGGCTCTGTGAATTTGGTTATCTTCTTCCTTCCCCTTTTACTGTAAATGAGGCATTTAGTGCTTGATGTCAGTGGCCATTAAAAGCAGATGAAGTATTCAAGGATTATTTGATCTAAGTAGCAAGTCTGTTACAATAATTTGCCGTTTATATGCCTTTGGAAGCACTTGTTGTATTACGTTTAGTTTGACACAAAGCCTTCAGCTCAGAATTCTCTTCATAAATCCCACATGATCTGTATATTCATAACACAGGCAGAAAAGTAAAGCATCACAAAGTGCTTTTTCCCAAAAATGGACATCTTTTGATAGCTGTAGAGTTGCATGCCATCACACAATCTTCGTGACTGGGGCTGTGTTATGCCAAAGTGCAAACATTCTGTTGTGTAGTTTGGTGGTAGACAAGTCTGCAATGAACTCACAGTTGATTGCACTGAAATATAGATATTCTTAAGCTAGTCATAACAATTTTTTTTTTACGTATTTTAGCATACTAACTGCAGCAGGGTAAGTCCTACTATGAGGTCATTACCCAAGTTTATGCAGAATCATGGAATCACAGAATGGTAGGGGTTGGATGGGACCTCTGGAGATCATCCAGTCCAAGCCGCCTGCTAAAGCAGATATGCCTACAACAAGTTGCACAGGAACACATCCAGGCAGGTTTTGAATATCTCCAGAGAAGGAGACTCCACAACCTCCCTTGGCAGCCTCTTCCAGTGCTCTGTCACCCTCACAGTAAAGAAGTTCTTCCTCATGTTCAGATGGAACTTTCTGTGTTCAAGTTTGTGCCCATTGCCCCTTGTCCTGTCACTGGGCACCACTGAAAATAGTCTGGTCCCATCCTCTTGNGCCTCTTTGGCCACAAGGGCACATTGCCGGCTCATGGTGAGCCTGTTGTCCACCAGCACTCCCAGGTCCTTCTTCACAGAGCTGCTTTCCGGCAGGTCAGTCCCCAACCTGAACTGGTGCACAGGGTTATTCCTCCCCAGGTGCTGGACCCTACACTTGCCTTGTTAAACTTCATCAAGTTCCTCTCCGCCCAACTCTCCAGTCTGTCCAGGTCATGCTGAATGGCAGCACAGCCTTCTCGTGAGTCAGCTGCTCCCCCCAGCTTTGTATCATCAGCAAACTTGTTGAGGGTACACTCTGTCCCTTCATCCAAATCATTGATGAATATGTTGAACAAGACTGGACCCAGTACCAATCCCTGGGGAACACCGCTAGTTACAGGCCTCCAAGTAGCCCTCCACCACTGATCACAACTCGCTGAGCTCTGCCATTCAGCCAGTTCTCAGTCCAGCTCACTGTCCACTCATCTAACCCACACTTCCTAAGCTTACCTATGAGGATGTTGTGGGAGACAGTGTCAAAAGCCTTGCTGAAGTTGCGGTAGACAGCATCCACTGCTCTCCCCTCATCTACCCAGCCAGTCATGCCATCACAGAAGGCTATCAGATTGGTCAGCCATGATTTCCCCCTGGTGAATCCATGTTGACAGCTCATAATAACCTTCTTTTCCTCCACATCCAGAATGAGCTGTTCCATCACCTTTCCGGGGATGGAGGTGAGGCTGACTAGCCTGTAGTTTCCTGGGTCCTCAGCTGCCTCTCCTGTTCTCCACGACCGTTCAAAGATAATGGAGAGTGGTTTAGCAATAACATCTGCTGTCTCCCTCAGCAGTCGTGGGCGCATTCCATCAGGGCCCATGGATTTGTGGGTATCCAGTTTGCCTAAATGATCTCTAACCTGATCCTCCTCTACCAAGGGAAGATCTTCCTTTCTGCATATCTTCTCTCTTATCTCCAGAGTCTAGGATTCCTGAGGGCTGGCCTTAGCAGTAAAGACTGAAGTGAAGCCAGCATTCAGCAATCCTGCCTTCTCTGTATCCTCCCTCACGAGGGCACCCACCTCATTCAGCACAGGGCCCATATTTTCCCTAGCCTCCTTTTGCTACTGATGTACTTAAAGAAGCCCTTCTTGATGTCCTTTACATGCCTTGCCAGATTTAATTCTAAGTCAGCCTTAACTTTCCTCATTGCATCCCTGCATCCTGTGACAATGTTCGTGTATTCCTCCCAAGTGGCCAGTCTCTTTTTCCACATTCTGTAAAATTCCTTCTTCCATTTGAGTTTTTCCAGACGTGCCTTGCTCATCCATGCAAGTCTCCTGCCTCCTTTGTTTGATTTCTTACTCATAAGGATGCATTGATCTTGAGCTTCGAGGAAGTGGTGCTTGAATATTAACCAGCTTTCTTGGACCGCCTACCTTCTAGATCCCTAACCCATGGGATTCCTCCAAGTAGGTCTTTGAAGAGGCCAAAGTTAGCTCTCTTGAAGTCCAGGGTTGTAATCTTACCTTTTGCCCTGCTTCTTCCATTCAGGATCCTGAACTCCACCACCTCAGGGTCACTGCAGCCAAGGCTGCCCACAACCTTCACATCTCAAACCAGTCCTTCTTTGTTTGTTAGTACCAGGTCCAGCAGCACAGCTCTCCTTGTTGCCTCCTCCACCACATGTATCACAAAGTTATCATCAGTGTTCTGCAGGAATCTCCCGGACTGTGCGTGCCCAGCTGTCTTGTCTTTCCAGCAAATATCAGGGTGGCTAAAATGCTCCATGAGAACCAGGCCCTGTGATTGTGAGGCTGNGCGCATTCCATCAGGGCCCATGGATTTGTGGGTATCCAGTTTGCCTAAATGATCTCTAACCTGATCCTCCTCTACCAAGGGAAGATCTTCCTTTCTGCATATCTTCTCTCTTATCTCCAGAGTCTAGGATTCCTGAGGGCTGGCCTTAGCAGTAAAGACTGAAGTGAAGCCAGCATTCAGCAATCCTGCCTTCTCTGTATCCTCCCTCACGAGGGCACCCACCTCATTCAGCACAGGGCCCATATTTTCCCTAGCCTCCTTTTGCTACTGATGTACTTAAAGAAGCCCTTCTTGATGTCCTTTACATGCCTTGCCAGATTTAATTCTAAGTCAGCCTTAACTTTCCTCATTGCATCCCTGCATCCTGTGACAATGTTCGTGTATTCCTCCCAAGTGGCCAGTCTCTTTTTCCACATTCTGTAAAATTCCTTCTTCCATTTGAGTTTTTCCAGACGTGCCTTGCTCATCCATGCAAGTCTCCTGCCTCCTTTGTTTGATTTCTTACTCATAAGGATGCATTGATCTTGAGCTTCGAGGAAGTGGTGCTTGAATATTAACCAGCTTTCTTGGACCGCCTACCTTCTAGATCCCTAACCCATGGGATTCCTCCAAGTAGGTCTTTGAAGAGGCCAAAGTTAGCTCTCTTGAAGTCCAGGGTTGTAATCTTACCTTTTGCCCTGCTTCTTCCATTCAGGATCCTGAACTCCACCACCTCAGGGTCACTGCAGCCAAGGCTGCCCACAACCTTCACATCTCAAACCAGTCCTTCTTTGTTTGTTAGTACCAGGTCCAGCAGCACAGCTCTCCTTGTTGCCTCCTCCACCACATGTATCACAAAGTTATCATCAGTGTTCTGCAGGAATCTCCCGGACTGTGCGTGCCCAGCTGTCTTGTCTTTCCAGCAAATATCAGGGTGGCTAAAATGCTCCATGAGAACCAGGCCCTGTGATTGTGAGGCTGCTTTCAGCTGTCTGTAGAAGGCTTCATCAGCTTCCTCTTGCTGATCAGGTGTCCTGTAGTAAACACCTACAACAGTGTCACCCATTTTAGCCTGTCCCCTAATTCTTACCCATAGACTCTCAACTCATTCTTCATCCACCCCTAGGCAGAGCTCAATACATTCCAGTGGCTTAGTCACATAGAGAGCAAGTCCACGACCTCGCCTTGCTGGCCTGTCTTTCCTAAAAAGTACGTAGCCATCCATGACAGCATTCTAGACATGCAAGCTATCCCACCATGTCTCTGTAATTGCAATGAGATCATGGCACCTGTGACCGCACACAGATCTCTAGTTCTTCCTGTTTATTGCCCATAGTGCATGCATTGGTGTACAGGCAATTCAGAGAGGTAATTGAGCATGCAGGTTTCCCTGGAGGGGTGCAAGAGGATCCACCATAACCATACGCACCCTTGAGGTGGTTGGCTATAGCGGTGGAGGGCTGGTGCTGGAGATACGTCATTCTTAGATGAGCTTTTGTAATTTGCCCTGAGTTCTATACTGCTACAGTTTAAAAAATAACAAGAAAAATGTACAAAACCACAGCCAATAATAAGGCTAGCTAGTTTGAGCATCTTCCATGATTTTTCCAGAGATACGTGTTTTTACACCATTTTTGTCAGTCTTAGAACTTACTGAAAATATTATTGCTGTTTCTTTGGGCAACCCAGTGCAATCCCAAGACATCATGTATTTACAGGTTTTTGTGATTGTGGTTTACATAGAATCTTAAAAACCAACAAAATTAGGGTGGAGTTTTTTCCCTTATAGTAACCTTGTGAAATGTTATTTTCAAAGCATAACTGGTAGGCTAGTGTTATCTGGCTTTCAGGCTACTTAACACACACAGTATTCACTTGCTGGAATTTCATGAAGTGTAAGTCTATCCTTAAAAATCATTCTATCAGTTTTCTTCTTGTTTAATCTTTGTCTCCTACTCATTCACAATTCTTCTAAAAGAGAAAACAGATTATGAAGTTTTCTCATGAAGCAATTTTTATTTGTTTGTTCAGGAATCCTTACATAGAGTAGTGCATCAGGAACATTGACTTGCATGGTCTCACAATAGATGAAGTAACGAATTTTGATTCCGTGTCACAATTTTTTCTTTTTTGGTCAAGTTTGTTTCTACTCTATACTGGTAGCAATTTAGTCTCATTTTGTATTAGTTTTCTAACCACCCAGGCAAATTTCCAAGAAAGGCAAATATTCTTCTGCTATCCCACCCACTTGTTATTTGGGAACAGACGATCTTGGAATGAATATTCTTTCTGCCATTATGTGACCCCCTGCCACGTTTTATTCATATGAGGAACTAAAGGGACATTTACAATCCGTTTATTATGTGCAAGTGCAAAGGACAAGTGGTAATCCTGCCATAGTGTTTTAGTGTGCTAATGTTCTATTTTTGGTGTTTAACACAGTAAAATCTAGCACTGTTCAGTACAGAAGACATAACCTTGAACATTAACAGAGTAGCTGGAGCTCCAATACTAACATAAGCATGCCAAGCATTTATATCAGGCTAGATTACTCACCACTGTTGAAGCTAAATGAAACTTTTATTCTCTAGATAGTCTATTTGAAAAACAAGTAGGAAATCAGAGGTACAGGAAAATGGGAAAAGTTACTAGCATCTTGATTTCCAAAATTTACAGAAATGAAGTGGACTTTCTTAAAAATGCTCGATCTTTTGATTTTGTTGTGATTTATTCATTCTACAAGGAAGCATTATGACACTGTGAAAGGCATATGCTTATATAGTAGTGGTATGACATCCGTGGAACCCGTAGCAGACTGCTATTGGGAGGGGAAGACAAAAGAGGAAGGGAGCTCATGAGCAGCATTGGGAAAAGTGAGAAGGAGGGGAATCCAAAGTAAACAGATAAGGAGCAGGAAGAAGAAAGGTGACACCCTAGTGTCAGGGAGGACAGGAGGAAACGATGATAGGCTTTGTTTGAAGGCGAGTGGTATCGTGTCTTCTGTTTCACAGACTCTGGTGAGAAGGAATGGTTTAAGGAAGAAGTTAAGCAGAACAAGTAATTTACTGGCACTGAGTCCACGGATGTTGGAACAAAAAATGCAGGAGTGCATTTGATTAGCAGGACATGAATAAATAAGTATTGTAAGGCTTAATTAATTGCTACCTGTAGGACATGGTTAGGGTGTTATATTTTGCCGTTCTCCAGAATTGCATGTTAATATTTAATTTCACAACTTCAGTGCAAACAGCAGATTTAAACTATTACATATTTAAGGTTTAATGAGTAAGATATAGCACTTGGTATCATGACAGAGTGCTAATTCCTATGCCAGGAATCTAGCATTATGTTTATCTTACATACTGTAACAGTGCGTAAGTGCATAGTGTTATGCTGTCCTCTAAAATAGTCCCTGTCTCACAGGGAGAAAAGTGTCTCTACTGGTAAATGTAATGGCATCAGGTCTCTCTGCTGGTGCTGTATGGAAAAGACAACATCCCTGAAAGCTTTACATTCTCACATTGTTGGAGCTTCTAAGTTTTGTCAGGTGCTGGTGACTTGGACCTAACACTGAGTTGTAACTCAGGAGACAAAACAGTTGGAAAACTTGGAGAAAGGCTATAAGGGTCAGTGAAATTTACTGTGGGCAGCTGCTGCTTCAAAGCAACTCGCTATGCAGAAGCCTATTAAGAAGTAGTAGGTTACTTTCCTGCCGTTTCCCCAGCATGATGGATGACGTTTTGAAAAGTGAAAGGACTTCCTGTGCCACAGAGGTTTTCCCTGTGACTTCTTACCCAGACCCAGTTTCTTTCAACATACTGGCTACACTTCTAAATGCTGTTATGGATCTCTCAAAATAAAGTGTTTTCCACACATGATGCTAAAAGGCATTTGTTTTCCTCTGTGATAGGTACTTGAATGCCATTATTTACAGATGGTCCTATTTATATTCTAAATTGTGCATTTACAATTCAAAATAACAATAAATTCTAACTAGAAATAGGTTCAAGCTGCAGAGTTGGAAATTCATTTTTTCCAAAGTTTTGCTGTGCTTAGATTTTGAAACTTAACTTCTTACTCTAATATGAGTCAACAGCAGAGCTTAGAACAGTTTTGATTTTCATAGTATTCATATGGAAAAGTCTGTATTTGCATACGTCCTGATATCTAAATTAAATCAGAGTACACTTTAATTTAGGGTAGAGTAAATTCCTTGCTTTTTAGTAAGTGTTCTATAGCAAGATAAACACTTTTAAAAATATGTGAAACGGTACCAAAAATCTACATGAGATCAGCTAAGATAATACATCTTATGAGACAAACTACTTGATGACCCTAATTAAGATACTTATCTTCTCTTCCATACTTAAAATAGGGAAATGTAAATATTAATCTGCCAGTAAAGACATTGTAATTGTGTGGGTTTGGGATCTTTAATTTTGTGTATATCACAGGAAACAGAACGTATTGCTAAAAGAGAAAAATATTTTCTGTGGGATTTTTATAATTAAATTCAAATATGTTTGAAGACAATGAAAAATTCCCTTTTAAATTCCGAATGTTTCAAGATAAAAACCATGGCCAAGTCTTCAGCAGAAACTTTTGCTGGAATTGTTTAGGAATGTGAAGAAAGGAGGCTCATGTAATCCTGCTGTGTGTGTGTCTCTTGCAGCTTTTTGCTCCCTCCCTTTCATAACTTTTTCACTCTTTTGCCAATCTTAAGCAGAACTAGCAGAGGGATGGAAGCCTCAGAACTGTTTGGCTTCAATAAATTATGTGAGAACAGGATGAGGTAGGAATGCATGCACTGGCTCAGTGCAAATGTCCAGAGAGCTGCCTCTGACAATTGCCATGAGTAAATGGTTGGGAAAATCGTACCAGTAAAGACTGATACTTCTTCCAGTATCTTTTCCCAGCTTCTGACTATCACATTATGGGCATCCTGCACCCCATCTCTATCCATCAGTTTAATCTCATTTACTTGCTAACTGAAAATAGGCATTATTTGAAGTACCCTTCTAGGATACAACGTCCCTCTAAGAAAGCCATGTTGATTCCTCCTTTTACAGAATTACTAGCACATGGACAAACATGATATTCTTTACTATTAATTTCTAGGGTTCTGCCTGGTACAAAAGTTAGTTTGGGGGTTTTTTTTCCCCAGTTCTGCTTATCCTCCCTACAGTTCACATACGTTTTCTTAGTTGCTGCTTCTCAGTATCATTCCATCAGCTTCTCCGTGCATTTTTCCAATACGTAATTGGCAGGGAGAAAAATTGCCTTTTGTGTCCCCCTTTCCTCCTCACTTGTGTTAGTACAGCTCTTCGTACAGCTGCATCAGGGAGAGCAGAAACTGCTAAATCTGAAACCCCAGGATCACAAAACACCCTTTTGTGTTCAGCACTACTTTGTTGCTTTCTTCATGAGTTATTCTGGGGGTTTTGCCATTTCTTTTATTGGTGGACAAGCACACACAACCAAGCATCTCTACTCACATTTGTTTGTTTGTACTTTTGTTTGGGGTGAAGTCTGCTTTCATTTCACCTGCCTAGTTACTTAAAAGAACTTCATGACTCCCTTTACATTTATGGTGAGTAAATAGTGAGAGTTACAAAAATCCACCTCAGTAGTATCTATCCCAACTCACAAAAGCAGTTTCGCAAGTGGAACTGAGGTTTAGACTAAAATGTATTTCGCGTTCGGTTATGCCGCTTTGAGATATTTTTGCTGTTTACTTGAGGTTCTCTATTGCACAGACTTGCTACATAGCCGCTCACCTGTACGTTCCCCAGTGCTCTTTGCTGAAAATCAGCCAAGTTACTTAAACAGTTTACATAGTATTATGCCTCAGCTGACCAACAGGTAGCTATCGTGGGAAAGGATGGTCTTGTTCTTTTTCCTTCCTTAGATACATTATTTGCTCTTTAGCTGTAGAGCTCACCTGACAGACAGTGAGGGGAGCTGCAGGGTACCATGGAGAGGCAGTTCAGGGAGCAAAATCAGAACAACGCTATTCTGTTGGTTTGTAAGATGAATTTTTCCTGACGTCTTTTGAAAATGATTTCAGGAAAAATCCAGGGAACTACAGAGGAAGGAATTTGGCATCTGTGCTATGCAGACTAGCAGGAACTGGAATCAAGTTTAGAATTAGTAAGTGTATGGGCAAAGTCAAAATGGCCATTACAAAGGGAAGTCAAATTATGGGAGTTCAGAGCGAATTAAAAGAAATGTGTACAAAGAATGTAGTCCAGTTGGATTTTCAAGAGACTTTTGATGAGAGTCCTCACCAAAGGTTGCTTAAGAAACTGCCAGAGAATAAGGAAAAAATTACTGGTACTGGA
Organism: Steatornis caripensis; assembly: GCA_013398225.1. NCBI lineage: Eukaryota > Metazoa > Chordata > Aves > Caprimulgiformes > Steatornithidae > Steatornis > Steatornis caripensis. The sequence continues at coordinate 791,015 of VZSC01016116.1, read as the reverse complement.
TAAATAACTGAACAAAAGGAAACAGAAACCCAAGAGTAAATGGTCAATTTTCACACCAAATGGAGTTAAGCAGTGAGTCTTCTCAAAAAAAGGGAGGAATAGTGATGTGACAGTCTGTGAATCATACTGCTGCAGAAGGAAATTAAAACAAGGGCCAACTATAGAGAACTGCAAATGGAATTTACAGAGTCCATTGAATGAATGGCTTTGTGATAGAATGTCGGTGATAGAAAATCAGTTTAGGTTAGTGTAAATTAATAGGTGGGGGAGGGGGAGAAATCCTAGCTTTGCATATGAAAAGACAGACCTTGAGATATCTGTTATCGCTCAGTAGTTACATTTTGGGCTTATAATAGACATATTTCTAAACAGACACAGAAATATTTGTATTATATTCCTTTAGCAAAAGAGACAAATAGAAATAATTTTCCTGCAAAAACATTAGCTTAGTATCAATCAAAAGAAAACAAATCCAGTGTTAGTAGTTTGGAAGGGAACAGAGAGTGAAACAAAAAACAAAATGTATGTTTCTTTGAACAGCTGTTGTGTTACCATATTCTGAAGACCATATGCAGTTCCAGTCCCTGTCTGTCTCTATAAACATGTGTTAGAGCTATGTCACATTCTGGGAATGGTGGCAATGCTCACTATGAAGCAGTATTTGTACATGGAACATTTAAACAAGTCAGGTCTCTTTAGGTTTGTAAAGAAATCCTGAGGAATATGAAATATAGAAGGAACCACCTCTGGTGTGGGGAATCCCTCAGCTGTAAATTACTGAAGTCTATTGCAGGGAGGAAGGGAATCACTCTCTCTGCTTGCGCTGTTCTTAAACCCCTCAAACATCTGCTGTTTGGTACCAGGCTAGATGGCGCTTTGATCTGACCTAGTACAGTCATTCTTATGATTGTATGGTTTAACAACCTGCATTAGCCCACAATGTGGTCAGGTTATGCAAATAGAGAAGGAGGAGTGGCAAACACTGTCCTCAGCCTTATTTCATGTGCTGACCCTCAGCAAGTTTACTGCCTTTATTCTAGTGTGTGCTGGTGCAGACTAAGCCTGTGTATAATTGTGAAGTTAAAAAACGGAGTGTATCAGTGGTTTGAAGTTTTTGTAGTCGTTCCTTAAAATTTGCATTGAAACTCAAGAAGTTCAAATGATACTTAAATTGTAAGGGAATCCAAATAGTTCATGACATTAAAAGCTCAATCAGGGGGCCCAAACAACGCTCCTTTTTCTGGTGACGTGATAATATAACCGTACACATGTCGTTACTGCAAAATCATAGATGCATTTCACATACAAAATTGCTTTTATGAGGCATATTCTCTTTTTTTCAACCACCACCGTTATTTCTTTTCCTGCTCTCAAACGAGAGCAGAAATAGCAACTCTGCATGCTTTTTGTGTTCATCTCTAATGCTCAGGAGGCAACAGAAGCAGAATTCTGGCCAGATTTATAGATTTACAACATCAGTGTATGTAATTGATAAAATGTAATCTTTTTAAAGAATACTGGTTGTAGTGGCCACATGTGCTGAATCATTTTCAGATCTGACACCTAAACTCCATCCTAATTCTGGCTTCGTGCAATATGCGTGGAAGCATAAAGAGGGCTTCTTTTGCGTTCCCAGATGTGCTTTGTGTGCTTTCCTATCCGTAGAGGCTTGCAGCCTTCCAAATTAGTAGAGAATCTGCAACACATATGTTTCCAGAAACTGTGTCAAAATATGATGATTTAATACAACATTCCTTTCTGATGAGGAAAACTACTTCCAATGAACTATCTCCTTAAAGATTTTTATCAGACATTCAAACTACTGACTTTGCTTTTAAATGCCTCTTTTCTTGCTTGTGTTTTCCTCATTCAGACATCTCATACAAGGAGATTAATTTTCAGCTGGTAGAACATTGATTTAAAAGCATTCCTCTCTTTTTTATGAAGCAGAGAGAACAGCTCGTAAGTGGACGCTTTGTACTATTATCATTGTTCTCGTTGTCTCAAAGGCTTTGAGCTGCCTTGATACAAATTAACTCTACTAAATATCAGTTAGGCCCATAGACGTAAAGGATACGTGATGATCAGTATTTTATACAGTGGAAGTACACAAAAGCTATTATAATTCCAACACATTAAACAATAAGAAGAATAGAAGCATAAGACTATGATTAATTCAAAGAACTTTACTTTGACACTGCAGGCGGTGATTCTTTTTAGCGGTGATCCCAGGCTTCTGGGCCTTCAGCAGTCAAGTTTTCCTCCTCATCCTCTTTCCATCTGAAGGTATCCATCCTTCCCTTTTCCCTTTCCTTTCCACGGAAGTCGATCTCCAGTAGTATAAGACTGCAAAACCTAGACCTTGCTCTCCCCTGACTCATAGCAAATGCTAGGTGTAACACTAGCTTCACGGGCAAAGGCCTTGATTTGTTTTTATTACCATGTTCTACAAAAAGTCCAGTGTACAAGTAGTTTTAAAAGCAGGCTCCCATAAATCACATTATAATAATTTGGTTTGAAGGTTAACTTGTTGAATGAGCTACTGAAGTGGAAAACTTTCACTACAGAAAAGAAAATTAATTTTAAAAATTTACTGTCCCATCTCTTGAATTAAAACCTTTTGTAGAGCTAGAAAATCTTCAGTTTGGGAGCCCCTTATTTCTTCACTAGTGAAGAATAGGGAGGGGGATGTTTCACAGACTTTTTTTTTTGTAATAATTATGTTCTTCTTCAACTTTTGTGTTCATTGCCATCCACAAATTTCTTCCCCAACCTCATAAAGATTTGCACGCACATTGTCTCAGAAATCTTCATGTTCATACTTCTTCTGCAACATCATGCGTAATCACCAACAAAAGTATGGGCATTTCCGTCACACCAGGGAGAAGACATACGATGATTCACCCGTGGATTAGCACGGGCCCCTTCAATGCAAGGTGATGAGTTTCAATCACTAACTTTAATTTCTCAGCCATTTTCATAGAAATGCTAGAAGCCAGCTCAGCGTGTGAGTAATATAATACAGAACTCTGCTAGTATAAATGATAGCTTAGCTGTAGAGTTGGTGAACAAACGATTTGCTAGTGTAACCTAATACCTCCAGTCTAATTTGGTGCTGTGAGAAGCTGGAGGCTGAAAGGAGGCACAAATGCAAGAAGTAAATTTCTGTTTAATGCAATGTTTGATAGCCACAGATGGCTACACTTGGAGACAAAGCCAAGTAAAAAGGAATCGTAACTTTATGGACTGGAGACATTTTGCAAGATATTTGCTGCATAAAAAGAGAAAAATCAGGATGCAGTCCAGAGCAAAGAGATGAAGTGGGAAGCATGGAAGAGATGCTCAAGTTATTTGTATCAAATATGAAATTTAGCTTAATTCATATCTGCTGCTTTAAAAGATCTTAGTCTGTGCTTATGAAGGTTGTGACCATTCACACTGTGAGTATTCTGCAATCATCTTTTTATAGCCGATCATTTCCATTCATCCTGAAATGCTGTAAGGATTTTTTTTTTTTTAAGACTAACCTAGTAAGTCTTCTCTGTTCCCCAGTTCCTGTGAATGTACAGGACTTCAATTTAGTTGTTAATTCCTAGCTTCTTCAGAACACAATTCAGAGCCACGCTCCTTGACTGGAGTTACCCAAGTTACCAGTTGATGGTTTCCCTGCTGCAGGGCTTTTTGGATGGCTTGATTTAGGGTCTGTTTAGCATTTGCCACCTTGCTTTCCAGATCTGGAAGCTCTTTGAGTTTTTCAACTTTCCTGGTAAAATGAGAGCAGGAAAACTCTCCTACTCCTCCTGCTTATATTCAGATCCTCAGGGAGCTCAAATACTATGGAGCTCTCTGCATTACATCCTTCTACATAGACACGGAGTCCTTGGGCTGCCTAGCATTCATTCATTAGTGATTACGGGGATTAATCTTTTAACATAAAGGTGCTAAGAATTCAAGAGATGACCAAATGCTTGTATCTGTATGTGAACAAAGAAATATTGGTTCCTTTCCAAACCTTCTGAATCAAACTGCAGGGGTTCGTTTTGTGAAGTGAACCCTGCAAGATTCACACAGCTGTAGAGAGAAATCTGACACCTATTCCAAGTGAAACAATTCCAGGATCCAGCAAAGAATTCCTAAACCACACAAGCCATAAAACTTGCTTTCTGAAAGTCTTGTTTTCTGTTTTTAATATTTATTTAATGTATCCATTTATTGTCTGTGTCCTTACTACCAGTAAGTGACTATTCTTTACTTCAGGACAAATCATAAAACCTACAGTAAGGTTTTTTTCTTCGGGCTAACTGTCCTTGAAATGTATAGAAGCTGGAATTTTGCTCAAGTAGAATCTGAGTAAGGGTCTCGTGTTATGAGCTTTAATGACTTTTGCTGACTTTTTAATAAAACATGTACGGACGTTTAAGTAAAACTAGTAGAACTGTGACCTGCGTTACCATTCATTTGTTCAGGATTCAGGATTCTGCTTTCTTCTTAATGAGGGCCTTTTAGGTTACAAAGTGAGGACTGAAGAAATTGTAGATGGTTAAAGTGTGCTAGAGTAGATTATTGAATTAGTGATGTAAGGGAAAACATAAATAAGAAAATCCAGCTAGGTTACAGGAAACCAGACATAATTAGTGGACTTGGAGAATGCATTTTTTACATTGGGTATGTGAAAAGGAAGTGCAGAAGTACAGTTTTTGTTTCAGGAAGTCAGGTGAACATACCAAAATGTATAGTTTCTCAAGAATATTGTAAAATCTTTAGAGATTAAGCTCTGTGTCTCCCTTTATTTATGTAGTAGCAGACTGTAGTGGAGAGGATAGCTCTCAAAATCATCCGTGTGCTTATATACAGTGTTTGAAGTTGAACTACAAATGGAAAATAGCCTCTTCTCTTTGAAACACCATTGCCTGTCCCACCCTGAAACTTGCATCCTTCTTACTGCACGGTAACTAAATAAGTGATTGCATGTTCCTGTTGTAGTATGTTATAGCACTCTCTGGAACATTAAGTTCATAAGCAGTAAACTGAATATAAATTAAATGATTGCAAACTAGGAAAGCACTATTTTGTGGTAGGATTCTCTGATGTAACAAGCACTGCATGTCTTCCCTTATTTAGCTCTATTTTTTTTAAAAAACAGCATGTATCCTAGTGGCAAGGAATCCACAAGCACTTAGGAAATCGTTCTAAAGGCTAACTCATATTGCTGTTAAGAAGTGTTTTATTTCTAGTTTTAATTTGTCTGGCTTTGGTTTCCAGCTTTTTGATGTTATTATACCTTTATCCGCTATGAAGAAAAGTCTTTTGTTATTAAACACAGCATCCTATATGTACAAGTGAAACCCAACAAAGTTCTAACATCACATTAGAAACAATGTTTTGTGCAATGTACCTCACTTTATCATACTACTAGTAAAAATCTTTTTGTTGGCTTTATTTTAATTTTTATTTTAATTTGGAGCATTTTATGGGTGAATGTTGTTGCTAACAATTTTTCAAGAACCTTTGTGCAAATAGATTTCTATATTTGTCACCATGTTATTACAAAATAAATGAGACACGCTCTATGCAGTTCCGCCAGACCTAGAGCAGACATGGAAAAGATATAAATGTGTCAGTATTACGGGAGGGAAAATACATAAATGCATATGGTGACTGTCTTAAGTCTTGGGCTCAGTGTGATACTAATTCATTTTGGTGACATTTGGAAAACTTCTCCCAACATTAATAATAAGTTTATAGTGGGGGGTAATTCTGACAGACACAGTGTTGAAATAAAAACTTGAAAGAATGTCCATCAGATTTTACAGGTGCATAGAACATGCATTTGCAGTTGATTGATGATCTTTTTGTTAAAGGTTGACATAATGTTGAATGGAATGTTTTGTTTATATATGGTGGTCTAGTTTATTGACCACTACCAAAATGTATGACCAACCTGGGACTTCGTACAGTGTCTCTTTTTTCTTTTTTTTTTCCTCTGGAAAATTTTCCTGTATTTGTCTTCTCTTCTGATCATCCGCACATGGATGCTCTTTGATTGTTTTATAAATATAAATCTATTGAATTAATTTTTTATTTATTACTATTCCCTTCAAACTGAAAATTTTAGATGAACATACCAGAATTTCAAGCAATATTTAGAAAAAGGATTCTGGGAATGACCTTATGGCCAAATATTACAGAACTTTGTTTTCCTGCAGTTTTTTACTGAAAACAAAAATAACAGTTGACATGTAATTTGAATAGACCTGTTTTCTGTTTGGAAGACTATTTCTGTTGAATTTCAATCAAAGAAAAAAATCTCAAAAAAAAAAAAATTGGAAATGTCTACCCCTAGTGATTGGAAGTGGTCGAACTGGAAAGATGGTGCCACAATTTATTGAAGAAATTGATTTATCTCTTTTATAATATCAGATCAGTGGAAGAAGTCATGTCTTTAACCTCACTTCCAGTTCAGAATATTACACTTTCAACTGCAGCAGCTAGTTATTGAAATACTGAATTGATTTTAAAATTATGAAGATTTGTGCACTCAAAACGATTCTTGAAATCCATGTAAAGCTTAAGCTTCCATCTAAACAGCAACATATAAGTTGCTCTTAGCTGTAATAAGTGTGAAGTGAGAACCTTTTCAGTTCTTCAGTCAATTTTATAAGTTAAAGTTGGAGTCTCTAGATATCTTTCAGTCAAAACTGACATTGACTCCAAAAGGTTTTTTTCAAAAGTTGAAACAAAACTGGCTAAAATATCCTAATACCAGCTTTGTCCTTAAAGGTCAAGCGATGATCTTATTTTCCATGAGACTGCACATTTGTATTTGTGCTTAGGAATTCATTCTTCTAACAAGACAATCTTATAAACAGTGTTTATTCAGGAAGAAAAAAAAAATTATATCAGTATGTTAGAGATATTAAGTAGTTTGTTGGTCTGCTTTCATCTTCTTTGTCTCAAAATATAGGCATCTATATATGTGTATTCTCAGTGTACTTGTCCTAACAGAGAATTGAATAGGACAAAAAGGGAGATGCTTCTTAAAAACGTCTTCCCCTTCGCTGTTGGGCCAGCAAAAACTAGAATCCAAAACTGTTCTGCCTGTCCTGGATCATTGAAGTATATAGACTGAGATACAGTCAAGGAAATTATCTAGTTGTAATCCAGCCAATTCTGGAGATAATCTAACCAATCAATCGTGGTAAAAAATAAATAACTAAAAGACCTGCATTACGTCTACGTTTCAAATAGAACAGTGTGTCAGTGAATCCAAAACCAGACTCAAGTTCTCTTCTTATTCTGCATGTATACAGAATATTTTATACATTGTTTGTTTTTCACCAGACCTTAAGAAAAACAAAGTTAGGGAAGTTAATAGCACCCAAATAGATCAGGTAGTCTTGACTCATGAGCCTCTTCAGAGATAGAAGGGAAGTGTGCTCATCATCTGAGTCTTTTCACCCTCAGACTGAGTTTGACTTGTGAAGTGTCTTGGAAAATACCAAGACTCTCCAACTGTCTGATTTCATTATGCCTCGTCTCTGTGGGAAGAGAATTTCTTTTGTCTGTTAGTTTGAGAAACAATTTCTGTCCGATTTTCATTGTATAGGCTCTTATATTTAAAATGTTTAATATTACAACTCTTGGATTTTCCACAGGTAAGTAAAAAAGTGACAGTTCTGTATGTGTCCCATTCAGGCTTTAGACCACCACGACTTAAGCTTGAAGACTTAACCAAGAGTTGTGCTTGCTAATTGGGAACTCTGTGAAAGAATTTAGCTAAATGATAACTACTCTATACACCTGATTTTAATTCTGAAGGAAACCAATACAGAATCTTTTCCAGTCATGTTCTGATGATTTTCATGTTCCTACAAAAAAGTTGAAGCCCTTTTAACCAGGTAATATTCACCCCTTGTGTCTTCTGAATCCAAATCCATAAAGGTGTGATCCTGATGCACTGTATAGCCTCTTAATACTCTTCAGGGTGCTGTAATTTTTGTTTTCTCTCTTACCGCTGTAGCAAGTGAATGTAGAAGTCAGATAGCAGTATTCAGAGAGTGACAACACACTCTTTTCCACTAAGACCAAAGACATCCTCTTCTTTGTAAGGGAAGTTAAAGAATTGGAAGAATCATAGATACATGAACTGAGGTTGTAAAAAGGGAGGACTAAGTAAAGGAAACTAAGCTTTATAAAGCAGAGTAGAGGGTGTTTTCTCTGCCCAACAAAATTTTGAAATGACAATACTCTGAGAGTTAGGGCAATTAAACTTCAGTACAACTGTAAGAATATTTAAGTGTGGATCTTTGTTGAAAGAATTTTTAGAGTAAAGCTCAGATAGTGATTAGTGATTTAACTTATTTAAAAAAAAATCGCAGCATTTATGAATGCTCAGTGTGTGCTTCCTTTGCATATTGGATGTTATAGACAATGCTTACAATGTTTCTAGGATGTTTTAGAAAGTAGTAAATGTTTTGCTTAATTCTGCATAGACTTTATCAGCATTGATTTATTAGGAACTGAATGAAAAGGCATTTTGTTGTTCTTTCTTTTGGCTTTTTAATGGATTCAGATTTGTTGTGTGTGCAGGATCCAGAGTAATCATCAAGCTAATCAACTAAAACACATTATTTAAAAAGTTAGATAATCCTACACATTTAAACTGAATTTCAGAGGGAGCACGGTTAGTGGAGCACTTCAAATTATGTTCTCTTTTGTATTATTGTGGGTTTATGTATTTTACCGTAGTTGTGTAATGTTTTGATCCTTTCCCTTACAGATCAAAGACTGCTTATCAATGTTGGTTTACCTTTTTCTAATTACTAATTCCAAATATTTGATTAATGATTATATTTTAATACTGGTTTTAGTAGTTTTTTTGACCATGTGGTAGCATGATTCTAATTAGGACTTTGTGACTTTTGAAAAGCTTAGGTTGGCATATAACTCCCAAGTTCAGGAATAATTGGAGTTTCTGCTATTTATCACAAGGCAGTGCAGATAAACGCTTCTGTAGTAGTGCTGATTTGAGTATAAAAACCATCATTGCTATCTTTTATTTAAATCCAGGCTTGTATAAACTTTGTATTACATAGAACTTGAAGATATGGAAACGGATGTTTTAGGACCAAAACAAACACCCGTGCTATACTGAAGTCAGAATGCTGGCGAGGAAATAAGTCTTTATCTGACATGAAATTACTGATGAAAAGTATTTCTCTATTGTGATGTTGTTTTAAATAATATGCCAGTTAAGAATGTATTTTGTATATAATAACTTTAAGAAATGCAGGTAGATATTCAGACCTTTCTGTGCTAGGAAATTTAAACATACATCAGGTGTATATGTGTCAGAGGCTGTTGGAAAACTCTATGTCATTGAATTCGGAGCAGACCTTGTAAATCTATTCATCATGAGCTGCAGACCACCACTGTGTTTGCAGTGCAAAAAGCTAGCCTTTCTTTTCTGGATAATAAATGATCACAGAACTGGAAATGAGTCAGACCTTTCAGACCAGCTGAAGACAAACTATCTTTGATTCCAGTCCTCTTGATTCACCTGTACATATTCCATGTATTACTCAGGTGCTAAGCAGAAGTGCTTTTTGTCTTCGAGGCTGAATGGCCCTTTGGTTTAATTTAGGGACGTTCACTGGTCTTCCCTGAGAAAGTAAAATAAATTTGCTAGTGGTTACTAGTTGTAAAAAGCTGTTAAAATACACAAGTTCTGCCTCATTTCCAGTGAAATGCTGTGACTTAAGAACACTCGTTTATTGTTACACAGTATGCTGCCAGACAGTCCAGGTAGATGAAACCTGATTCTCTCTCTTATTGCTTTAAGCATTTCATTATCACTTGTGGGTTGTTTCAAAAGACAAGGAAAATATAAAACTCCTTGGAGTGAAGTAGTAACTTGCAGCTGAGAGTTTTTGGTGGATTGTTGGGGGTTTTTTGCAATAAATTGACTGCATTTGACCTTTGACTCAGGAGGACCTTATGGTTTTCTATTACTGAAGAAATAAATTTCCATAATCGCAGTGCTATCAGAGGTGAGATGCGTAAAAGAAGCTGTTATGTAATGAAACATGAAGAGACACACATGAAATATGAAAAGCTTGACTGGGCAAGTCAGCCTATGTCAACGGTAATGCTAAGAACATCTATCACAGCAGAAACTGTGCCCCGTCTGTGATACCCTGACTGCAAGCTAGGTATGTAGTCAGATTGCCGAAGTGGAGCCCTTTTTCACTGACCTGTTACAATTATATGAAGTGTTAAATGTATTTGTAGATAAGCTGTCTGTTTGCTATATCTAGACAGCAAACTGTTATTGATTCCTGCCTTTACTTTCCCAAAGTGTGTTTAGTGATTTCTTACAAATGCTTCTATTAATTGTATACCTTCAAACTTTAGCCCTTGTGCTTTTTTGTTCTTCTAATGATGATACTAAAATTTAGGCATTAACAATGGTGGGTTAAATAACTTTTTCTTGGTCTTTTAATTCATAGGAAGTTATGTCCATGTTGAAACAGACCATAGAAAAGTTCACTTCCTGCTTAATTATATTTGCTTGGTATTCATGCCTGTCATCTCCTACAGTGATGATGCTTCCATTTCCCAGGCTGCAATTGCACTTTTAGGAAAGAGTAGAAAGCCTTGCAGACACCTGCCATTGACTAGACTGCTGATTCTGAACTAAATCTCTTAACACTAATCTTTGATCACATTGTGTGTTAGAAAAAGACCTTGGAAAAGGCAAGTGCATTTGAATAAAGTGTCACAGTTCATTGTTAAAATCAGTGTAGGTTAGTTCTGGAATTAACCTAGCTGAAAAAAGTAATTTTGCATTTACAGCTTCCCTGGTCTCTGTGTTAGTAGTTTGTATAATTATCAGCTTATTAACAAGTTTTTGGAATTTTCTTTTCTTTCCTTTTTTTTTTAGATGAGATAGGCGAATTTTAAAATTGTTTGTGTCATAAATCTTTCCATTTTCAACATCCTGATTTCTATTTTAAAATGTATTAAACTCTGCAACACTTATTGCCAAGATTTCTGTTTTAGAATCAACTTAAACTTTTTCACCATACTAACACAAAAGCAAATAATTATTAACTTTATCTTTATAGGATTCCTCTGAGACAGAGAAATACTAGCTTAATTATACAGCCAAGGAACGATAGCGTTAAATAGATTGAGTGGCATGCATAGGTCATGCAGGAAACCTGTGGTTCGGCTGAGGATTGAAACAAGGTCTCCTGAGTCTCAGTCGAGTTGCATCTTTGGTTTATGGCTATGCATGGAAACCATTTGTTATTTTAATTCTTATTTAGTGATTATGATAGTTAATATGATTGTGATAGTGATTATGATATTCCTTTAAAGTAAATGAAACTTTCTCTAAAGCTTTAGAGTAATCCTTAATCTTCATTGAAAATGAAACCCAGACCAAAGCTGCATTTTTCTGTTAGAAATTTTTTCTTAAATTCTTTTAAGAATTTTTAAGATTTTTTTTCTTTTTTTGCCTTTATGTCTATGAACTTCCTGCTTTAGCCAAGATAGGAGGTGAAAGAAGAAACTGTGGTATCTTTAACCTTAGGGAACTCAGGGTTAGCAGGAAATCTTACAGGAAATTTTCGCCTCACCATATTTTCAACCATGAGACGTTTCAGTCAGGTATGAGAGGAGAGGGATGCACAAGAGGTGAGATTATGATGCCATGAAGCTTGGAGAATGAGAGTGTCCCTTTTTAGCTCAAAGAAACTCGGTAGGGTTTGGATGTCAGTAACATATCCAGCCCTGCCACAACCACCTTACCTTAACGAAAAAGTGAGGGAAGCAAATGACCAGCAGTGCAAAAGCTCACTAAGCAAATTTCTCTGCCCTCCACATACAATTATGGAACCTTCTCCATTGCTCAGCCATTTTATAAAGCAATTCCACAGTTTTTGCACTGGCCTCAAGCTTAACATGGATGATTAGGGAATATGTGTTTTGAGCTTGGTTGAACTGCCATCACGTGCTCAGGCAGAAAAAAAAAAAGTTTCCTCAAATCGACGTGTCCTCACAGTGTGCATTTCAGAGAGCTTTTAAGGTCTGAGCAAAGAAATAAAGGTTGCAGATAATTCCACTTTTCTATATTGTATAAAATCTACGAAAACATAATGCAGAAGGCACAGTTTTCATTTGTTCTAGTAATATTTTACCCTATAGCTCCATCTGTCTCATTTGCTTTGACACCCAGATCTAATTCTGCTGCCAAAGGGAAATGTTTTTTTCTTTCTGTTGCTTATTTACAGGTGTTGTACTTTTCCCAGTCTTTAAAAATTCCTACATCGTGTATTTTCTAAAGTATTTCACAAAATACAGTAAGGGTAAAGAACAAGTCTGTGCCGAACTCTTCATTCTCCAGCGTTAGGAAACAATTAGTTAGAGTAACTTTTGGACAATCCTCTTCTTGTTTAATATCAAATGTATTGTAAAGGAGATGCAATGGAAATGGCAATGGAAAATTGATTCCCCACCCTCATAGTTGTGAAATTATTAACTGTCTTCTTTCTCTAGATGAAACAAATTATTACATCTAAAGTAGCTCTTGAACTGAAACTGGAGGCACCCCTTCATGTTATAATTTAAAGTTTGGTAAAGTCCGTTTGAAGTATCAGTCAATATTGCAAATATTGTAATATTGTTTGAAGTGTGTATTCTATAAACTCTAGGTTAAAAGCTGTTTCATTTTAGGAAGGAATTTGTAAATGTTTTTCCATACCTTTTTTTAAAATTACTTTGATTGATCATGCCCTCTGATGTTTGCTTTCCAGTTTTGAATACTCTAGCAAACATGTTTACTTGTAAGAACATTGTCTGAAAACTCAATCTGTAAGCACATACTGCTGACTGCTTACAGAACGTGAATTATGAATATGTGTTGCAAGCAGTTCTACTGAACACTGAGTTTAGCCTAAAAGGAAAGAGGCTGAGGAAAGTCTCACACACCAAGGATAAAGTAGTACGTCATATTATTTGCCATTCATGTTTTTAAATTGCAGATAGTCACATGGAACTCACCTTTCACTTCTACCTATACTCGTACTTAGCTCAGTAAGAATTTGTTCAGTGCAGAAAGCTTACTCAGTTCTTTTTTAAACTGCATATTTGCAATTTGTAACTAGGAAGTCAACCATATAAGGGATGTGCAAGGAAAAAATATATACTTTTCACTGGAAAAACCCACATAATATAGCTTGTGACTGTGACACCTACAAACGTTTAATAATTTCCTCTGTACATATGATAAACACTGTTTTAGTAAACATGTTACAATGCATATGGAAATAAAACTTTTTCTTAAAGTACTTGGTGTCAAAACAGAGAACAAAAAATGACTGAATTGCTATAAATACGATTGAATTGAAATCCTGAAGAAAATTTTGCTATTTTAGAATCATTTCTGATTTCCACAGCATTTCAATTTGCAAGATTTTGTTGGTTGGCTATTTATTTGTTTAAAACATTTCAAGATAGATGGTATGTGTATTGCCTAGAAAAAGAGAGAATGTTGTTATTGGTCTTTTTCAATTCTTCTGGTACTGGAAAGCTGTAGCCTTCATCTTTTAAGTCTTATGAAAAGTGTGATATAAGGTAGGATATTATCTACCTTTTTTCCTTTGTTTCTTTCCACCTAATGTGAACCTTAGTTGAATGAATCAGTCTTCAGACTGGAGCACTAAGACCAAGTAAATCTGTTTGCTTCACTGAAGGCAAACAAGGGAGAAATGATTTAATGTCAGGTAATACAACACCATGAAGGCGTTTCATAGAAGTTTCTGTGCGTATGCCTTGTTTCTTAGGACAATAATGGTTTGTGGTAACGTGCTCTAATGCATGTTCCCACAGAATTTTATAATTTATAAAACTAATATGGGTTATTCTGTGCTGCATAAAAAGACTTCATAAAAATGGCCATCCAAGGGAAATCTACACTTGATACATTTTCCTGTAATTCCTCAATCCATGGACAAGAATGAGGTCGTTATAAAGAGCTTCAAGCAGTGTTTCAAATGCTGGAATAGAATAGAAAATTTTCTTGAGAGTATGACTATGGAATGAATGCAAGTAGAAGATAAAACTTTCGATTTTTTCAAGAAGAGGTGTTACTTTTTGTACTTTAAAAATCTAATCTAGTAGTCAGTAAACAAATGACCATTCACAAATTTTTTTTCCTCTCCTGCCATATTAGACTACGTGGAGGGAAGTCCTATCATATGTTTACAATCGGTACAACTCTTCACCATGTTTCTCTGCACAAGAAGGGTTGAAGAGGGTGATAGCATTGGCTTGGTTTGAGTTTTGACACCAGCATCCTGAAGCAAAGCTTTTCCTTTAGTCCCAAATCACAGGCTCTAATATAGTGAGAAGTTTTGGCAAAATTTCAATTAAATATTTGCCTGCTCCTATGTTAAGAAGTTCTCTGAAAAAAATATATTTATATTTGGAAACTGTACAAGTGAGGGATCTTATCCATGCATATTTTTAGATTGAATTATTTAATTAATTCAGTGGCTTAAATTTGTAGTGTAGATGCTTTCTAGAGTCTCAGAAACATCACACGTGTAGTCTTGCTTTGTCAGACTTTTCTTAGAGACATCCTGGAATACAAAAACAAGACGGTGTGTTCAGAAGGCAAAAGGAAGGTCAGTTGCACAGAATTTTTTGGCATTATTCTTTATATTGTCTACACTAACCGTCAGCCTCTCAATCTGAGACTTTTCCCCCGCATCCCAAGCTCTTAAAAATGCATTGCTTACATTCAGATTTAGAATGTAATACTCAACATTGTAATGAATCAATTAAAAGATATATTCAGAGCCAAAGGCTCTGAGGGTCTGTCTTTAAAGTATTCAGAGGACTCAGGACAGCAGTAGATTGTTCTTGATGTTTACTCCTCTCTTCCAGGAAATCAGTGTAAAAAACTGAGGTATATTTTAATGTTAAAACCTTGACTACCTTAAATTCTGCTGCCCTTATCCACTAGGTGACAGTACAGCTCTTTTACCTTTATTATTATCCAAGGTGTTTTTTAAAAAAGTAGTTCTCTACAAACTTTTAAGAACGCGTTCTTTCCAACTGAAAACTATATGCTGTGCGTGATTTTTTTAATAGGAAAAATTTTTATATGGTAAGGAAATTTTTCTCAGTATAGTTACTTTAGTTAATGCAAGTAAAATTCCTTATCGTTGAGCAAAGTTGTTTGTTTTCATCTGTGAAAGATAATACATCTGTGAAAGATAATAAATGGCTTAATTGTGGTCTGCTAAATTGCTATGGGAAAGCAAATCCTGGAAATAACTGGGAAAAAAAAGCAGTTTTCAACCCCAAGGTAAGATATGCAAAACAATTATACTTTTAATTGTAGTATGGGTCTTTAAGAAAAGAGCTTAAATTAATAAAGCTTTCTTTCAAATAAATAGTAGGCTGTGCAGTGTAGTTAACCCTTGTTTATATGACTTGTTACAGTGATTTAATTAGAAATTACTCACTTTCAGTGCTGATTTTATAATGCAGTTGTCTTTTTCTTCAGCACTTAGTTACTGCTTTCTTTCTGTAAATGACTAAGAAACCCAAGCACTAGAAAGAAAGCAAAGATGAAGTTTATAGAACTGTATTTCCATGCAAAATTAGATGCGTTTTGAAAACTGGTCCTGCTAATATTAATTTCACTGCTGCTCTCTACTTGAGCAAAGTATGTTTCCGAGTGTCTGTAGGCGAATTCCCTCAGCCACTGCTCCTGTATGAGATTAAAATTACTGTAAAAAAAACTTCACTGCATACATACACATCATATAAACATATAATTAATTAAAATTATCATTTGTCAGGTATAGAGACTTTAAATATTTCTGAAAGCAAAGTGAAAGTATTAAAAAGACCGAGAGTGTGACATTTAGTGTTTATAATAAACATTTTTTTAATACATTTGATAATGGTACGTGGTTTTCATGAGAATATTTTATGTTACTGTCACTTCGCTTATTGTTTACAGCTTGTATAATTTCATGTTCATACTAAATTGCCCTGATTCTTAAAAAGAAAAAGGACTTTGTTACTTAGAACTATTTGGTTTTATGATTCTACCGCTGCATTCTGAGAATGTCTTTTAAAGAATATGTAAATGTATACAGTAGACAAATTAAACAAAACAATATTGCACATTAATAATAAAACATGTCAGTCAATAAGTAAAATGAAATTACTCATTTGATGGGCTGTCTCACCAGGCACCTTCAACAGAAACCTTATAGAAAGGTCAATTTTAAATATTTAGGAAAAAACAGACCTGTAATAACTTACTCAAAAAATATCATTCCTGTAAAAAAAAATCACTATGATTTACAGTACTGATTGCCATCTGAAATTTTGACAAGATTTATGCTGTGGTTACTAACCTTCTTCCCAAAACGGTGCAAGTCTGAATAGAATTTGGCCCATTTATATTTAATGGCTGAGGACCATGTAAGGCTTACACATTTAAAATTTATGATAGAGCATTACAAAGGATTGCTTTGTACATTGACTTAGAATTTCTAGCAACATTAAAGGCTGGTTTATTTCAGTGCTTCTAGTAAAATGCTGTGGTTCACCTTTGAGACATCATTTTATATACATGTTGTATATAACTGTACTTTGTTTTCTTATTGCAACATGAAGTATGAATGGATATTTCGTTTTAAAGAAAGAGTTCCTCCCTAAGTTCCGTCACTTTCCTGTTTCTTCTTAGACAGTAAAAATCAAATACATTTCGCTATATAGTCAACCACGTGCCTGTTGTAATTATTTTTCATACTTCTTTTAGGCATACATCAAAATAATACATCCTCTGGCTGTACTGCATAAAAAGCACTTCTGTACCTTCCAGTTTAATTGTAAAACAGTTAAATAAGAAAGCTTGCGTACATGATTTTAAGCAATTGTGTAAATAATAGACACTAATGTTAAGCAAAAAAGTTACTGAGCTTTTAACTGAGAGTTGATAAGAGAATACAAACAAAATGTACTTACAAAAACATTGTGGTTTTCTACAATTAATTCAGAAATCAGAGTGGCAACTCTATTATAGCTTTATAGTTAAGGATGTGTAACTTCCACAATAAACTTATTTTGGGGTGTTTATGACTGAACTCAGCCATTTTAAAAATCAGCTAGAGAACGTGTGAGGTCTTTTTTTGGCAGTCATTTTTTTAAATATGTATTTGAAAAAAATAGCTTTGCTTTCTTGAGGTGTACATAAATAGAAGTTACTGGTTTTCAGACACATTTTTGTGAACTTGTAAACCAAAGAATGTTTTATTTTACAAGATGCAATTTTAGGAATTTGTAGTTCTTAAAAGTGTTAGTGTTAACAAAATATAATCTTCATTTTTGAAGATAGTTGGCTGCCCACTGTGAATGCTTTTCCCAAAGCAAATTTTCCTGAGCCGTATCATGCCATTAGTTTCTAAGCAGAACAGGAGTAACTTGAAATTTCTTTTTAATGGAGTCTGGTACAATATGGCTTCATGTACCTTGGCCTGTTTCTTACCTTCCTCGTATTACACTAATGACTTCAGTTAAGTTGTTTGTGATTTATGGCAGTGCAAGAGAAGCATCATATCGGTCATGCCTCTGGCAGCTCATTCTACAAAATAGGATGTGAAACAATACCTTTTCTACTAAAGTCTTGTCATCTCTATTCAATGTTTCACAGGAAAAATTGATGGCTTGATTCTGAACTTGCTGGAATCTATAAAAGCAAAGCTTTTTCGTCAGCTTCAGCAGGTGTTGAGTCAAGCCCTTTGTTCTGATCCTGCAAGGATTTATGTGCGTACTCCTGTATATCCATTAACTTCACATAAGCAAAGTCATTGCTGATTTGGGGCCCCTGAGTTTTAGCATTATTTGTATTTTTACTTACTATAGTTATGGTTCCATTGTAAGTTGTAGTTGCATCATTCACAATGAAGGCTTAAAAGCTATTTTTCATTATTTGCAATTTTTGGTGTTTATTTCTTCTTCGCAAAAATATGTCTGGATGAATTTGAAAATGTACAAAATGTACATAGGAAAAGATACGGATAGATTTAGGCTGAGGGGTGAAAAATTATCGTCATTCATGGGGTATAAAAAATGAAGTATCAAGATTAACACAAAACTTAGTAGGTGGAAGGATAGCAGATGACTTCACAGTTTTTTCGGCTGCAACACTTGCCTCTCGTGTTGTTGGAATGGCTGAGAACCTCACACTGTTGAATGCATTTATCATCCTGGCATCACTGAGAGGGCAAGAAATATTGTTGGCCCCGTTTTGTGGCAGAATCCTGGGGCACAGAATCTGCATACAAAGTTATCTGCATTCTTTCAGAGACTTCCAAGATGCATGAGCCTCTGTTCTGTATGTACGCCATTGCACCATGTGCCATCCCTTAGCCGAATAGCTTCTTGCTACTAGCAGGTAATGTTATGATACCGTAAACTTTTTTTGCAGCACAGGCAAGAAGATAAGACAGCTACTCCCATTTTAAGTATCAAAAGTTAACATAGAAGTGACATTTCTTTTTCTTAGTCTCATTTGAAGTAATTTGTAAAAGTGCATTAATTAGCTGAACAACAGATTCTTCAATCCTTTCTTGTTCATGCCTTGAGATGCTCTGTCTGTACTTCCTGAGTTCCTTCCTAATACCATCCTGTAACCTTGCTAGCTTTTACCCATGTGCTTTTACAGTTGGGCAAAGGCAGCATGAGCTGTGGCTAGTTTGGCGCAATGACTATGTAAATAGACTAGTAAATAGCACCTGCAACTAGATCTATGGCTGTTGCCAAACACGATTCCTAATCATGTTTCACTTTTAGTAAAAACTGGTAAGACTATTAGACTAGTATCTAGCTTGACTTCCCAACAGCTGATTAAAAAAAAAAAAAAGATTCCTGTATCCTTAATGTATCGTTAATATATCATATAGCTTGATAAAGCTGAGACTGGAAGGGATGTCTGGAGATTGCCTAGTCCAACCTCAAGCTTAAAGCAGGGTCATCTAGAATAAATTGGTCAGGGCTGTGCCGAATTAGGTTTTGAACATCTCCAAAGATGATGACTCCGCAACCTCTCTGGGAAGTCTATTTACTTGCACCCTTACAAAATGCTCCTATGTTGAAACAGAAGTTCGTTTATTTCAATTTTTTCCCCTTGCTTCTTGTCCTGTCAGCTGGGCACCACTAAAAAATAGCACCTCCTGCCCCATGAGGTATTTATACACATTGATAAGATACCCCCTGAGCCTTCTCTTCTCCAAGCTGAACAGTGCCATCTCTCCCAGCCTCTTCTTGTATATACATCAGAAGCTCCAGTCCCTTAATAACCTTTGGGGCCCTTTGCTGGCTTTCTCCTGTGCTGTTCATGTACAAGACTGTACATGTTTCTGTAACTGTTCTTACAGTTCAGTACTGTTGAATGTATGTAAGCTTTTCTTAGTAAGCAAAGGGGTAATTACTGGTTTTGTACATCAATCCAAAAATGACCAGGCAATGTGACTTAGAAATATATTTGATTGGATTTTTTACCTCTTCATAACGTATTAAAATGTGCAGAAGCTAGAGGAAGCAATACCTACCAACACTGTAAGCAGAATACTTCACTGGTTATGCAAAGGATCAATATTTTTTCTGTCACTAACAGCACCGTTCATTGTTCAGGATATAAGAATTTGGATAAAGAAATTGACTACGTTGAATAAAAATAATGTTTTAATCCAGTCTTCTGATCGTACTTCAATTTTTAATGAGGTCTATGCAGTCTGCCGACCTCCCTTGCACACAGAAGTGCCATGACCACGTGGCATTTTGAACTTTCTGGATGTATAACTCAACCGTGTTTGTGAGTGCAAAAATAGAACAATAGAAGTAATACATATGACTACATGAAATATAGTTATAATTTTGACTACGCATTGTAACTGTATAAAACCATAAATAATGTATACTTATATAACTGATCTGTAAAAATGTTTAAATCCTGCGCTTTTGATTCCATTGTGGTCTAGAACTTAACTTATTTTCAAGGATGCCACTTTACTCCTTAGCTATGTACTGTGCCATTCTGGAAATGGTTCTGTAGCATGGATGTAACATTCATTTTACTGATTTGAGTAATTTGGATTTGAAGGACAAATGTAATGCCTATGAATTGTGCCCAATTTTAGATTTTTATGTTGTAGAATAGGTTCCAGTAAGAGTTACATGCACTTGCACGTTATCAAATTTGATTTTTTACATTGGTATTTGTAATCCACCTTTGAGTTACCTGTCACTTGGTTAAAGAAACACGGTGTATTCTAATACAGTGACAAGTAGGAGTAGGAGAAAAGCAGAGAGAACAGGCATAGCAAAGTCTGGCAGACACATGGGAAAGAGAACAATTCTAACCTACCAAGAAAATTGCCTGTGAGGATTTCTCCAGTTGTGTTTAATTCCATAAATATTTTAATTTTCAAATTTTTACAGTGGCCGCCAACAAGTGTTGCGAAACAGCCTCTGAATCTACAACTGCTGTCTGGCTATCATTTATTTCAATAAGTAGTGCAACTTGTTTATGGAATAACATTTGTGCAAAGTGCAGTAATCATAATAAAATGTGCCTAAATGGCATTTTATTATAAATATCTCTCAGAAATAGAGATCATTAAGAAAAAAAAAAAGTTGGGTCCTGTAGGATTATTGCTGATCATAATACACTTTGATATACAAATAGTGATGGAAGAATTCTCTTCAGTCAGAAAGATTTTTAGTGAACCTGCAATTAGTGACCTAAATTAAAAAGTGTAATTCTGAACTTTAATGTTTAGCTAATTTAATTGAACTGACTTTGTAATTGAATACTGGTTCTATAGTTTAAAAGTGGAAATAAGAGAGAAATTATTTTTAAACAAGCTATATATATGTGTGTGTATGTACATATTCATATGTTTTTTTCAATTATTTTTATATTGTATCAAATTGCTTCTTATACAGAAGGATTACAGCATTTTCCTGAAAACTTCTTGTTCATTTGTTTTGTGTGTATGCACATAAACTAAAGGTTTAGGTATTTAGGAAAACTGAGCACCTGAAATTTGGTCAGATTTTCAGATCAGTCCCTGAGAGTATGCACAGATGTACGTCACCAAATGAGAGTTGCTTTCTTCTAATCTCCTTTATCCCTAGCTTCTCAAGTAATATAAAGAATTAACAAACAGCAAAGGACTTTAAAAACTTTATTTGAGTGATAATACTGAGTACCAGTAAAAGTTTAAAGAGAGTACCTTCCATTAAAGGACTCAGAAACAGTACAAAAGGAGACATGAGGGCAAGACAAACTTAGGGAAGTCACCAGTGGAGAATTTATAAAAAAGTTTTCAGTAGAAAAGCATTTTACACCATTTAGTTACTTTACAAATCCCAGTGAGATAATTACTCATTAAAATAAAGCTTCAGTTTCCCTCCCTCCTTTTTCAGCGAGTTCATGAGTAGTAGGAAAAAAAATTATTTGATTAAGGATCATGGGAGATGGAGAATGTCTGTGGTTCAGTTTCGTAAAGCAGATGTAGTTTAACTTGTGGCATTTGGGATCTACTGGTATTGATTCACATTGATTTGACTGATTTTTTTGTCATGATTCATGGGTTGTGAATTGAGAAGATGCAGAACACTAACTGATACTGGTGAAGCATATGTACATATAAACTCAGTAGCAAAAAGCTATTGGGATTTTCTCAAGCTAAAATTACAGGTGATCATGATTCCTTAACTAGATAAAAACTTCTGTGTGTGGTGTTGAAGTGCTTTAGCTTTGATTTGAATCAAAATAATTCTCATGTTCAGCTTCCACACACAGTCTAATTTAGTCAGGCAATATATACTGAAGTGAAAAGTTCTTACATAGATGTGTGAAAACTAAGCAAACAATGTATGTTGTCTAGTTTTACAGATACCTGATGCTGTTCCCTGTTCAGAATTCCCCCAGTTTGCATCAGTCAGTTTTGATTCATTTGTATATTGGAGGAAAACTCGTGATTCTGTCTGCACAAAGGGCCTCTCTTACTGTGTTTGCTACTCAGTTTCTTAAGTTAAGAAAGCGATGCATGCTACCCAGCATTTGTCAGAGCTACAGTTTTTGTCCAGCAATATACGCAGGGCTCGATTTAAAAAGCTTGTTCCTCATGCAGTTGCTTTTTACATTTCTAGATAAGTTTAATGGATTTGTTCCATTAAAAATACAGCTACAGAACGTCTACACATTAGGGAGATTTCATATGGCTCTTGTTGCACCTGAAAAAATAGTTTCATTTTCAGCACTAAATAGAGAGAGAACAGCATCAATGTTCATGGCTTTACATTTTAACGTACCAGGTGAGAGAGCTACTCTTCAGAATGGTTGTCATGCTAGTTTCAAAAAATACAAAAACATGTGGGCTTTCTAGAGTTGCACAGTCCGTGTTGGCTGAGCGCCAGTATAAGTAAAATGTGTAGAAATGTAACGGCCCAGAGCAAGCTAATAAATGACAGCGTTGCATGAGTTTAGAAGCGAGATCTTCAGGGAACCACAAGAATATGCATGTCTTAAATATGTATTTGTTCTTTTGGAGAACACAAAATGTATTTTCTAATGCGCTTGAGGAAAAAAAAAGGTGCCTTAAACTGAAAACAAATATGATTTAATATAAAAGAAAACAGTAAGACATAAGATATAAAATTGGAAAATACTGTTTATTCAGAAGTAACAGCATTGTAAATCAAGGCTTCTGTGAGTTATTATGGTTCCTGCTGCTAGGCTGTACATATACAAATACAGTCTGATTTATTGTTCGCAAAAATTGCGAGATACAACAGGTGGATGGCAGTGATAAATTAAGATGTAAAGAAAGGGAAAAGAGTAAGCAGTTACAATGCAGTGATGGTGCCATATGTGCAGTTTAAGTGTAGCCGTAGCCATCTGAACTTTGCAGTCACCATGGGTTAAACTATGATTACTTTAGTTTTACCTCTTTTTTTGCCATTGTATGATGCATGCATCGCCAGATTCCTTGCATGTCTGCTGGTGTGACTTCATCTTATGTTCACTCAGGAGTACTGTTTTTATTAATGTTTATGTTCTCCTCACGCGTCTGTTATATAGCACAGATTCAGCATTGATCCACGGAGATGCAAACCTTATCAGCTGGACTTTGATTCTGAAATATGGTGACGTCCATGGCAAATAAGTATTCACAAACTATTTAATGAGAAAATGTCTCAATGTTTTAGTTTGCAAGAGAGGAAAAAAAAATCTGTGTAGTTGTTGAACGTTGGAAAACACACTGTACTTAAGTCAGAAGAAAGGTTGCTGTTCCTAATCTTCAAACATCTTTGCTCCTTCAAAATTTGTATTTTTAAAGTGACAGCAGAGGCTTGTTTGTTTTTCTAAAAAGGAATACTTCAATACCAAATTAAGTGGATGAGTGCTGTTGTTTAAAAAAACCCTGTAATTTAGAAAACTGTGTCACTTTCCTCAGAACAATTTTTCATTTCACTAAAAAACCCTATTTTTTCACTACATTTGTAGTTAGAAATGGGATTCTTTCCAATACAGGCTTGTACAATGATTATAAATAGTCAGGTGCAGAGGCACCAGCCATTATTTTTGAGGAAAACAGTAAAGTTTTCTTCATTTGGTCTCATGGTAGGAAACCAAATAAAAGTTGCAATCTAACTATTTATAAATTAATGACCCTGCAACATGTACACAGTGTTTATTCATGTACCTGTGCATATACCATAAAAATGGTGGTAATTAGCTACACAGATTATATCCTCTCCAGTCCAAGTATCAAGTTTCAGTGCTGTCCTGCAACTCAGTAGTGCAGGACTGCTTTCTCACAGACTTTCCTACTGGAACGGTTCCAGAGTGCAGGGCTCCTGGAGGTGGTCTTCTTCTAAAGGACTTCTATGTTTTCTGCAAGAATGAATTCTCAGAATTAACTCTGAATTAACAGAGTAATTTTATACTGATTGGCTATCCAGGATGGGAACGTGTAACCTACAAATTAAATATGTTGTTACTTAGAGTATCTGCAGCATTAAGTTCTAAGTGTGGAATATAAGGAATATCATAACAATTAGATATTTGAAACTGAATGTTCTCTCTGGCTGCTGATGCCCAAGTTTCCAACTAGCATTTCCAGGTTTTTCAAGTCTCACAGGATTTTTATGTGTTTTGTAACTTGGTGTTTCTCTTTCCTTGGATCTGTCATGCCAGATACAGAAAAAAATGAAGGCCGAAGAATGCTGAACGTAGATTGCATACAATGAAAAGAGGAATTTGGGAACTAAACCCAAAAGGGACTCATAGCTTTAAATTATGTGTTTGCCCTAATTAAAATTAAAGATTTGCTCTGTTATAGTGAGGCTGTTAAAAGCATTTTTTTTAAAGTGAGTTATGACACTAAGGTTGATAAAAGTAAAATAGAGCCTAATGTATGCCAAAATTACATCAATTACACTTCAGTAAATGACACTTTGGTTGATTTTAAAGAGTATTTTAAATAATATCTAACTTTTAGAACCAAAATCACATATAAAGTAAGAATACTAGCAAAACACATATTAAAGGCCTGATTTTATTGAAGCAAGTTAAAGGCTGTTCCCACTAAGAGCAAGATTGTGGCTGTTCTCAAAGTAATTTACATAACCCTTGTCTAAATCTCACAATTTTTACATTAATTGATCATACATTAATTAATCATCTTATAGTGAGATGCTTTACTCTGTAGACAAGGGGTGGGCAGTGGATGTTGTATACCTTGACTTTAGTAAGGCATTTAACACAGTCTCCTGTAGACTCACTGTCACCATATTGGCGAGATATGAGCCGGATAAGTGGTCAGTAAGGTAGGTGGAAAATTGGCTGGATCACTGGGCTTGAGGAGTTATGATCAGTTTGTGGATAGCACCAAACTGGGTGGAGCGGACCAGGGTTTTCTAATGTTGGACTAAAGGACCTCTGGAGGTCCCTTCCAAGCTAAATTATGCTATGATTTCACCCATAACAAAAAAAGCACATATTAAAGAAAAGAGAGTAACAACTTAAAATTTAGATTGCTAATAGTTGTCATCGGTAGTTGCGGTAAGAGTGCTCTGTGTTACAGGCTAAGTTTTCAGTGTTGAAGTTTCAAGTCTGCTGAAGGGCAGGCAATGAACAAGTATCTGAGTTAAGGTAATTTCTAAGGATGCTGACCTGACACTGTCTTCATCAGCAGATAGCTCCTTTTTTCCATGTATCTGAATGTGGGCACTGGGAGACTCTCGTCAGCCTAAATGATGGTGTTTGCACCAGTTCACTATATTCAGCCTTATATGTGGCTTTTGACCAAATCTCCACCACTGGTTTCTGCGTAAGGCCTTCTGTGTAATTTCATATACAAACATCACCTGACATTACTGAATTCTATTTTCTATATTCCACACCCAGAGCTCTCCCATACCTTCCTCCTATTTCAACCTCCTAGTGAGATACATTAGCTTTTCCTTCCCCCATTCCATGTAAAGAATGGCCAGTCTTTGGACTTCCAAATCTACGTACTGCCAATTCTTTATTTGGTTGAGTGCCAGAAGGTGTGGAAAAGTGTGAAAACAAGGAACTCAGAAAATTTCACAAATAGAAGATAACAACGTAACTCCACTGCGTTATGGAACCTATCTAGGCTCTAATCAGACATTATTATCACACAGCAGCCCATCCCGAATCTACGGTGCTGCCCTACTCCATTGGTGTGATGTAACACTAATAGATGCGCATTAGCTTGAAAGCCAAATTGCCTCTTCTTTTTCTTTCATATCACATCAAAACTAAGCAGAAAATTAGCTCTAGCACAGAACAGGTATGTTCACTGGCATTTGGGAAAATAAATTAATTTATTTTTTCTTTGTTTCACAAAAAACCCTTTTCACTGCATTTTCAGTGAACCAAAACTATAGAAAAAACTTTCATGTTGTTTATAATGTTCACAGTGAAGGGATTTCTAAAATGTTTCATTTTAAAGTACTAAAATGTAGTGTTTTAAATTCTTCATATTTTTTGCCTTTTTTCAGGTATGAAAACTTAAGTGACACTATAAATTTTCAAAAAAATTTTTGATACTGAAAATTTACACCAGAATTTGTGGCGTCTTTTAGTGTAGCATATTGCCCTCTAAGTTTCATATTTTCTTTTACACTAGGCTATATTAATTCTATGTGTGAACTATAAACTATTAATGTTAGCCATTATCCTGACATGTACACAGATGCTGTCAGTTCGCCAAGCACTCTGCAAATCCTAGCAAGGAAAAAACGTCCAAACAAAACCAGAGGATAAGACAACATCTGGTTTTAAGTAAGAGTGTATGTAATGTAGGTGTTTTGGGGCATCAGGACTAATTGCTTTAATCTTCTAACCTATTTCTGTTGTGCTTAATTAATTGCAAATATAGACATAACAAGGTAGCCAAAAGAAATTAAGTGGGTTAGTTGAGTCCTTCAGTCACAGTCCTCTAATAATAATGTAAAATGCAATTGCTGTGCCTTTAGGAACTTTGCAGAAAATTTTTACTGGTGTCATAGTGTAGAAGTCATCATTTGCCTCCTGCAAACACTCAAGCTCGTTCTGATCCTCATGGAGTGGCTAGACCTTGCAGGTCTGCCTGTTCCTGACTTTCTCATCTTGAGAAGAGGACAATACTTGAACTTGCCAGTATACTAGAACACTAATTTTCCTGGGTCTTTTTAATGATTGTGTGAAGAGGATGGATTGTACTGTCTAGCTCAACATGATGTGGACAGAAGACGGATTTGGACAATGAAGGCTGACTTTGGAGTGCAGGTTTCAGGATATCTACCATTTAGATGCCAAAAACTTGGATCTGTAGAATACTTTTCAGGTGCAGATTGCATAACAAAACCTGGCTCTGATAGACATATTTTTGCAGGGAACAGATGGACATGACTAAGGGATATAGAGCTTCCCCGTTAGCATCAACAGTAGTATGGCCACTGTGCTGTGGCAGAGGCATTCTCTACAGGTGATGAAATCCCTCTAAGAACACCATAGCTACATTGAGACTTAGCCCTTTTTACTTGACATGTAACTAACCACCTGTCAGTGATTAGAGCTTGGACTAAAGAAACAGACAAGGAGATTATAGAATCCTCACTTGTTTTGTGGATTCATTTTGTCCTGAAAAAACGATCATCTCATTTATAAAATTCAGTAGAAGAAATGCATCTTCCATGAGGAGGGATCCTTAGGAATTCATAATTACTTTCAGCATACCGGAACAAGGGCATTTGCTACCTGACCAATAAAAATCAGGTATTTTCTCAAAAGAAGGAATTGAAAATAGTGATCAATGCAGTCAGTGGTGGTTAGTCCTCATATTTGCAGTACAAAATTGTTCCTTCTTAACTGGTAGTATTTATGTTTCTAAGACATTTGTCTCGTGTGAGGTTCAGCGTTACCATGCTCTGTTCCTCTGTTGAAGGATCATTGCTCTGTCTTTGTGTTAAATACAGCTACACCTTTTTCCCTTCTTTTTCTTCTTTGGTGGGTTTTTTTTGTGTGGTTGGATTTTTTAATGCTGGCAAGCTGCTGATGTAATTCAGTTTTGGAAAGAAGAGAGGGTGTGGCTGCCTGAAAATGTTAAAGACAGGTTAATTCTAGACATGGCTTTGCATGTTGACATTTCCCAGTTAACACACAGCTTCATAGTAGATTTCTCTTGAAACTTTGCCATGATATACTGCCAGCAAATGGGAGTGGTGAAAAACACTGGGAAGACCAGTG
Source organism: Steatornis caripensis (assembly GCA_013398225.1). NCBI lineage: Eukaryota > Metazoa > Chordata > Aves > Caprimulgiformes > Steatornithidae > Steatornis > Steatornis caripensis. The sequence continues at coordinate 763,156 of VZSC01016116.1, read as the reverse complement.
ACTGCTAAAATAACACAAAATAGTGGTGCTGTCATCACCTGTTGCCACAACACAATTCAACAAAAAATGCATGCGGTAGAAGACTCTAGAATATTTGACAGCATTGTGTATATAGGTCACGTTCAAGAAAATGTTTTATCCACAGATACTTGATAATCAGTCATTAGCAGCCTTGGCACCAAGAGTCCAGTTGTTACTGGTATACATTAGCAGACTCCTCTCAAATGCTAGGAAGCTGCTTCCATATTAATAGGCAGAGAATTGGGTCCTGAATATCTTTTTACACAAAGCACTTGTTTTAGGCCTCATCTTGTAATTGAGATTAATATTGGTATTCTAATCTTATATTAAGTGTCATTGATATTGGTGGGACATTGGAGAAAAAAAAGAAAGATCCATATAGTTTTAGATCTCTCTGCAAAACTATGCCTACGGCAATACTACTACGCCTTGATACACACAGGTTTAATATATTCTTCTTGAGACATCATTTGGAATTTGACCCAGTCTCTGGTGTAGAAAAAAAAATGTTTACAAGCGTCAGTGAAAATTTTGGACAGCAACAGATCGAAGATAAGATTATTATTTTTTTTACTGCAAAATTATTCAATTTCTGATTACCTGGGTAAAGTACTATGAAATTGGTGAGCACTGGCTGCAAATGATAAGTACAAAATTTCTAATGAAACCCCAAATCTTAAAATGGCACTACATCAACATAAGTTTAACAGTAATGTATTCTTTTGTCACCATGTAATGTTATAGCTACTGGTAGAGGAAAAAAAACCCAGCAAATAATGTATTTGAAAATCTCAGGAATATTCAAACACTGGATGAAAATCTAAACTTCTGCAGCCGTAATATTTGGAGGTTTTTTAATTAAGTGAAATATTTACTACAAGGAGTCACGTTTGTGAAATAGCTAATTTTGGCTCTGTAAAAGATGAAGGTTTTCTGTTGCATAACTGGTTTTGATGCAGTTATACTTGATATTTTTGTCTGTTTTTCCCAGTAAAGTGTAAATTCCCATTAAATTTAATCTTCAATATTAAAGAGGAATGAAGAAAATGTAATTTGAGTCTACATTATAGCAATTGAAATGGAAAACACCACTGTCTTAAATATGTTTTTAAGTAGTATTCATTGTTAAACAGTAGAAAGAACCTGTTTTGAGAAAGTTTTTTAGTAGCCATCTAGAATTGACTTGCAACATTTGTACAACAGTAGTTTACCTATACTTTTGGATTGTATTATAAATATGTTTTCACTACGCAGGGGACTAAAGATAGTATAGGTTTTCATAAAAATTTTATGAAGCCTTATTAGCCATGGAGTTGTTTCACAGCCAACAGAAAAATCAGGGATTGTTCAGTTTACATTGGAGCAACTAGTGGGGAAGTTGGAAAAAAACTATTCCAGCTATCTTGATGGGAACCACAAATTTTTCAGAAAAGTCATTGAAATACAGATTACCAAAGACAGTACTAGAAAGCCATTTTGCAAAACTAAACTGGACACAATTTGGTATGCCAAGGTACAGCAGTTGTTCAAACCTACATCTCATTACAAGCTAATTCTGAAATTTTTACTTTCATTTGTGGTCAATTGTCTCACTCTCCAGATAATTGCTATCCAATACTGAGCTTTCCCCTGATGGCAAATTAGCTATTATTTTTGCGAAGTTTCATGTATTTCCATGTACGTGTGTGGTAATATCACTGATTTGAAACATGAGTTCATAGTCATAAGAAGTGTTTTACAGCATATACACTTTGTCCTTGGGTATATTTTGTATAAAATATTACTCATAGATTGAGAACAAAAGATGCAGACAGGAATGACTCTTCTTTGACATATCTGAAATGTTTCTGCTCATGCAAGCATGAAATTGAGATTTTTGAAATTTAGTGACGAAAACGAGGGAGAGGCTAATGCTAGGATAGCCAGTCAATTTGTGACTGGATGGTTCACCCCAGAGTAAAAGACTTTGCAATATGTTTCTTGCACTTCTATTTTTTCATAGCATCATTGAGTTCAGCAGCTGTTCCAAAGCAGGCTGCTCTAAGGGTCTCAAACACTAGTTGTTCTATGTCTTGCATGTGGTTTTTTTGACAAAATTTTTAGGTGTTTTTATTTAATTATTTTGTATATTTTTACCCAGAAGAATAATTTATGTTTATTGATTCAGAAGAAAAATAAGATTTTACTCTACATTATATAAATGCTTTGTAATGGTAATCTTTTAGGAACTTTCCCATTCCTGCTGTTAGATTTGTCTTTGGGTAAGCTTTTCTCTGACCTTTTTGATGCTTTCTGTGTAGAGTTCTAGTCTGAAATTTTTGGGTCCCAGGAGTGTCCCAGTCAAAGACAACGTATTTTCAGTATAAAACGCAGTAATGCATAGAAAATTACCATTATCTGTATTACACATTCTGCATTACTACGCCCATTTCTATTTCATTTCATCACCTGAGCTGGAACTGGTACTGTCATTTCATCATTCATAATCTAGATACTTCAATATGTGTTTATATTGATGGTACAAAAAATGGAAAAAAATCGTGTCTCATTAATAGCTATTCAATTATTCTTAACTTTAGGAAGTATGTGACAAAAGCAAGCATGTTGAATTGGTTTTTCAATCCCCTTAATTTTATTTTGTTTATGCATGTTTCTCCTTTAGTTATATATGGAAGTAGATTTGACTCCTGTTTTAAGTCGAATCTCTTAAATGAAAGATGCATGCCTCTTGAAATAAGTGATGAATACTTCTAGCTTTCAACTATACAGTTTCCATCAAACACTTTGTAAAACACTAGAAAAGAACTTTGTGTAGAGTAAAGTTGAGGTGTAACAATGTATCCCTCAAGGTTCATAGTTGGAGAAAGTTATTTCTGCATACTGCTAATAGTATGGATTTTTCTTGAAGAATAGTTTGGCTTCTAGCCATACTTGCTTCCTAGCTACTGCACATATATTGAGGTGGTCTTCTTGGCTATTTATGTACCTCACCACTACTGTCTTTGAAGGCATGCTAGCTTGTTTGGAGATTTGATTAATTAAAACTTTCTTTGGGAAGACTAGCAGGTTGACATTTTGGAACCGAATACAGAGGTTACAAATTGCTATTATACAAAAAGAGATCAAGGGATAGTTTAGACTATAGAATCAGGCTTTGAAACCTTTCTACTTTGTATATGTATCTTTCATAAAGTTTTTTCTGTTCTTAGATAATCCTTTGTGAAAGGACCTAACTCAAAATCCAGAGAATTTGAAGAGATGCTCTCCATCCACCTCAGTGGCTTTATATAATGCCCTGTGTGATCAAGTACCCATAACGTGAGTCATTTAGCATACACTCTAGCTGCTGTGTTAAATAGCTTTTTTATTCCATAAGGGCCTCTGTTTGATGGTACAAGCATTTATTGCAGCTCAGACTACTGGGCTGTAACATACAAGAACTGCTTATTGATCCTTCAGCAATGACAGAACTTGCTCCTTGGTCAAAATCCTGCTGGAAATTGGTGTACTAAGTAGAGAGGTCTCTAAGTAGGGGAATCTGTGTTAAAAAGGGTGCTTGGGGAATGCAGGTATGTGACTTTCTTTATAAAGAGCGCCACAGCTCCTGGAAGTGCAGTGTGCTGGGCTAGCCAAAAAGGTGCTTTCTTGCCTTTCTGCTTCCTTTAGGATTCCTTGTTGTGTGATATTTATTCGTTGCAATGTTTAGTAGTACACAAAGAACCATAAATAGCTAAGTCAAGCTTAGGAATGATTGCATTTGACTCTCCAAATACTGAGCAATTTGTAGCTTTTGCAGACGAATCCAGAATAATAGTGCCTCAGGTAGTATTTCCACAGTGATTTCCAAAGATTTTTTCCAAGTCCTGTATTTAATATTTTAAATTTGCATTTTGTTGAGACTCTTGTAATGGTACAGTCCTTAAGGACAGGTCAGAAGGCTTATAGGCTGTTGAATGTGTGACAAAGAGGCCGTAAAGAATCTGGTCAGATGTAGCTAATTAAAGGTAAATGAAGGACAGCTGCTTTTTATGTTTCCAGCACATCTTTGATCTGCTCTACCCCTCAGACCTCTGTGGACAAGGTAGTTAAATACAAACTAGGAGGCCTATTTTAAAGACATTAAAGCCCTCCGGGGCAATCAAGTGACAGTCCAAGCAGCCATAAGCTGTTTGCTTTATTCATTAGAGAACTTTAAATGTGTCAAGAAATAGAATAATGTCCATGCTCTTAGATCAGCATTAGCAATGAAGATTACAACAGCTTTGGGACATATGAATGGGCAAACTTCTTATGAAAACAAGTTTATTGAGAAGCATTTTACTATAATGACAAAGAAAATATAAGTTACACGTTTTCATTGCAGGAATATTGGTTCAATATGCATTGAAATATCTAAAGCTGTAGTGACGCAAACATCATGTAACCCACTGCTGACCTCAGTCGTATCTTCAATCGTGTTTTAAAAAATCTCCTTTTCAGACACACATGATGGAAAGAATATGTCATATGTGAGTGGCATAATAGCATGTAATACTTGCTGAAGAATTTATGGAGAATTTACATAATATATAGCCTTTCACTTGTGTCTGGAGACTCAGATACTTAAGTTTGTAAGTTGCAAGTGTTTATTTTATAAGTCAAAGCTTTAATGTCAATACAACATCATTAAAGGATGTAGAAAGACTAAATAAAGAAAAAATTATCAGTTAGCTATATAAACAAATCTTTATTAGTAGTCATTTTGGGAAAAGTTACTTTGCCCAGAAACATTTGTGGGTCCAACTCAGTATATTTTTTGAGAATTGTTTGATATGTTTGTCAGTTTTTAAATTATTATTTTGAAATAGAAATTGAAATGGAAATTAAGGTGAAGCAAATTCCTGTAACATTCTAAATGGTAAATTCTGGAGATACATACCATATTGCTTCAATAATATTTAAGAACTTAGAGAAAATATGTGCTTTATTTTATGTTGTGTGATGTGTTTTGATTCATTGTCTTTTTTGTCAGTACCTAAATGTTGCATTGTTTGACTGCATAATCAAACTCTCCATGGTATTCAGCCCCACTGGGACAGCTTTGGTATTTTAAAATCAAGTAAAGTTGTGAAAAGTCTGGAATTTTAAAATGGTCATGTCAGTTACCTTTTTGACTATGGCATAAATGCAAATTTCATAGATCTTACCATACAAAGAACATGTCTACATGGCATTTTACCTCAAAAAGGCTCAACGTGAGTAGTGCAGTTGGAATTGCTTGCCTATGAAAGTGCTCTATGCTATTGGAGTCTGGAAGAACCTTTCTTCCAAAGAGAAATAGATGTAGTAAAAGATGCTCTGTGACTAGCCACTGATTTTTTCTGGGTTATTTGACATTTCTTCCTAGTCTTACGATAAATGTATTTAACTTATTAATTTAAATAATAATTTAAAATCACTTGATCCTCAAAATTGTCATAGGTTTATCTAATGACAGATATGTAAGTATTTCCGCAGTGAAATCACAGACATGAGATTAATCAAGTTGGTAGGCCTGTGAACCAAGGACTTAATTTTTTCATTTTAAAATAAGCAGCAAATAAAAAAATCAAATTATACTGGAAGATGGCCTTTGTTTTTACTCAGCAAACAATGTTCAGAGAACCTAAATGAGCACTGAGCAGTTTAATCGAAGCACGTTAAAACATAGCCTCATGTTCACAAGCCCTGGTGCTGGTGGAGGACTTCAACCACCCCGATATCTGTTGGAGGGACAACACAGCAGGGCATAAGCAATCCAGGAGGTTCCTGGAATGTGTTGATGATAGCTTCCTTCTCCAAGTGTTAGAGGAGTCAATGAGGAGAAGTGCTATGCTGGACCTTTTTCTCACCAACAAGGAAAGGCTGGTGGGGAATGTGAAGCTTAAGGGCAGCCTTGGCTGCAGTGACCATGAATTTGTGGAATTCAAGATCCTTAGGGCAGTAGGAGGACACACAGCAAACTCACTACCCCAGACTTCAGGAGAGGACTTCAGGGACCTGCTTGGCTAGAGAGAAGAGCTGGAGAGAAGAGGGGCACAAGAAAGCTGGTTAATATTCAAGGATCACCTCCTTGATGCATACCAACAAAGACAAAGTCAGGCAAAAACGCTAGGAGACCTGCATGGATGAACAAGGAACTCCTGGACAAACTCAAACATGAAAAGGAAGCCTACAGAGGATGGAAGCAAGGACGGGTATCCTGTCCTTGAAAAATTGTCTGAGCATCCAGGGATCAGGTTAGGAAAGCTAAAGCCCTGATAGAATTATATCTGGCCAGGGACATCAAGGCAACAAGAAAAGCTTCTATAGGTGTGTCGGTGATAAAAGGAAGACTAGGGAAAATGTGGGCCCTCTCTGGAAGGAAACAGGAGATGTGGTTACTCAGGATATAGGGAAGGCTGAGGTACTTAATGACTTTCTCAGTCTTCACCAGCAAGTGCTGAAGCCACAGCACACAAGTCACAGAAGGCAAAGGCAGAGACTGGGAGAATGAAGAACCACCCACTGTAGGAGAAGATCAGATTCAAGACCATCTAAGGAACCTGAAGACACACACGTTCATGGGACCTAATGAGATGCATCTGCAGGTTCTGAGGGAACTGGTGCATGAAATTGCTGAGCCACTATCCATCACTTTTGAGAAATCATGGCAGTCTGGAGAAATTTCCACTGACTGGAAAAGGAGAAACATAACCTCCATTTTTAAAAAGGGAAAAAAGGAAGACCCAGGGAACTANGAACAGACCCAGCTCTCTCAGCCTTTCCTCATACAAGAGATGCTCCACTCCCCTAATCATCTTTGTGGCCCTCCACTGCACTCTCTCCAGTAGTTCCCTTCTACGATGAGGTTACAGTGTGGTGGACAAGGCAAGAGCCGNGGAAAATGTGGGCCCTCTCTGGAAGGAAACAGGAGATGTGGTTACTCAGGATATAGGGAAGGCTGAGGTACTTAATGACTTTCTCAGTCTTCACCAGCAAGTGCTGAAGCCACAGCACACAAGTCACAGAAGGCAAAGGCAGAGACTGGGAGAATGAAGAACCACCCACTGTAGGAGAAGATCAGATTCAAGACCATCTAAGGAACCTGAAGACACACACGTTCATGGGACCTAATGAGATGCATCTGCAGGTTCTGAGGGAACTGGTGCATGAAATTGCTGAGCCACTATCCATCACTTTTGAGAAATCATGGCAGTCTGGAGAAATTTCCACNTGGATGGACCACTCACTGGATAAGGAATTGGCTGCAACAAATTGTTGTGGTCAACAACTCAATGACCAAGTAGAAACCTGTGATGAGTGGCATTCCTCAGGGGTCATTTTTGGGACCAGTGCTGTTTAACATTTTTGTCGATGGTATGGACAGTGGGATTGAGGGCACCCTCAGCAAGTTTGCCAGCAACACCAAGGTGTGTGGTGCGGTTGACCCACTGGAGAGGAGGGATGCCATCCAGAGGGAACTTAACAGGCTTGAGATGTAGGCCCATGCAAACCACATGAAGTTCAACAAGGCCAAGTGCAAGGTCCTGCACATGGCTTGGAGCAAGCGCAAGCACAAATACAGGCTAGGCAGAGCATGGATTGAGAGCAGCCCAGAGGAGAAGGACTTGGGAATGTTGCTTGATGAGAAGCTCAACGTGAGTGGGCAATGTGTACTTGCAGCCCAGAAGGCCAGCCACGTCCTGGGGTGCATCACCAGCAGCATGACCAGCAGGTCGAGGGAGGTGATTCTCCCCCTCTACGTCACTCTCACGAGACCCCACCTGGAGTACTGTGTTCAGCTCTGGGGCCTCCAACATAAGAAATACGTAAATCTGTCGGAGCAAGTCCATGATGATCAGGGGGCTGGAGCCCCTGTGAAGACAAGCTGAGAGAGCTGGGGTTGTTCAGCCTGGAGAAGAGAAGGCTCCAGGGAGGCCTTACAGCAGCCTTCCAGTACCGGAAGGGGGCCTACAAGAAAGCTGGAGAGGAACTTCTTACAATGGCACGTAGTGTTAGGACGAGAGGTAATGGTTTTAAACTGAAAGAGGGTAGATTTAAATTAGATATTAGGAAGAAATTATTCTCGATGAGGGTGGTGAGACACTGGAACTGGTTGCCCAGAGAAGTTGTGTATGCCCCCTCCCTGCGAGTGTTCAAGGCCAGGTTGGATGGGGCTTTGGGCAACCTGTTCTAGTGAAAGGTGTCCCTGCCCATGGCAGGAGGATTGGAATGAGATGATCTTCAAGGTCCCGTCCAACTCAATCCATTCTATGATTCGCTGAATTGTATTCTAGGCAACAGTACGTATAAAGATGTGATTATTGCTGGCAGCATGAGCATAGTATACTGATTTGGCTGATAGTGCCAAAAACATTGTGAAAAACAAAGAATGAATAAATTTGTGCTAAATTTAGAGTAGTTTGCATATGTACTTTAAACATTAAAGCTAGATATTTTTTATCCAGAAGCAAGAAATACAATGGCAAATTATTACAGAATTCTGCTAAGTATAAGATAGGCACATATTGTGGGTTGAGGACCTGTGGTTTTGACTAGGATACTTAAACCTGTCCCACTTACATTGAATCTACATGTATCAGCTTGGCTGTGTGACAGACAAAAAATGCCCATACTATGGTAGAACTACTGTGAAAGGGAGATACAATAGCTTAATAGGACCATTTATGTTCAATTTCAAGATTCAATAAAAATAAGTCAAAAAGATAAGTAAGATATAAGAATAATCTTGGGGTTTTTAACAACATTTATTTTTTCGGTTTTTTAACAAAGTATCTGGGACCTCCAAAATATGTTCCTTATTGACAAGTGCTGCAAGTGGTGGTTTATTGCTACGATAACCTCTCAGTACTTGTGTATGCATGTATTATCACAAGGTGAAGTTTACCTTTTCAAGGGTTACAGATGCATATAAAAGTTTATGCATGTGTGCCCAGGTATAATCACAATTTAGGTTTGAGTATCTTGTATTCATGGCATGACTGTTTAAGAAGGTCCATATCGGTTTCTGTCTTTATTCGTTTAACTGCTG
>VZSC01016116.1:730397-753936 GCA_013398225.1 Steatornis caripensis | reverse complement strand
AATCTTCAAGCTCAGCAAAAATAATAGAATATAATTACTTTTCTCTTATATTTGCAATCAAACTGAACAGTTTGCCATCTGATAGTAATAATGCTTTCTTTAGCTGGGCAGGGAGCAGTGAAATTGTACAGATACTAGGTAAGCATTGTCAGCACCAAAGATGAGCAGTTTGAACTGTCTGATGTGAGTATTGAGCATAAGCACATTTGTAGGTCTGTGGATTGGGACTTGGGAAGATGAAGGGGGTTTACACCTGAGCAACAGCCGGTCTAGATGACATGCTGCCTGGAACATTCATTTCCAGCTCCTGTCTTCCACACATCTAGGATGTGATTGTCCAGCACTTGAGTAACCTTTACTTGAAACCTAGAAGATTAAAATGCTAGTTTGCTGCACAATCAAGGAGCCATTATGAATTCAGTGCAGGCTGAATTGCTTTCATGCAGATAGCTCCAAGAACACTGACCACTTTCAACACAAATGCTGCAGGCCAGAGGTCAGAAATTTCTAACTGCTGCTGAAGACTTAGGGGTTTTTGAAAGCCAGATAATCACTGTTCCCAATCCTGCTGTTCCTCAGTTTCCAGATAGTGATGCTGCACTGACAAGTTGCATCTATTAAGGAACACTGTTACCTAACAAGATGTTGAGCATGCCCCAGCTCGTCCTGTAGGCATGCAAAAGCCTTCTTCTAAAATGCATTAGGTAATGATGGTAAACCAAGAGCTTCTCCTGGGATTAATTGTGATCAGCTAACACATTTTTAAACACAGACATCCTTGTCCACACCAAGGGAAAAATCATATTCAACATCTTGTTTAATTAATGTGTTTTCTAGTATATTTTCTCAGTGTAGACAAGGTCTCTAAGGAAGAATGACTCATGAAGGCAGCATTGCCATTATGAAGTACTTTTTGGAGTAACTTCCCATTTCTCCACATTTTCTAAAGAAAGCATTGATTTGGCTCATTACCTAAAAGGTTAATTAATGTTTGTGAGGAGCTCCAGGGTACCATTAGATAATCCCATACCACATCACTAAATAGAATCTTGGGCAAGAGTTAAAATAAGTGTCACTTTCTTAAGTGAAGGCTAATATGTAGATTTTTTTTTCCAGCGTAGTCCATGCTGGAATAGTTTCCAGCACAGCCCTGCTGTATAGTTTTCCTTGGAGCCTACTTGACACATACTACAATTGAGATGGGCACAATACGTGACTGCCTACCTAGGAAAGGAGTGGGCCTTGGCTGCCACACATACCACAGTGAACCTAGCGCTTTGTGGACTTTTCTGAGGGAGATGTACCCTTACAGAGCATGTAAAAGCTTTATGTGTCTGTGAGGATGAAGTGAGATAGAAATTAATAGAAATTAGCCTGCATAGAACTCACTGCAGGGATACTTTTTTCCAGGCATTGATTATTCTTCAAATAAACCTGTTAGAATCAGGAAGAGGTTCCATGATTCATCTTGTCAAAGTGTTTTAGCTAACAGACAAGCAGATTTAAGTGGAATTTGTCATTGTTTTTATTAGGATACAAAGATCAACACAAGATTCTTTCTGTCAGACATATATTCTCAGAAGGAAATGCATAGTACACATAAAATATTTATGATCATTTCTTACATTGTAACTATATCTATGTAAAAGCCAAGGTAAATACCAACTGTTCCAGCTATACAATATACAGTGCCTGATGTGTTTATTGCCACATTTTCTATGACCAGTCTCCTTTCTGTTGTGTTTCTCTAGTGACTGTTATTCCAGGGAAATGAGTAACACAAGGGGAGGAGGGTGCATAATGACTTCTGCACTGTAGGGGATTGTCTGGACTAACACACAGATCATGCTCTACATCTCTTGAATCTGTATTGGAATTTGTGTTCAGGGTGTATTATGCAGAAAACATGTAGAGGGTTAGCTACTCAGGTTTCTTTGAAAGACAAATCGGTATGTATCACAGGCACTTCAGACTTTCCAGTTCATAGCTTTGAGGGTCAAAGAAGAGCTGAAGGCAAGAATTTCTCTCCTAAGGAGGACCAAAGCCATAATGGTTCTATTTTTATCTGTGCTATTTAACAAGTACTGTTAGCTAGGTTTCATTCTTTTCCTCCCTATTCAATGAACAGACCTAGTATGGAACCACTTGGGGAGATGAAGAGAGCTCTAATCCTGTGCTGCTGAAATCTCAAACTTTCACTTTTTGCCAGATGGATAATTAGCACACATTCTAAACAGAGTCATCGTATTCTCAGACCATGTTGTATGATTATTGATACAAGATTTGTGTGTGTGATGGAATAGAGGAACAAAGAGCAAAGGAACTCAAAATACCCACCAGTCGCCAAAATGTTTGCATTGAAGAGATATATATGAAGATTGTCAGTTTGAAATCTTAAGTATGAATCTTGTGGAGGGATAGATAATGTCATCCATAATGGGAAACAATTTAAAAACAGAAGATATTAGTTGGAAAAGGGAGAATGCTCTACTGAGGAGGGTCAGTTTAGGGGTGAGGATTTTCTGTCATTTTATTCCCTCCATGGGCTCAGTTAATGAGCAGAATGTTTTTCATAATAGAATTCTGGACTCCCTTCTCGGGTTTTGATATTCCACTTGTGTACGCTCAGAGGATGTCAATGATGACAGGTGGTTATTTCTACGACACACAGATTTTCACTATGTCTTGTTTTCTGGTTAGTATCCAGTTTTCGCAAGGAATGTTTTCCCACCCAGAAGACAACAAATGTTGGACTGACCTAGTAATTGTTCTTTCCTATATTTCCTTTGGGCTCTTGTTCAGCTAGTTGGATCTGAGTTGTTTTAAACATAAATCACTCTGGTTTAGTTCACATGTTACACCACCAAGGAGACCCAATTGAGACGATTAGAATATGGTTTTGCACAATCTACCTATAGCTGTGTTAACTACTTTATCATGAAAATAAGGTTTGTAAACAGCAGTCTTCACGGTGTGACAAGTGAAAATATATTGCACCCTGATATAGCTGTTCAGCAAATTAGATTTTTGTAGTGAATGTAGTGAATGTCAATTTTTGTAATTGAATTTGTCACAAAGCTGACAAACATTAGCTAAAGAAAGAACGATATATTTTGTTTTATTGAGCACATCTCAGAGTGCTTGTAATTTAGAAGGGCCACCACACTTTCTGGGCAGGCTATCAAGTAGGATGTTGTAATGATTTGCATGACTACTATAGTAGATGGAAAAATGTAGCTTGTGTTTGTAGCTGTTCCATTAGTGTCTTGGTCTTGCACAGTGTGCACACGTTTGGTGCTCTTCAGAGAGCTGTGTCATAATCCCAGCATCTTTTGAAGAGTTCTGTCTGGTGAAATCAAGTAACTCTACACTATTTAAAAACTAGTGCGTAATTAAATGATGACACAAAGGAAAAACTGAGAAAGGCAGATAACCAATAGAATCCTGACGTTATCAAAACAGAGCTCTTGCCAAGCGCTTTGGAATTCATCTGATTCAGTTGCTGGAAAAATGCCTGAATTAAAAATTATCCTATGAGGACCAAGAAAATAGAGCCAAATTCTGGCACTGTACGGTTTTCTCCCAAAATGGACATTAATGCAGCAAAACCAGAATAGAGTGAACCACCCCTGGCCCCATGCTTGGCCCCCTACTGTAGGCTCTATCTGCCAAAAAGAGATGGAATAAAAGATCAAAAATGGGGTGCTGGTGGGGGGAAGTGGGAAGGAGAAATTGGAAAAGGAGAGTCGCTGGAAAGGAAAAAACTCATAGGCTATGCCCCCTGCCAGCACTGAAACACTCGGCTGCAGCTTCACTTGCAAAGCACCTGTTGGCAGCTCTTGGAGTACTTTATAGGTTTTGGGACAGAATCAGGATAGAAAATTTATAGTCTATGTTCCCTGATGTGGCATGTGATTTGGCCTTATTTTAGTAAAATAGAAGTCATTCCTGAGCAATAATTATAGTAATAAATATACCTGTTCAGAAATAATGTCAGCTTTTGCTTTCAAAACAAATACAACAAATATTAAAATCCATTATTTTGAATGACTCTCCTTACTGCTAATATTAATATTCTTTGGCTGATACCACCTATGTTGTCTTCCTTTTACTGAAGAACAAAACAATGTTGCATGGAGTGGAAAGAAAATACAACAAAATAGTCGTCATAAATATTAATTTGATACTGTCATTCAAGCACAGTGGCAAGAATCTACGTGTAAAGGGGTTATCTCGCCAATTTTATGTTTTGCAAGCTTTATATATTTGAGTGGAACCATAGAAAAGTAGGGAAATTGTATATGTTAAATTAGAACTCTCAGCGAGTATTTTGTCAAGAATTCAGTTTTAACATCTTAACCTCTTCACAAACTTTCATGTAAACTGCTGTTCAGATACATTTAGTTGAGAATGCTAGCATTACAGTTTATTCCCTCCTTGTGTTATTAACTCAAAAAATTACTTGTGTTTGTGTATAAAAACTTTTGCAGTTCTTTGTTGTTATATAAATAATTCTTCCTTAAAAGAAATATATAACAATTATAAATAATATTTGTAATCTATATGCAAATTATGTCAAGCAGAAAATAAATTCTTATTCTTACGTATAGGTATATTATACGCTGAGCTAAAAACTCTATTGCTTTTATTGGCTAACTCTCCTTTTACTATAATGAGAATTTTCCCTCTGCTGATGCTTTGGTTCAGTGTAAAAGGCTTACTTAGGTAAGTACGTGTATTACTCAGAAAGTTTGGATAAAGTTCAAATAGAAAGTAGATAATGTTTTGGAATTTAATCCTCTCATATAAACTTTAAAAACCCCACAGTTTTACTGTTATACTTGAAACACTGAAGTTAATTGAAATTTGAAACTCTAAGCCTTCCTTAGATTTATATTCAGTAAAGAAAAAAAGAACTCAAGCTTCTGACATTGCAGTGTCTGCTACCCAGGCAGAGCCTGGTTCCTACATGAAGCCCACCAAGAGTCTTTCTGCATGAAGTCTGCCAAAGAATCGGGCCAAAATGCAAATTCCATTAGTTCAGTAGTTTGTGCATGGAACATTTGAAAATGAAATTTTCACTGTGTGTTAGAGTAATTTCTTTGCCTTTCTTAGAAAGAGAAAGTAGTTGAGTAGCCTGGCATGTAATAAATTGTCTTGGGTATTGGAGACCGTTAGCGTTAGTGACACCTGAGCTTGGCCATATTCTGTGCCATTAAAATATGAGGACAAGATCTAGACCTTAAGACAGTGATATCTGAACAAGGAGAGCATTTAGTGGAACATAAGCATGTGCTTAATTTCAGTGGGATTGTATGTATGCATAAAGAAAGGAATTTGCAGATATTTTAACTTGAATAACAATGTTTTCCTGAAGCAAGATTTTTAGATGTTTGGCCGTGAATCACCAAAAGACACAATCTGTATTATAAAAGGTCTGTAATTATTTTTGCTACAGTAATAAATAGATAAAATAAATGCGTTGAAACGTAATAATAAGTGTCGTCTTCACAAATGGTTTTTGCATGTTGTAGCAATAAATTTATTACTATGGATAAAAAGAGACTGTTAGTGCTTCAAAGTCTTAATAAACCAGGGCCTAGAAAGTTCAAAAACATGATAATCTGGTATCTTGGACATACAGATATGTATTTTCTCAGTATTTCAAAATCCTTTAAGATTTATGTAGTTGTTTTTTTTGTCTCTGCACATTGGCAGATCTCAAAAATACACTTTTACTGTGATCCTGATAAATACATCTTTTAATTGTATGTTTGCTGTTTGGAATGAGGGTGATGATACACAAAATGGACAGAAGAGTAGGCAAGCCCAGAAAACTGAAGCAAATATAGAGAAGCTCTGAAAGTTCTCCCCAAGTGATGTAGGCCAGGCAGCATCAGCAAAATGTGAGTGGTAAACTTTTGGACTTTTCATGAGGTGTCAGGTGGGTGGAAAAAAGTAATGGAACCAACTTTGTAACCAGTGGTGGCAGATGCATTCCTTATCTTCCAGATCTCTTTGTTCTCAACATTCCTCCCTTGCTATTCACATCCTCCATTCTCGGACATGGAAAGTCTGCAGCATGTAAATTTAAGTGCTCATGATGAGCGGTAGAGCAGGAAGGAGAGAAGCCGGGACTACACATCAGCATGGAGCAGGACAGGTTGAAGAACCAGTAAGGCTACAGCTCAGATAGCCAGCTCAGGAATCAGCTGTCATTTTAACATGAAATTCATCCGAGCCCCCAACACTGTCTCGCATAATAGTAGTGTCTTTAGGTATTAATCTTATATAACAAAGAAGCCAGTGCCAACCTTAACTGCCTTCCTTCACTACTTTCAGCAAGACTTAATATATTTATTTATGATGCTAGTCAAATGTTCCCACTGTTCTTAAGTCAGAAAACTGAATAAAAACTATGATTAAATTGATCACATAGCTTAAGTCCTCACTTTCCCCACTACAATGAACAACTAGCACTGTTTACTGTCTAAAATCCCTGACGGTTCCAGTATACTACAGAAGAATATGTTTAATACACAAGGTATAGAAGTACTGTATCATCAATAATACATTTAGGTTTTTACTTTACATTCCAAACTTCAAAAACTATCGGAGTCAATGAAGATTAAACTACTGTTTGTACAAATGTTTATTAGGCCTTTTTTATTATTATTTTATAGGTCTTGTAGAAATTTGCCTGATGCATCCCCTTGATGTAGTGAAAACAAGGTAAGATTCTTGCTTGAATGGGTTTTATTGACACTGGAAGATATCCAAATTAGGAGCTGTCAAAAAATAAAATGCTAGAACTTCTCCAAGATAACTTGTGCCTTTAATGGCATTTATATTTACTTACCTATATCTACAGCATTTGACAGATGCAATTTGAATAGCATGATGTGTTTCTAAGTAGAGGTCATCTAAAGGTGTTAAATCTGGTTTATGACATGCATTTTTAATGTTGTAACGAAATCCTATAACATGAGGAGGGCTATAGTTAAATTTGTTTACTATGTGTATCATCTGCCGTAATGCTTTTATATGTAATTAGGAAATACCAAAATATTCAAATATTCAAATATTCAAATATTCAAATCAAATATATACAATAATTCAATATTAAAAATATTCAAAATACCAAAATCTCCAAAATAATTTTCACATATTTTTAAGACCTGAAAAAATAATAAAATAAGGTGTTCTGTATTCTCTCTGTAAGCTAAGTAACTGCATGCTTTTATCTTTTTTTATCTTTTTATCTGTATTTTCTTTTTTGAATATTTGTGCTTGTGTGAGTATAAATGATTAAGTGACCTGGAAAATTTGGTCCAATTAGGGCTTTTTAGTGTTGATTATTTCCATGGAAAAAGAATAGTTGTGTTTCTAGTTTCTTGAATATCCTTTTGCTTTTCTATGCTTTTTAGATTTCATATCAATTCGTGAGTGTTGCCATACATGAAAAGCAAACTAGAATGGAGAAGGATACAATAAGGAGGAGAAAACTTTTCATGCCATGTGTTACACACAATGCAAATAATTACCGTATACTGCTCCTGGAGTTCTATCTAGGTCTAGGTAGGCAGAAAAGCTTCACTGGGAGATGAATCAGCCCCAAACAAATGATGGGGACAGCTCATCTGTCTCTGGAATATGCTTGAAGCAGTCAATTATGACTTGAGATTCTAGTTCAGGTTAGCCAACCTGTGAGCACGTTACGGATGTATTTATGGCTTCTGTTTAAATCACGTTCCGGGGTTTGCGTAAGACCTTCAGTTACACTTTTCTGCAGCTTGCATTTTGCAGAAGGCAGGCGTCTCTCTGGCTGTGGTGACTGCCCAGCACCAGAGGATGGTAATGCAGACTCTACCTGCATTAACTGCTGCTGAGGTGCTGTAGGTACCCCTCGGGGCTTGGAGCTTGCTCAGGCAATTCTTCTGTATGCCTTCATAATATGGAATATGTTGATTAATACAGAGACAATACACCTGGTAGTTTCAAAAGTCCTCTCTCCGCCTCCAAATTCCACTGACACCTTGCTGTTAAAACAAGATTTACACAAAAAGATTGAAATTATAGTCTCAGAAACAACTAGGTACAGGCAAAACAAATACAAGACCAAATATAAAAGAAAAAAGTCTGTCTTGTTCTGCTGTCTTGTGGTCCTCAGGGGATGTGCTTTAGTGACTTCATTTTGTCAGGTTGTGCTATAACTTATCTATAGCTCTCAAGCTTTTAGTTTCACTTCATCCTGTTTTCCTCTTTGTACTAAGCCAGCAGTCATGTTCATCCAGTTACTTCTCATGTCTTTGGTGCCTTTGCGGTTACCATCCTATACATCCTTGTGCCTCCAGTCTTAGTGGAAAGAATCTAATGCATATCCTTAGAATCATTCATGATTTAGGACATGCTGTATATCATACATCATAAAAAATATTAATTGTACATCTGTTCTGAAAAACTGGCAATGAACAGATGCACCACGCATACAGTGGACTCTCAGAATACAAGGACAGATTTTCCCATTTCTATTCGATATTTCAGTGGTTCTGTCATACTTTTAGTAGTGAAAATGCTAATCAGATTTGGGATCCAGAAATGGAAAGCATCAAAGAGTGTACAAGGATGTTTGTGAAGCTGTATCATTATTTAGAAAAACATAATAAAAAGTAGGAACCCTTTAAATGTGAAATGTAAGTCCGCAAACAGTGGAATTAAAGAAGAAAGCAGGAAAAAATTAAAGAACGGTAGGTGTGCAGGAGAAATCAGGTTGTGAATCGTGGTGAAACCAAGGGACTGGTTTTCCTTACCATAAAGCAAATTTCTTCATTGGAAGGAACTTCAAGTAAAGTTGCGTTAACTCAACTTCCATTGAGTTAGCTGCAACTCTTTGCAGAAGTAGGCAGTACTCAAGTGATAGTTTTTCTGTGTTTTGTTGATGCAGATGTATTCAGAGATATTAGATTTTGCAGTAACTTTTCTGCTAATCTCAGCAGATGTTAGAACTTGAAAATACTTACATTTTCAAAGCCAATGACAAAATCAAGCATAGAATATCCTTTGATCTTATCCATCATCCCATTCTATGTTTCTGACATCAAGCCACTTCCTTTCATTTTGTAATGGTCCAAATTTACTATAGCAGATTAATTCTTTAATGGCCCTAGAGAAGTTCAAATGAAACATTGTTTTTAATTCTGAACTTTGGATTTAGAATGTTTTTTAAATACATTTTCATTTACTTTATTCCTTTGTTGCAGCGCCTCTAAGTACTGCAGTGCACTTACTCTTTTCCAACATGGTATTGATAATCTGTCATTTCCTAATCACTTCCAGTTATTACAGTTTTGGTGGTTTGTTTGGATTTTTTTGCCTTCTGGTTAGGTAAAAGGATGTATAAAAGCACCATTTGTTGCTTAATCGTTATGGTGTTTTGAGTTTCCTGCCTTTTTTCTATAAAATGTTTGTTTAGTGGAAAGAGTCCTGTGGCCTTTTCAAATTAGTGGAATCTTATTTGATCTAAGTTAGCATTCTGAAGGAGTTTAGGGAAGATACCAAATGCTCACATCTAGTGGACTGGTGGCTTAGCATCTTTGCTTCATCTATTTTTTTTGTGTTTGAGTATTTTTTTAATAAAAAGTTAGAGAAAAGAAAGTTCCTGTGAGAGATTATTTTGAAACCCTGGAAAATGGTTTGGCTCTTTTGTGACAACATTTTGCAATGTCTTTTCTGTGTTTAGTAATTTTCTATTATTCTACAGTAACAATGCTAGAATTGTTTATCTCCTCAGATCAAGGGAGGAACTATATATATATATATACATGTTTATAAACTACAGATGAGCCAAATGCTTGAGTGATTTTAGCTAAATGTACATTTGAAAATAGTTTTATTTTGTTACCTATTAGAACACCAAAGATCATTACTTTAAGAAATGTGTGTGAGCAAGATAGCTAGCTAGAGATAACAATGATCCATTCTTTTAGCTCTATAAATCTCACTTATTCTTTGAAATAAAGCTATTTTCTCAATTACAAGATATATTGGTATAGTTTCTGATGAGAGACTATTTTTTAAAATACGCTGAAATTTTAGTGTCTCAGTATAACAGAGACTCTGCTAGCTGTTTTATTTATCAGTTACCCCTATGATGAATTTAGCCATCTGTAGATTAAAGAAAGTACTGAATGTCTGGTTTTGTCCTCCTAAATATAAGTTTCACAGAATTCAGTAAGGGTTTATGGTGCCTATGTATGAACAGGGTCCTGTGTACAGTTTTCTGTACAGATACAGTGAAGACATAGGTCTACTTTTTAATTAAGAAACCTAGATGATCTCTCTTTGCTGGAAAGCGAGGAGAAAAATGTCTTGGTCTGGATAAAGAATTGTTTTTGCTTATTTTGGACGCTTTTTTAGGGTTCTTAAGTGTAAGGCAGGCTATAATGTCGTTTTCATCCATCAGACTTACCAAAGGATGACAAAAGGGTAAGCTAGATGATCATATGTAGGACAAGACATTGTCATCCATATTACTTTAAAATTAAAAATTGTAAAGTGCTTTTCCAGCTGGAGTTTATCCCTTGTGTCCTAGTGGCAGATGTTTTGTCTTAAGCAAATGTACAAAATTCAGAACTTAAGAAGATTTTATTCTTGGAAAATTATTACTTGTGCAACAGCTCATGGGTACAGTCACTGAGTGAAAGGGAGAGGATTACAGGGAGTTGTCTGAAGTCAAGGGAAAGCTAATGTTTGAGGGATCAGTCAAGCAAGCCTGACTGATAACTTGAGGATGTTACTGTGGTTTGTCTGATGGCTCCAGGTTATGTTCTGATGTGGTCCTATAACTTTGAACAGCTTGAATTTTGAGGAAAAAAACTTCATTTTTTTAAATTTCCGTGCTACTGGGCTGCTGGCATAAAACTGGCATTTTCTGGAGCTTGATAACTTGCGAACTACATTCACTAAAATATAATTTTCCTTGCTATTACATTTTAACACCTAAAAAAATTCATGCAACCAAGAGTGGTATTGCAAAATTAGAACTACAACTAGAAATAAAATTTTGGTTAATATTTCCTCAGATTTATAAGTTGATTACCTTTACATGCGCTTTCTCTTTTTCATTGATTATGACCAATATTTATACAGCTGAATTTTAGTGACTCCACTGTTCTCAAAAACAAATTTCAAAGTTGCCTGTGCAAGTATTCGTACAAATGGTGAAACGTATGTTGAAGTAGAAACAGTCATTTTGGATGTGAATTGGTATTGTGTAGTTAGGAAATGGAAGCCATACTTCAAAACTTTTTTTAACAGTTGTCTAAATGACAGAATTTAATAGAAAACATATACGAAGAAATGTATGATTATGTGCTTTCAAATTATAGAGAAGAAATAGCAAGACATCACCAAAATCTTTCAAATACATCTGAAAAGATTTGTATCTGAAAGTCCTGTGAACAGGAAAAATGTTATGCGGATTAGATGAATTATTTATGTATCATTTTGGCAGTAATTTGACATCACTATACATTTTGAGACAAATATTTGAAAGAAAGATGATGTGTCTCATGTCAGAATAATACAAAATTGTGCTCCATATCTGTGTTGACTTCGGAGGAGATAGATTAGTTCATACCACTTCAGGGTTAAGGTTTTTTTACTTCCAGACAATATATTCAAAGATGGTAAATGTTATCATAAACCAATTACTATGTAAAGGACTTGGAGAAAGTCTAGTTTATTATTTTATCAAGAGAATCATCAGGGTAGCTTGTGTCCTAACATATTGAACATATATTCAGTAGTCAGTGTTTTGATACTTCTCTGGTTAATTCAAATAACGACAGTTCCAGATTATCTTGAAATTTTTTGCTCTTTATTTAAACATTCTCTTCTATTTTCAGATATAAATGTGTCTTTGTAACCTAGCCTCACATTGGAATGGGTGTGTAATTTGGAAGTCAATGTCTAAGAGAGACCCAGGAGTCATTCTTTCAAAAGCACTTACTTCAATTTATCAGGAAAATAAGTTAATATGTATAGCTTGTTTTCCTGATCAATGTATTCAACCACCCTGGTTTTTTTCTTAAAACCGTTTCTTACCTTTGGCAGAGTCTGGGGAAAGTGCAATCCATGTTGCTTCTGCTTTAACACCTTTTTACACAGTTCAGCATTAGATCATAATCTTCATGTGAACGGACTTTGCATCTTGTATGTGATCTTGAATATCAGCATTTAAAATATGAGGCCAATAATTCACCTTAGAAACTTCAGAAAAAGTTTTCATCTAGTCGTGATAGAGATTTTATGGTTTGCCACTCTTTCTGCAAAAACCTAGACCAAGTCATGGATCTGAAGCCCCAGATTCAGAAAATAATTTGGGATCTAAGTCCACATTTGGACTCTGCATTACAGACCTATTTCTAGTTAGCAACTGTTCTGCTGATTTGTGTGCATGTTTATCCATTTTGTTCCTTTGTTCCAATTCTGTCATTTTGGTCTTATTATAAAAGTTCAGCTTACTACATGTGTTTCCGATCTCATTCCATCTGTTGTTTTGCAAGAGCTACTTCCTTTATATCATTAATTCCTCTTTGATTTCTGGTCTTTTTTGTTCGAGTGAGCAGTAGTGGAGCCTGTGTCTGAAAAACGTTGGTTTAAGGAAGAGTTCATTGTGCTTATACAATGTTACCGTTTCCAAATGACCGTAGCTCGCTTGGTTCTCATCAGGCCATGTTAAGTTCATGTTACTTGATGCAAACTGCTCTAGTTAGGTTTGTAACAGTTTTAAGCAGAAAACAGTCTTCCTGTCCTGGGAAAATTATCAGGATACCAAACAATTCTGTATTGGAATAAACAGTTGAATTCTCAGAAGTCTGTTTAAAAAAAAATGAGTTTTAGCCGATGAAACTCATGGTTTAGTTAATTTTGAATTTTGAATGTTTTCACTTCCATTTCTTTTTTTCTTTTCAACTACTTTAAAGTTATTTTGAACTAGGTAAACAGAAGGTTCAGCTTGAAAATGTAGAGAACAACATCCGTTGTCACCTAAAAGAAGGGTATAAAATTGTATCAAAACTTGTTTCCTGAGAATTTTTTTTTTTTCATTTTGAGGGAAAAAACCTAGTAAAAATAATCCCTGACGAACTGAACTTGATGTCCTTATTTCAACCAAATGTCAAGACTTTTCTCTGGGATTAGTTTTACTTGATTTATCAGTGGCCTTTGGCACAATTGTTCATAGCGTTCGTGTGCATATTGTAGCTTATACTCTGTTTTTGGCATTTGAATTTCAGCATTTAAATACTTTGAATATTTCCTTACAGATCCAAGTTTTGTATAATATGAACTTATCTCAGGTTTAGAATAATTTGTATGTGGATGTGTTCCAGGACTCTGTAATGTGCCCTTTGTTTTCCTTCTATGTACAATCTGTTAGGAATTAATAAGGGCACATGGGCTAATCATTCCTGCTAGATATGCTATTCCAATTTAAATCCTTCCCTGAATTAAAGAACAATACTGATGTGCACTGTTAAACAGATGCTCTGATTTGCGGTGCTGGTCAAAGTGATTTCTGTTCCTATGTGCTTTTTTTTGTATTCATAGGCATACCATATGTATATATTATAAAGAGTCAAGATCCTTTGGGATAAAAGGAACTGTATAAATGCAGCTTCATCATCTCCTTATGTGATACTGTGTTATTTGTGATCAAACGGCAGAACAATTTAATAATATCCCTATTTTAAATCAGTGTAGATTTTTGTAAAAACTATAACGTATATTGTTTCTTGATTTTAGAATAATACTATCTCTTCTTTGACAGAAACTGAATTTGTGCATCATCAAATCAGACTGCCAAAGATCTCTTTTCTCAAGTTTTACCTTAATTTTGATTAAGCATTCTGCCATTTACTCTGTTTTTTCCTACGTGAATAGTAGGTGCTTTTTTAAACAACTTGAAATACCATAAAATAATAATTTCCATTTGACAGCATGGCATGATGATACCACACTTTGGGTTTCATGTTTACTCTGCCATTTCACCCACCATACCAAAACTACCCTCAGTTTCTTGAGTCACTCGTGAGCTGTAACAACCTGGAATTTCTAATGCCCACCAAATAAGCCATGTCCACCTTCAGCGTGCTCAAGATAAAACAATAACCTCTATTTCCATTTTAAAGAATCCTTTCATTGTTTCTGAGTTTTTAGGTGAATAAACTGAAGTAAATGAAGACTCTAGATGCCTAATTAGCTATGTACATATTAAAGGAGTGCAGCTGTACAAGAAGAGAAATAGCTCTATGTGCAGGAAGCAAGTGTTGAGACCGTAATAGGAGAATTGAGGACAGAGGCAGTAGTAGATGAGGGGATGAGATTTTCAGGAGAGGAAACAAGTGGACAGTCTCCCACAGAGAGTAAAAGAGAAAGAATGCGTGAGCAAGAAGTAGGACTGATGAGAGCAAATGTGTGATGGTTTTCTTGCATATTTTCTTCTCAGTCCAGTAGATGCAGAAGGTGTGTTTTGGGTTTCTGGAAGGAAGCTGGATCAAAGCTAGTTTGGAGTGGCCTTAGTCCTCTTCAAAATGTAGTATAGAATTTTTTTTGAGATTCTTGTTTTGTATGTCCTTTGACACAAGCCAAGCACAGCTCTGTCTAGTAGAATCCTTGCAGATGGTTCCTTGTGCAGCTGATCTCAGGAATAAACGGAAATCGTGTTAAAAGACATATTGACTGTTATCCGTCCTACTAGCGACAATACTTTTGACTATGGACATTTGCAAAATGTAAACATACATTTTTTCTCTTCACAGTTTTATGCTTGTTATTTTGCTTTTCCTCCAATTCGGACAGTGAGCTAAAATAGTTCATTTCAGGTCCCTTTAATTTACATTTTGCTTTCGTTGAAATGCCGTAGCACAATATTCTTTCTGTGTTTGGATTTCCAGGACTTACAGAGTTCACATAAACATTTCCTGGCAACTACATGGGCAGAACTTGTAATATGACAAGAACATGAGGGTTTCCCTTCTACAATCTACATCTATATATTTACAATGTTTGAAAAATAAATGTACACAGACCTATTTGGTTGTACAGGTACAGCATCTTCCTTGGTAGAGAAAGTGAAGTTTCTTCATGTTTAAGTTCACTAGCACTGGGAAAACCTGCAGTTGATTAGCTATGTCCTCGTGACACAGTTCCAAGAGGGTGGTGTGGACTGCATTTTATGATTTCATGAGCTGCACGTTGTGCATTCACAGTTTAAATCCAAGAAAGCCCTGACTTTTTTCCTTCCTTTTGTTTTTATCTTAATTTTATGAAAACATTTTCTTCCATAATATGAGGCTGCAAATAACTCTCTTCTAGACAGAATAGGCAAATGTGACAAAAGAGCTCCAAAACTGTAATTATGTGGAAGAACCATGCCAAGGGTTACAGTTGTGATAGAATAATTATTTTTCATTGCACTGTCTGATAGGGAAAGGAAGAAAAGGGAGAGAACCTAGGACTAAATAACATCTAAAATATGCTCATTGTACTGTTGGCTGCTTCTCTACTTAGACTCTACCAAAGTAATAAGAGATGGTTCAGAAACACTTGGATTCTCTTTGTAGTATCTCACGGTGTCTACAGATAATCAGGACATTTACATGAGACAGAAACCATGACCAAATCTTCATGACAAAAATGAAATTCAGTTTGAAACATTTTGGATATGTGAGTCAGCTGAAAATATAGCCATATTTGTATAGAAAATACCCTGTAGTATTATAGTGTGTGCTGTGGTTTGTATTAAACACCATAGATGTGTTTAATTATTTTATTTGTTTAGATTCCCTCAGCCTCAGGATATGCCATTGTATTGCTGTGGGGGAAAAAAAAAAAAGAAAAAGAAAAAAAGGAATAACTGTAACTTATGGTAATGTACCTTTTTTGAGTTAAATTGCCTGAGTTCCCCTTCTGCTCTAATAGTGAGAAAGAAATAGCAGTAAGAGACTTAGTGCTCAATGTAATGTGAACTATCCTGTACATCATTTATGAATCTGATTTATTTATTTTGAACATGGGAGATCTATTCACATATTCACCTCCTAGTTCATGGCAATGAGTAATGGTACCAGAACTGGTAGCTTTTTATCCAGGGCTGTATTGGAGGCCGTTTAGACCACTTCAGTAGAACCAGCACTTAAAATCACAGCCAGTTCCCAAATGAGGTGTTACAGCCTGCATCCATCACGTCCTGCCACTGCAGGTACCAGCACTCAGAAATCCCCATCCCAGTGCTGAGTTCAGCAGCCGCTCCCTCTCCATCTCTCCCCTCTCCTCTCCCCTCCCCTCTCCTTCTCCCTCTCCCTCTCCCTCTCTCCGCTCCCCTCTCCCCTCTCCCCTCCCTCTGATAGCTCCCTGGCCCCAAACCACAGCATTGTCCATCCTATTTTAGTGTGCCAGGTGACAAACTCCCTCTAATTCCCTTGAGAGGCTCCTGCATAGCCTACTGCTTCTCACAGCCAGGAAGTATTTTCTAATGTTCCAATATTTCCATTATGCAATTTCATCCCCCTTTACTGTACATTGTTCCCCTTTCCCTCTGTTTATTCCCTTTAGACACAGTAGACGCATGGCATGCCCCCATTTTATTTTTCCCAAGCCTAAATTGCTGTGATATAATCAAAGAAGCTCTTTAAATGATCTTTTCTCTGTATCAATCCTGTATTTAAAATATAATGAGTCAAGTGAAACCATGAGGGATAGAGTGGAATGAGAGCAAGAGCGGAAAGCAGAAAGTGAAGGGCTAGGAGGTGAGAAAGTACATGGGATTCTATTTACAAGAAAAATACGTGCTGAAAATAAGTATTTAAGATGGGAATTGGGGAGTGGAAATGAACAGATGTTAGCACAGTTACAAAAGTAGTCTGGAGACAAAGAAATGGGATAGTTTTAAAAATGTATGCATTTTAAAGTAATATTTTAAATAAGGATTAAGCAGCTGGGAAAGGTTACATAGGCTACAAGTCGGAGACATCTATGGTGTACATAGCATTTTTTAAAACAATCTAACAAAGCAGCTGGGTGAGTTATTAACAGATGTTAATGATTTGTCAGTGTTATAAAATATTAAGATCACATTCAGGGGTAGACCATGGTCATGCCTGATTCCTCCATGGACAAAAATTTTGCATTAGACCACTGTCACGCGTGATTTCTAACCACGGACAGAACATGCCTAAAATAAAACAACTAAGGAACCACTTTGTTTAAAAAAAAAAAGGAAAATAGAAAAAGGTCTTTACTTTTATTAGTATTTGGTCATGTAGTGAAATGAGTAGGAGATAGTTTAAGTATAGAAAATCGCTATTTAATGTCTTCTTTTACAATAAACAGAAAAGACATTTTCTACCTTTTTACATTTCTTTTTTTTCTTACTTGTATTTGAGCTAGATTTTAAAAGCTATGGATACAAGAGAATAAAGCTGTATATGTTGGAAGCACAATGTAACTGTCGCAATGCCAATAATTCTCTCAGAGAAGTTGGCCATTAATACTGTATGTAAGTATTTCCCTAAAATAACTGCATTAGGCCAGTAAGTGCCAAGTAAATCTATAAATAAATAAAAGGAGAGATAATATCTTTATGAACTATGCTTTTTGTATGTTTTTAAGAGCAGATGCATCAGTGTGTATTCTAGGTCTAGAGGGGGTTTTGAGAACGAAGAGTCTTCACGTTGAGTAGGATGCAAGTAAAATACCATCTCCAAAATAATCTTGGCACAATAGAGCTATCTTTTGAATTTCTTTCTCAAGAGAGGAAAAAAAAACCCCAAAACCTAAGGAAATATTTGCAAGTTTTTAGCTGCTGCAATGTTGTAGTAAGCCGATGACTCCCTGGTGAGAAAGCAGCAGGTTAAATTATGCTTTTACAACCCAAGTTGAGCCAGGGGCAGGGCTCAGCAGCACCAGCTGAAGAGCAGCACACAGAAGGGATTCTACCTCAGAGATCCTGGTTTTCCGTTGTCCCAGTAATGGATTGTTGATCCATAGCAGTACTAACTTCTTATAACTACAAAAGTAATGCCACTCCTTATACCTTTTTATTCATTTCCTTAAATCTAGAGCAGGAGCCAGATAGTACCTGAATATCATCCCCTGTGTACTGGCTGCCATGCCCATGTCCGCAGTGGAGCGGTTACAAAGCACTGCAAGTGCCCGTATGTACACGATGTGGTTCAGGGTCTGTGACAGAGAGAAGGGAGATACACTTTTGAGTGCTACATCTGATACTATCCATCTAGCATCTGCCCAGATGTAGCAACTTAGATCAAGATGGTTCCTCCCAGGAGATACATTGGATACTTCTTTAGCGCACTAGTGAGCTGAATCAGCTCAACACAAGAATCAGACAAGTGTCAGAGACAGTACAAGGGAGGAAAGAGGACAAGACAAATGGGAATTGGGTTGGGGAAAGTGCCTGTAGACAGCAGCAGGTCTTTAGATTATTCTGCTGTCTCACAATCCTTTTCCCTGAGTGAGTCAACTACAAACTGGAAGGATCCAATTAAATAGTTCTGAGATATTGCTAAACTAGAATACAAATTAGGAAAGGAAAAGCAAAAAAGGAAAGACCTTTTTCTACTTTTTTTTTTTTTGTATCTTAGAAAAAGTGAATGAAGGCATATTTCATTTGAAAATGTGGTTCTAGAACATTTTAAGCTCAATTCTTTCGGAATTACATTTGTTCCCTTGACACTTACACTGCCATACAGTGGCAGTTCAGGGAGCTGGCACAGTGGAAAACATGCTAATTTTCTGGTTGGGTTTCTTTTTGACCAGCTCAGTTTCCCGAATTGGTTCCTCACGCAATCGTGTAACACGCAATAGCAGGACAAAGGGTGCAACACAGACAGGTATCAGTGGCAACCACCAACCTGTATGTTAAGGGTATGCATGGAAGGCACACTGTCATTAGAATGGAGTATGATGTTATGTTTAATCTGGTGAAAGAGTGGTCTGACACTGAAAGAGCTAGTCCTGCTCCTGGTTCCTTGCACCCAACTCCCTTCTCCAGTGTATGTAGTATGGTCCCGCCATTTCTCTTTTATGGCAGATCTAGCAATTGCAAAACTGTAGGGAAAATTGATTCAGTTTAATGATATGCATAAAATTAAGCTGTTTAAAAGTATTTGTTTTCTAGTGGCTGCATACTGTTAGATCAGCTCTGTTGTAACACAAAACTGCATCCTAATTGAAGACGTATAAATATTTACTATGTCTCTAAGTTAAATATGAACTTTTTATTTGTATGATTGCCATTTTTTCTATCTTGCCTGATAGAATATACTCCATAGTGTTATATTGTCTCTTAGAATATGAAGTCCAGTTAGTACGGACAAAAATGTTCCTTTGAAGGGGTAAGTTGAGTTCCACCACAGGGGGAATAAAAATAATGTAAGAATGTGAGGTAGGTAAAAGACTTTACTAATTTAGCCACTGAAAGGTGAATTTTTAAATTAATAGCAATGCATGCTTTTCCTTTTCATATATCTTTTTCATTCTTGCCAAATTATTTTATTATCTGAACAATCTGACATATCTAAGACGTGAAACAGTTTACAATTCCGTTGTTATACAGATAATATATTGTAACAGTATACAGCATATGTCTCAGGAAATTTAGGAATATACAGAAATTTAGTTTTCAATTTCCTAAGACAAGAAATTCCAATTTTGCATTTCATTGTTGCCAAAAGGACAAGTTGCTTATCTCCCTTGTGTTGGCAGCACTCCTCACACAAGCTGTAGACCTTGTTGTAGTTTCCCATGGGCCTATACAAGAGATCATCCTAGGAGTAGACTAATTGGTACAGTTTCTGATCAATTTGTGATTTCAATTAGCTTATTAGAAGCTAATTCCATAAGCATCAGAACTATCACAGAGAAAGGAGCAGGACCACCCAGTGAAAAAAGAGTAGGAATAGGAGAGAATGAATTGAGGGTGAAACTTCCCTGTTTTGTTTTAGGTGAACTCTTACATCAGTTCAACTGATCGTGGAACAGCTTAAGTCAGAGGCATCAAACCCTTTGAATCATGGGTAAATTAATTCCTGTTTTTCAGAGTACTCATTTATTAGCTCTGCAATGCTTAATTCATGTGTCTAAATACTTTGCCAAATTTGAATGAATAAAGGATCCTTGAAGTTGCCTGTTAATAAAATTGCACAATATTGCAAAAGTTGCTTGCTGTTATTACCATGGCAAATGGTGGCACATCACAAAAAAGCTGTTGGCTTTTCTGTGAAACATGTAATTAGGGTGAAGTTTTGTATTACAGCTTCAGCAGATATAATATTTCATGGCCACTAAAAGGATCCTCACACACTCTCATGCGAGCCCTGCATTTAGCAATTCGGCTCTCTAACTTGGCCTAAAACTCATTCAACAACAAGAAGAAAATCTAAAAAAAACACCAAACTATCCAGCGAAGAGTAAGTGTAGTTGGAGAGGTAGGAATACAGAAGGAAGTAAATTGAGGCCTCTCTCTTCAGTCAGTGGTGTTGAGTTTTCCAGTCAGTTCTGCTGAGCAGCGTGAGAAAAATAGAACAGGAAGTGGTCTGCCCTAGCTAGGAAGTAAACTTGGATATACAAGTAAGTATGGGGCCATATATAAAACTTGTTCGCGTAGTTAGATGCTCTCACATAGGAGAGAGCAAGGACATACTTAACAAGAAGCTTGAGGTCCAGAGTCATGGAACCTGGAAATACTGAAGATACATACGTCATCTTGCCATACACTGGCCTAATGATCCTCTATTGACCATTGGCAAGGACTAGCTATTAGGATGGACGGCCCTCTGATCTTTTGTCTTCTTATGCATAATATTAGGACAAAAATAACTGAGTCTAAGGTCTTCTGAATATATATAAGACCAGGAATCAAGTTTTAGGTACCTCAACAAAGTTGTGGAGCACCTTTCTAGTAGATGCTGTGTTGGCAAAAAGCCTTCTAACTGTCTTTACAGTAGACCTCAGTCACTTTCTTGGGTCAAGTGACTTACTTAGAAAGGCATATATGACATATTTGCCTGTGATAACAGGGGCGGAATTCACTGACTCAACCAGCCCCTTTCAGTCCACTGATTCACATGACAAATCATCAGAAAAGTAATAAAAGAATGATGATGAGTGTATCATGCTCACAGGCATTCTGAGTAACATGAAAAGCATCTCATCCGCTAGAAACAACACAATACCAGATAAAATCACACTTGTGAACAGGGTTAATAGTACCAGATATCTTCAACTGGCTCTGCTACAGAAACGACTATACATGAAACCTTACCCTGATTAGCCAAACAGTATTTTGAGATCAGTTAGATGCATTAATGATGCCATTTCTACTCACTCTCTTTACAGCCTTTGTAGAAGTGTATACAGCAGAAGTATTTAGAGCTGTTGAAGATGAAGAGCAAAGTCTTAGTCTTGTCTTTTTATGCTATTCTGACAGCTCAAGGGACCTTGAGGGAGACTTTGGCACTGGAAAAATTTCTTAATGGAACAGAAATCCGTAGGTGGTATAGAGGTGGATTAATGGCTCTGCTTCACCTGTTCCTCACAAGCTCTTATATGGGAATAGGTAATTCTGGAAAGAAGTCAATGGTCAGAATGTCTTTTATACTCCAGCTTTTTGTGGCTGCCAGGACAGACCCTTGTGACTAACAGGAATTCAGCATCAATTAGAACAACTCCTAGATTTGTGTTATGTGTGCTGGGGCTACAACAGTTCCCCTATTCTTGGCTAGCCTGGGTGCAGTGGAACTACACAAAACAGCTTTGAAAAGCTTGGCCCACAGTCTTTCCTCCCACTTAATCACATTGCTTAAGGATAATGTAAACTTCAATCTTTGGTGGCAAATCATAAAACTGGTATTGCACAAGGCCAATTCACAGGTGCTCTTGGAAGACGTAATTTGTGCAGTTGCACCAAACTTCAATTGATGTGTTATTTTGTTATCTGCAGACAAGTTAGTTAGCTTCTAAACAGACAGCTTTCTTGAAATACTGGTGTTTGAAAACTTCCATATTTGAAAAGATAGGCCAGGATTTTTATCCAGAGCATAATAAAACTCAGAATAAACAGAAATTTGGACAGCTAAAGATCTGATGAGTCACATTTCAGAAAGCAGAGACAAATTTGTTAGAAGAAAATGTCTTTTGGAGATACATCAGTCATTAGAATTTTCTGTAAAGTTTTCAGATTTCAGAACAATGAAGCTACTGCTTTGGAAGCTGAAGTGAAACTGCAGAAGTGATACAGATGCAGAACGCTCCTTGTACTTCATATATTCTGAACACTGCAAACAGTCTTCGCCATAAATGTTTTAATCCCTATTGAACAGAAAAAGGAGAGGAAGAAAACTGAAACAACTTACCTTAGTCAGTAGCAGAGCAAGGACTGAAATTATCTCAGCCTCACACCTTCATCAGAGAAGGTCTCATGAAGCATACTAGGATTACCAAGGGTATCCTGAAGAACAGCCCTGTCTGTGCCCTCCGTGCTTCTGCCAGAGGTTACTGCCCCGGTAGCAGAAGTTTATCAGAAGTGAAAATGTAGTAGCTCTTCAAGTACTACAGCTTACAGACCAGCAAACTTATTTGATGTTACTTCCACTAAAGCTAAGGCTATGAGCGAAAATACCTGAGGGACAGTTCATTTTGTTTCTTCCGCTACAAAGTGGTAACTTAAGGCAATGTGCCAGGATAGGTGGGTGAAAGTAATATACTCTTGATTACAATATTGTTAAATCCATTCCACAAAGTCCTGCAGCTCAGAATAATCGGTTACATACACCCAATATTGGTGGATAATTTGGCATGACAACATGGGATTTTTTGGAAATTCAGGGTGATATACGTCCATGACTTTAAATAGATAAGAAAATGTGAAACGTTTTTAAAAGACAGTCGAATTTTACCTTTCACTAGAGCACTGCCACAAGACTGTGCAGCACCTTTCATACTCCACTGAGCATTGAAATAGAGCTGGAGTATTTTAGATGCTCTGCTCTGACCATCTGCATAGGCTTAAGTTCATGACATGGAATATTTAAGCCAGATGATTTGGTTAGAAATTAAGTTTTGATAAATGTTGGAATTTTCCTCTAAACTGGCAATTGTTTTTCAAAATGAAATTTTCCCGTAGCAATCACTTTATCAAGCTGAAATTTTTGTTTAACTTCACTGTAAATGCACCATCACTGTATTAGTGAGCTCTATAAAAAGGATCTGTAGAAACTGTTTGAAGGTGTATTATCTTGTTCTGTTTCTCAGATATCATCCATAATGTGGCTTAGTTCCCACTCAGATACTTCTGACATGAGTTAGGCACATATGTCTGTGCTGGAGGGGTCAAATTCAAGGAGTGTTTCATTGATGGGTAAGTTGAGTAGTGTCTGGCCACATAATTGAAGACAAAGTATTTAATAAATAATTTCAGCGTGGTTATATTTCTTCTATCTACAATACTCACTTCACC
>VZSC01016116.1:688798-730231 GCA_013398225.1 Steatornis caripensis | reverse complement strand
TAATAGATACTATATAATGTATATATATAATATATATAATCACTATATAATTAAAATTGCTGGACTGTCTATAGAAGAAATATATTATGTTCTTAATAAATACATAAAATTGGGGGGTAATCGAGATACTGATTTTTTTTCTGTCTGTGTATTTAATAATACTGTGTTTTGTAGTATTATAATGTTTATTTTCAGTAGTTTTCCCTTCTACACCAGTGTATTTTAGCATTTTTCTTGTATGCTAAACAAGTCGAGTACAAATACTTAGGAGCAGAGAATTTAAGTGCACTTTCTGTTGTTATAAATACTTCTGTAATGCAAAAGAATTGCATTGACATTTTAATATGCTGTCACTTTAAGATACTACATGAAGTGTGAACAGAGCACAGGCACTTTTAACAGGTGTCTCTAATTGTTAGTTTGTTTCTTAGAAATAGCCATAATGTAAAATTTGGTGAAACACGTAGATCCAAGGTGTTTGGATCCTGCAGCATACTAACCAGGTTTTCCTTTGGCTGCTGGTGAAAACAAATTGGGGTGTGTAATTGATTTTTTGTAAGTAAAGCTTTTATGTTTGCTATGAGTTCAAACTCCATCTTTTTCTTGTTATTTTTTTGTCCCTTAGGAGGGATTGCAACATAGGCTTTTAGAAAAAAAGAGTTCAGTGTGTTCATTTATTTTAGCAAATAGGATGTTTCTATTACTTTCAGATTTTGCCAGTCTGTAACTGCAGAAATAATCATGAAAAGGGTAAAAGCCAGATCAATCACATTTTTTAAAAGTATATTTTCATTAAATTTTCCAAGTGCCTGTTATGTTCAAAGGGAGGTCAAGATCGTCTTGTTCACAGAATATTTGAAAAGCCCCTTAAAAGAAACAGATACATCTGTATATGTCTGGATTGTTGGATGAAGTGTGCTTACTAAAAAACGGCAAAAGAAGAGCATCAATACGCATGCAGTCTTTTCAGATTTTCAGTGGGATTGCTACTAGTCCCAGAAGTTGATGCAAAAATATCTTTAAACAAAAGTCCAGAATACAAATTTGATAACAAAAGTTAATATTGAATTTTTAAAAGAAAAAGAAACAACCAGTTTTGTTGCATAGCAAATGGATTGTGAACATGCTTCTTCTACGAAGTTTACTTAGTTGACAAGATTTTCCTATAAACAGTTATTCTTTCCCAATTTGGCAGAAAGATAAACTATGTAAGTTCCTCAAAGTTATATGTAAGATTTAGTGAACATTTCAAGATCAAATGTTTCACTAATTTTGCAAATATATTTAGACTGATTACAGAAAATTATGAAAGTCAATATATTAGTTAAGCTGCAGTTAAAGTAAAGGAATTCTGATCAATTTGCTAAGAATTGCCTCCAGCTGTGCTGATTTCCGTCATGTAGTTAAACAGAAGCTCACCATAGTTTGATCTATTTGTCCTCATTTTCATGGTCACTGAAGTAAAGTACGATGGGCTCAGCAGCCGTCATGTGTTCTTTGAATATTCAGGTGCTAATCCAGAGAGTCAATGAAAAACTTCAAAGCCTTGGAGAAATACATGTTTTATATATTTCTGAAATTAATATAAATTATTATGTGCATCAATTATATATTTTAATATCTATGAAGAAGCCGTGTAATAAATTCTTAATTTCAAGATAGAATCAACAGAGTAAATTCTGATCTGCAATAGACAATAACCTCCTCATCATAGCATGTAACTAAGAAGTGAAAGAACCAGTTCAAATTCCTCCTTTCCTGAATCAGAAGTCAGACTTGGACTTGACCTTCCCAAAACCTGCACAGGTGCCTTGACCTCTGAGTCTCTATGGTGTAATTCTTTATTTGAACCTCAGTGACTGCTCTAGGCAAGACTAAAAACGTGAACTCTGATTAAGGCATTCCTTCAGCGTGTTCACTTGTGCACGTGGTTCAACTATAGACTGTTTTGTAACAAAGCAAGAAATTAAGTGTGTCTCTGCCAGATCCTGTTGTGACTAATGTAGGCACTAATATCCTGCCTCTCATCTCTCCTACAACTACAACTCCCCTTAATCAAAATAACAAGATGGAAGGTCACATTTTTGCTCCTCACAGGAATAAAACCCCCACATTTCTGTGTCAAATGGATCCATTCTTAAAATGATTGCCATATGTACATCTATGCTGCAGGTGCAGAATCACTCAACGATACAGAATATTTTTATGTCTCAGCACTGACCATGATGTATTCCTGCACCTCACCTCTGTATGGCATGTGTGTAATATGCCCAAGTGCCAGAAGCTGAGCTGGCACTTAGCTGTTGCCCTCAAGAACATCATTCCAAACTAGTATTATTCTTGAGGTTTTTCACTGGATCTCATTTGGGTTGAAGTGTAAGAAAAAATATTCTGAATCAGTTTCACTCTTTCAAAAGATACCATTACTCCTTGGGGTGCTGAATCTGGCCTGGTGACCACTGGCGTTGACTGTAGTATATGTTTGTTTCATCATCACCTTTATAATCCGTTCAAATAGGAAGAATCCTGTTCTTCACACCATTTCATATCCCTGTTCATTTCTTGACAATTTTCAAAAGAAGAATCTCCTTCCACATTTATTCTGTTCAAATCTTCACTGTCCCGTCAAAGGATCAAAAACTTTTGCATGAATCTGTGAAATACATGAACCTCTACTGCACTGGAGGTCCTTTCACCTGTTGTGGTAGATTCTCAAGCCTAAATCTGACATGCCTTCATAGTGCTCAGGTCAGCATCCATGTGGATTTTAACTTGGGGTACCTCATGGTCATCAGTCACGATCAGTGTTTATCTTAGCAACAGTGTTTTTCTTTTCTTAGATCATGGTGAAAAACATCATGATTAAGAGTAGCAAGGAGTATGTCTGCCTTACCAGACTACGTGGTAGACTTGCTTATAGTGTTCAACTCTTGCTCTAATAGAGATTCTTCCCTGGTGCTTTGGGGTTATTTCCTGAATCATAAAAATAGACAAGTATATATCAGTCCTGAAAGTTTTCTAAATGCTGTCTTCTTATCATCTATGTGTAGAGGTGGGTATTCTGTATTTTCCTTCCCATTACAAAGCATGTACTTTTGGTAGAGATGCAGAAAGTATTGTACTATGTGCAATATAGTTTAGATAAGAAATACAAAATCAAAGTAATGACAAGAACAAAATGGATTAAAAACTGGCATTTCATAAATATGTTAATCATAGGGTTTTGGGAACAATTGAATATGGATAATTCGTTTTATTCCTTTCTCCTGTAGTCTTCTGCAAGTGCAGATATACGTGCTATTGGTCACTTTTCACAATAGCTTTAGACAGGTTAATGTACTGTGTTCAGTTCTGGGCTCCCGAGTTCAAGAGAGACAGGGAACGACTGGAGAGAGAGACCAGTGGAGGGCAACGAAGGTGATGAGGGGACTGGAGCATCTCTCCTATGAGGGAAGACTGAGAGACCTGGGTCTGTTCAGCCTGGGGAAAACTGAGAGGGCGTCCCGTCAATGCTTATAAATATCTAAAGAACAGGTGTCAAGAGGATGGGGCCAGACTCTTCTCAGTGGTGCCCAGCAAAAGGGCAAGGGGCAATGGGCACAAATTGGAGCACAGGCAGTTCCCCCTGAACACAAGGAAGAACTTCTTTACTGCGAGGGTAACAGAGCCCTGGCACAGGCTGCCCAGAGAGGCTGTGCAGTCTCCTTCTCTGGAGATATTCAAAACCCACCTGGACGCATTCCTGTGCACCCTGCTCTAGGCTAACCTGCTTTAGCAGCGGGGTTGGACTGGGTGATCTCCAGGGGTCTCTTCCAACCCCTACCATTCCATGATTCTGTGATTCTGTAATGTTTTAATAAACAATCAACGGTCATAAATTCCAGCTGCTCTTTGTATTTTCTATGATAATTTTTAAAGTAAGGTCTGCTATTGGTGATCTTTATCCCTGACATTCTTGCTAGACATATCTTTTGTATGCTATCAGTTGTTTGTTGATAACAAGATTTTATTCTGTGATAAATTGCTAGGTAAATGTACTACCAGAGGGTCATTCTTTTCTTACTTCCCTAATTTTTGTGAAACACTGCTAGTTAACTTCAAGGAGGAAACATTAAAATAATTTAAACTTTCAAGTATTAAAGACCACTTAAAGACCTAAGATCAGCTGTGCTGAAAAAGCATGTACTTGGCAGTTTTGGGTAAATGCCCTTTCTGGGATGAATTTTTATTTTTGTGATTAAGATAAAAATACCTGTTTTCTGAATCACTCTTCCTTGTACAGCTAGCTAAACTTAGCTTAGTAAGCATCTCAAAACCAAATCAAATTAAGGACAATACTTCCACGGGGTTCTTGAGCTAATTCTAGGAGCTTTTCTTTTGAAATGAGTCCATTCTTAGTATTTTATCAGAATCATCTAGTATGTAATGTAGCCAGAAATATTGCCAAAGAAGAAATCGTTCCACACAGAGGGATGTAACTGAAACAGAGGTGGTAGAACTGTGCAGTGTACATGAAACATCATATGACATACAGTGCTTGCTGCATTTATCATTGTTCCTGGAGCTTTTGTGCACTAAATCCTCTCCTGACTAGTTTAGAAAAGATTCTGTCTTCAGGAACCTACTGACTTCTGCTTTGTCTTTGATCTGAATGCAAACCTAGTGTTCCTAAGGTCCCTGACAGCAGAGTTTGTCTTTTAAAACAGTAGCTAGAAGTATGAACATAATTGTGCTTACATAATTCAAGCGTGAGGGAGACAAGATTTGAAAAGATGCTTCTAGCAGCCAATCTAATACATTCTTCTGCTCAAAGATACTGGCACTGACTCTGTACTTCATAGATAAAACGGTAATCAAAGTTGGAAACAGAAATAAGACTTAGTCTGGGTAAAACCTAATGTCCAGTAATGAAAACTCATTCTTTGGAACTCTCTTTAATTCCTATATTAAATCTGAGAACTTTCTGAAATCAAAATTGCTTTATTATTGGTATGTATCTTTGGAGAACCTAGCAATTTAAATCCTGACTCCTGTTTCACAGTCTTTTTGTTTTACCATCCTCCGGTCCGATCTGCCAGCAAATGAAGTCTTTTCGTTTGTGTAAAAGCTAATACCATGTTTGTCTTTCTCCCCTTCAAGTGGCCTTTATTTTTGAGCTGATGAATCCTGTTGTTTAATCTAAGCTTTAACAGAGAGCTACTAGAGTAAAAAACATGGGGTTTTTTTAAAATTGTATTTTACATATAAAACTAAATTTTCTGACCTTCAAGCCAAAACTATTGCCAAATTACAGTCTCTTTGGATCAAGCACAAAGTAAGCAATTATTGCACACTAAGCAGTAGGTTACACTTGCTCATGCAGTTACTTGGAAATAATTTTTTTCTTGCACACTGTGTATATAAGCCACAGTACAGTGCTACAACACCTGAGAATTTTAATCTGGATTGTAAATATAACATCATTGATGCGTATTGTATTCTATTGCACTTTGAAGTTTTTTAAAGGAACGGCAGGGAAGGGATAAGTGCAATGGCACTGCAGAAATGGGCAAGTGATAGGTGAACCCATTTCAATCTTTCAGTGTATTGGCAAAGGAGTTGCATCACATGTTACTGTGAAATGTTTTGTGTGGGGGCTTCAACACATGGCCTGTGGGCTGTTTAGTGGGTCATGTATCTATCCCTCCCCTTCTCACTCGCTCTTCGTCTCCTTCCTCTCCTTCCACTAAGCTCCTGAATTTGCAAAGGCTAGAGTTTAGCTCAGGGTGGTTTCAGTTCATGGTGGAAGCCACAGCACAGTGTGGTGCTGAGTGTGCAGAGTCTCTGTTCTTTCCCTGGGCACAGATCTTTCACAGCACAACTCCTTCCTCCCTGCCATCCCAGGTCTTCTGCCTCTCTTTTGCTGCTTGGATTCTCCCTTTCTTTTAGCACAATCTCATTGCAGATTCCTTTTGCAGGACCTGTAGACCTTCCTGAGCCTATACAAGGCAGGACTGCTCTATTCTGATGTTTTTCAGGAAGGAGAAGAAGCACCAAGGATGTGGAGCAGTGAGGCTATGCACATGACGCTAGCTCAGCTCTGAACAAGGAAGTGGTGGGGAAAGAGGGGACAGGATGATCAGAAGCAAAACGCAAAGGGGCCAAGCCATCTGCAGAGTGGACCCACAAAACTGACAAAAAAAATATTTTATTCCGATGGCATCTGGGTGATTCTGAAATTAGTTTTTAATCAAATGAGCATTCGTGTTTTCACTTTTTAGTGAACTAAGTTTCAGTGATTTTATGTTTCACAGGTAGTCTTCTGGAACTAAGCAAAATACACATTGTTGTCTAATTCTGTCGCATTTTTCAACAAGCATTTTGTTATTTTATCTCTCTTTTCCACAATCTTTTAGATTGTCAAGAAGTCCAGTGATTATACATCAAACATATGTCTTTATTGTAACTACCTGTTCATGTATATGTTCATGGGTGCTCAAGCCACTGACGTACTGAATCTCCTATCTTTGAACTTCCTCCTATGTCTTGCCCCTATCCTAGACCTTTTGCCCCTTTCCTTGTCATCCTTCAGAGTCTGGATTACATCACATATCCAATGACCACAACCTACCCCAAGCATTGCAGTCTTGTTGAGAAAGAGAGCAGACCAGAATGGGCTACTTATTCGAATTTCACTATTGCTGCTCTTGTGGTGACCTCCACAAAATAGCGTGACACCTGCAGCAGTGCTGTGTCCTGAGGGTATGATTGTGGGAGTCCGGGGACGCTTGGTAATCGTTTGCTGGCAAGTTTAAGTGACCACTATGAAAAGTTGGTTGTATTTTCATGTGAAATATCTGTGTTATTGATCAAAACCCAAAGAGGCACTAAGAAAACAGACTGTTGACAAATGTGTGCCCCGTCTTTAAGGGCACTTGCTAGAGTCTTGGGAGTGTATCAAAGGTAGACAGCTCCATCTATAGTCAAGGGAAAGAGAGGAACAATTGTGCAGGACAAGTAATTCCACCTGTCCTTGATACCCATCTTCAGATGGGATGAATTGGACTTTGGAGATGCATGTCTCCACACTAATTCTGCAGGGAGGCTAGATGACTGACTTAAACTCAACACTTAAATCAAAGATGACTGAAGGTAAATAAGATGAATAACGTTTAAGTGCTCAAAATGCGTATAAGGATCCTGCTTTAGCATATATCTAATTCCAACAGGCTGTATGTAGTTACAAGAATTTTGGTCAAATTCTTTCTCAGTCTAAAGGCAGAGCCCTTCAGTGCCACTGAGGTGCGAAACTTCCCAGGCATGACTTAGTTCCCACATTCACAGTGGCAGAGATGCCCCCTGCCTGAACTTTTGTGGTGGTTATCTGTCTGGGTGTTGCTGTGTCACACAACCAGAATTATATGCTGCATGAAGTAGCATTATTATATTCTTCATAAAGCCACATCTGTATCTATACTATAAACTAGTTAGTTAATACTTTCTATAAGCTTACCCTTAACCAGCGGTTAGAAGTTGTGCCGGTACCAAAGCAGTAGATAACTTACCTGGCTTTTTAGCTGTGGTGAACACCGTGAAAAACCTCACTTGATTCATGCTGTGTGTGTGATAGAGCTGCTTTGTTGCTCTCATACTGCTAATGGGAAGGGTGGGCGGGAGCTGATTACGTACCTTTCTAGCAGACACAATGACAAGGCTTTGTGAGCTGGATGGTTCAGGATCAGACCCATCCCTCCCTTGAGTGGGTAACTGAGATTGTGGACTTCTGGGAAGACCCTTTTTCTGTTGTGATTGCCACCCTCTCTCCTTTGCATACTGAAGAGAACCCAGGAATTAAATTTCTTCCCTGCCTGTTAGATTGAACATCCATGTTTTTTTCACCCAAGGGATGCATAACACATGATTTACAGAACTGCTGACTGCCGTAGTTGCAATTAAAACAATACTGCCTTCATAGCTCGAACACTGAGTGCAAACAGGCTGATAGTTTAATCAATCCATCTTAAAACATATTAACTAAACCAGCAGTTTACTGTTCTTGTCAAACTCTAAACAACAGTAAATCTTGTTTTCAAAAATCAACCAGAAAAAATGTAACACATTAAAAATGAATTAGGCATGGCACACCACCCATAAGC
Source organism: Steatornis caripensis (assembly GCA_013398225.1). Lineage (NCBI taxonomy): Eukaryota > Metazoa > Chordata > Aves > Caprimulgiformes > Steatornithidae > Steatornis > Steatornis caripensis. Next base: position 722,096 of record VZSC01016116.1, on the reverse strand, counting down.
TGTGTAATAAACAGATCACAGCCCTATAGTAATAGTTGTGATTTCTGGCACGTCACTGGAGAAGAACTCATGGGTTTTCAGAATGACCTGTGTCATAAATCATTGCATTCCCCTTTACACTGAGCACATGTATCTAATTTTTCAAGAGTGGCTTCTGAAATCCTGATGAATGGCTTCGGAACTGATTACTGGAATGTATGAAAAGTAGTGTCACAAATGCCTAATTGAGGAAAGGAAAAAAGGACTAAAAATACAGTCCAGTTAAATCGGAACATAAAATTGTAATATATGCTAAGTAACAAATGAATAGCCACCCAGGAGATAAGCCTGAAACGTGACGAATGTGAAATCTGTCACACTTTTAAGACAGATAAATTTACTTAATAGAAATTTTCAGTAGAGTCAAAACAATGTAAATGCACAACCAAGCATAAATCATACGTGTATTTTTTTGACTGTGCAGGCATCAGTATCTTGCTGTCCAGTTTAACGTGTTGTCTGTCTGTTAGTACGTATATTTTCATAATATGGAAAGCTTTATGTTAGAAAAAATTCAGACATCAGACAAACCAGGAAATGTGTTCAAACTTACTAATGAAACTCCAGAGGCACACTGAGGTATTTTTATGTATATTTTATCCACGTCATTTATCTATGTGATCTTTTGTGAGCATGTTTGAGCCCCACTCCCTTAACACTCGAAGTTGAACAAAAAGCTGTGCACTAAGCCCAAATTAACGCACCCTGTCTCTCCATAGCTCTCTGTAGACACTGTAGATGTGCTATCCAATATAGTCTCGTCTTTCAAATGACAAGTAGAAGTGTAGCTGGTGAATCTGATTTTTATTTCCTTTGTGTAAAAGACTGCAGATTACACTACATGCTGAAAGATAATGTAGATGAGTTTTACGTTTTGCTCACTTTTAACGATTTATCTCTGTCAGCAGCTGGAGCACATGGGCTGAAGTTGAATGTGTTATATGATTGTAGCATGTAGATTCTGATTTGGTGTTGAAAGAAACTCCTTGGCAGATAAGTAATGAAATGAAACAGCAAACATGCCATCACCTAATAAAAACATCAGTTCATAAGAACCATTAACTACCTTTTCCCAAGACATCCTTTTTTAATTGATATATTTGAATTTGTCATAAGAAAACAAATTCTTGTTATTTTAATAATATGTGCTGAGCAGTCGTTATAGATAAGGAATTTTTTAAAGGGAACTATTACCCTTTGTCTAGTCTCTATTTGCGAGTTTCAAAATGACCAGCATTTGTTAAACTTTATTACTGAGGTTCATGAAAGTTTCTTTGGATTAGAAAAGCATAACCTTCTGTCCCGATTTAGAATGGTGTTGCAGCTTTTCATTAACCTGGAAACCTCCTATTTACATGGTTCACAGCCTGGTCTCAGCTCACTTGGAGGTAACAAAGGGTGTCGGGACAAGAGTGCAGCAGGGGGCTCATCCTTTAGGGCTGCCATCTGAATTTGATCATGTCAACTGTTTTAACTCCTGCCTCATTAGGCAAAATAAAATGGAGATTATGGTGTGTGGAAGGATCACGTTACAGACAGCAAGCTCTGCCTCCTGACGCTCTCTGTTGATTTTGCATTTTGACCAGACCTTGTTCTCTCTGTTTTCCATTCTGTATTGCAGTGGGCTTTAAATTATTTTGAAGACAAGATCATTTGTATCCCTTGGCATTTCAGAGCTTAGCCAAAGAGGAGTGAAGTAATAAGTGAAGACACATTAGTCTCAGAGGCATTTTACCTACTGGAGAGATGTCAGTGTGTAGCATGGGCTTAATGCTGATTGATAGACACATTAATTCAGCTTGTCAAGCAATGCCTAACTCTTCTCTTTTAAAAATTTAGGTTAGCTGTAGATTTGAAAAAATCTTGACACAAAAAAGTTCACTGGGTAAATTATTATTACCACCTGGCACAAAGGGTTAAATAATTCATTTTGATTACTTATAATTAACATGCTAAGTCTATTCAGTTTGTCTTCAGTTACTGATTTTAGTGTTTATACAAAATCTTAAAAATTGTTTAGAGTTAAATGTGTTTGTTGCATTGTAGTGCCTGTTAGAGTAGAGATGAGTGTCATCAAATACTTACCTCGTAATGAGCATCTTAGCCACCTGGTTGTCCACTGAAAGGCACTTCCTCGCTGACCTCATCTGTATGTGCCATATATTAATAGAAAGTTCTCAGTCTATAAAAGGCAAACCATGGTTCAGGATATCAGTTTGGCCAGCTGACAACTACTTGGCAGGTCTCTTATGAGGAAGATAGTTCTCATCCATCACACCCAGTTGTGATTTTCTTTAGGAAAAACAGGGATCATAAAAGCAGGTGATGTTTAGTAATTAGGTATGTCTCTTCTTTCTCTTATTCCATTTGTTGGTAGGATATTCTTTAAATTCTTCCTCTGTAAGCTAAGAGTAACAATTCATAGTCAATGAAGAGGAAGTAGAAATATCAACATTAGAAATAAATTTACATTATTTTTGTAATTATTCCTTTATAAATTAAGAGTTAGCCAGAAGTACAGACACTAAAATGCTGTCAAAATAAGAAGCTCCCCTCAGGGAAGGGGGAAAAGAGGCAACAGGTAATATGCGACAGATGTGAACGTAAATTGTTTAACACAAAATCGAACGTGCACTGTTTTATGGTCAGAAGTGTAGCATAAAATTGTTTTAAGCAGACCTAAGATTTTTTTGTTCAAGTAATGACCAACTGAGAATATACGCTATTGTTACATCCTAAGTGAACTTAAGATGTCTGAATTTAAAGCCATTAGCTTTCAGGAAGCAAAGTTGCACAATCCATAATAATGTGTCTCTTCAGTAACATGGGTGCCATGACCACATTTATCTTCAGCATATTATACACCAGCTTCAACATCCTTATTCCCGATGTAGGCTGATTCATTTGCAGACTATCACGTATCCTATGGACTTAAGAAGGAAGGGATCTCAAAAGATAAACTTCTTGTTGCACATTTTTATTTCTATATATCTACCTTAAGAATTGTATCTTGTGGGAATGTTTCAAATTGAAAGCTTTCTCTAAGAAGTTTCACAGGATGAACATGCCACTTCCCAAAACAAACCGCGGAGAGGTGGAGAACATGATTTTCATAAAACAATGACACTCACCGAAAAAGTTGAGAAGGTTTGTTTAAAGGATGTATCATAAAGCATGTGCACAAATCATTGTAGATCCTTGTGGCCCAGATAGTTTCATTTACCTCTGTTTCCATCCTCTCGTTTCTCCTTACTCTGCTTTTCACTTTATAGCTCCAAAAAGCAGTCTCTTTTTTTCTGTCCACCTTACGCTAGCAGCTGCCCTTTTCCACCAAATCTGTTCCCTCTGTATCTCTTCTTTGTCCTTTTTAAAAACCTGTCCCAAGTTCCTCCTCTCTGATTCGTTTTCGCTTGACAGCAGTCTTTTACTTGCGTTGTTTCCTTTTGACCCCTTTAGATGAAGGCATCACTTTCTGCTGTAAGCTTAGTGCTTCATAAAATGGGGAGACACATACCATGTGATGATATGTGTCTTAGGTAATATGCTGAATATAGTATCTGTGAGATCCTATGGTATAAAACAGAACAGGCTGCATCAGGAAAATGGAAGTAATTACTTAAAGCAAAGCTGTATTAATTTTGGTGTGAATTGTATACATGCACCCAAGAGCAGCTTTGAATTCACCATGAAAAGTAAAGCAGTCCGGGCTAATAGCAGAAATTCAGGTGGAGGGGTGTTTGATTTTCCTCTACTGCATAGCCTCATAAATATTTGCATCAGCAAAACAAAGAGTCTGGCAACAAGCAGTGATCTTCTTAAGTTGGCTTTGCCTTAAAAGGAACCATTCACTGAATTATATCCCAAGTGGAAAATGTAAGACGTTAGCAACACTTAACTGTCTTCCCAGTACTAAGGCCACCTGAATCCTAGTAGACTATTCTGCAGCACCTCCAGTCCTGGAAAAGTATGAAGGGCTCTGGCCACAGGACTCATTACACTGTCCAAGTACGCCTTTAATATAAGGGAATGCTCAGTTGTCATTTCAATAGGTTTTTGTCCTTCATTAAAAATTATTTTGGCCAAAGGTCTGGTCCCACTGTTGGATGCAGAGCAGGCTCAGCTGTACGGGTAGGTTAAGAGAGCAGCTGCCTAGCTTTATATGATGCTAAAGAGTCAGAACAGCAAATTCTGAAAAGTGAGACATTTATTACTCTTTACATTATCTGCCTCCTAAAACATTTGTATTACTTCTCCAGTTAAAAAGTTAAGGGGGAAGTGTGGCAAATACTACTCTTGCCTACTGTAGGCAGTAAAGAAAATGGTACCAATGTATTGCAAGAGCACAGTGGCAAAATTCCTCCTTCTCTGTTTTGATCATATGAGAACAATACCAGCCACACAGTAGATCTGAGCCATCTGGCATAGCTCAGGGTGACTCATGGTGGCTGGAAGAGCAACAGTCTGTAAGTACAGTGAGGGAGAGCAGAGCTTGCAGAAATAGGAACAAAGAGGCAAAAATGGCCACTTTTCCAACATCATAAGCACCCTCCTTTGGGGTCCAAGGACAGCCTGTCAGGTCGTGTTCTCTCAGAGTGTTTAAGGGAGCATTGGCAAGGGATCTTGCCCAGGCTATTTGACAAGAGGAGTAAAAGAAATAGTTGTCCACGCCGTTTCCAGCACAAAGAATAGATCTCTGAGTATTTTAACATGGATGATTTCTTTGTGGTGATCAGAAGTGATGTGGTGCCGGGCCCTAGAGATGGTTTGTCTCAAAGAAGTCTTTGGCTTCAAAGGAGGTGGGAAAGCAATAGGGTACAAAAAATTGCTTTCTGTGGTTGTTCTCAGTTGCTCTGAAAGATGCAGAAGGGTGAGCTATGTTACTAGAACCATACCATTTTTAGGAGTCTCTATTGCTACAGGAGACATAAGTAGTAATACTACTATCGCTAAAATTCAGGGAACGCTGTCCTAAGCTGATTTGGGTCAGCAAAAGAAGGTTCAGAGCTTGAACTTCTTTCTTGCCTTTCTGTTTATATGGTAGTGTGTAAATAAAGGATCCAGTTCATTATGTCAGATTTCTACTTAAACATTGTAATATTATGTGATTTCACTACCAGTGCATGCTAGCACAGTTTGGCATGGATTGTCTAGAAACTGAGCTGTTTTCTACAGTTAAAAAAACTGTGAAGCTTTTCAAGAAAAGGAAGGAGGCAAGGATCAAATACAGAAAACATCTATATTTGCATCATAAGTATTCTAACTGGTCTTAGGCATAAAATCATTATTGGAACTTCTAGGCTAATATACATACAATACATTACATATTTGAGCTCTTTAGTAAATCCATTGTTCACAGTGAAGCCAAGTGATTAACATCTTTGCTTAGGTTGATTTAGACTATTTGTGGTAGATTAATTCTCCCTAAAAACTCCTTTGCTTTTGTGTTGCATTTAATTCCTTTGTGCACGTTTCTCTATAAGCCATTTTAGACGCTATCAGCTGATCTTCTTAAGACAAATTTTACGTACTAATGTTTCTTTGGGTCTTGGAGAGATCTGACATAAAATATCTTATGTTCTCACTTCGGGAGGTCTGGATCTTTCAACTAAATTTAATAGCTATTTATGCCTTGAGAAGATCTTATCTAATATGCTATTGGTTCAGGGTCATTCACAGCCTTGCTTTATATTGAAACATGGACAGAGAATGTAATTTGTTAATGTCATGAAGGATGAAGTTGGTTAGAAAGGGAAGTGTACACGATTTATAATAACACAAGTGTTTCCTTGCTAATCCCTTGGCAGGTTCATTATCTGTAGAGCCCCAGGCAATAGTTGGCCTATCGTGAGAGTGAAATTTAACCCACAGCATGAAATTAATCCTCAAAGACTTTTGTCTACTCTTTCTAGAAATAATAAATTCAAAGTGATCTTACAATTCTCCTCTCTAACTTTATGCAGAGGTGTTAAATTGGTGTCTAAACTCTATGGCATATGTCAATCTATTGATTTATGTTTAGTTAACTAACATATAAGTGCATACCAAGTATAATAAGGAATTTAAAGACCTGTGTTAGTTGTGTGTTCATTGTTTCTTCCTGAAATCCTTTTTGCTTTGATAATATAGAAAATCCTATTCCTCGTAATTACGGGGAAGACAAGGTTTGTGTATATGTGTACCTGCATATATAAAATCATTCAAATGATCATATCTGTGTTTGTTAGAGCTTCTGGCTTTATATGTAAGATAACTTGGTGGAGTTTTTCACACTGACTTCTTCGGTAAAAATTCTTTGAAGTCTAATGAGGTCTTGTTGCTGGTAAAGAAATGGATTTGGGGAAAGTACTTCTTGAATCAGCTATAAATAGTGGGTAAATCAGCTGGGGGTTTTTTCAGAAAGGTTTCTTTTTCTTACAAATGCAAAGGAGTTCTCTCTACTAAGGAGGGAATAGGTGGAAGTGGTTTGTTACTGATCGATTCTGCATTTTTTAGAATGTGATTCATTACTCATAGCTCTACTCATAGTCTATACGAGTAGATGAGCAGTTCTAAATGCTATTATATCTATCTAGATACAGGGTAAGGATTTCTCTCACTTTTATCCGTTATTTGCCCAGTATATATCCATTAGCTAGACACTTTGTATATTTTGGTGCTCATCTTCTAGAGAATTTTTCCACTTCTGAAGGCAGCGAGTCATATTTAATAGATGTTTGCAATTGACCATATCATCTATGTTGAAGAGGTTCTTCAAGATATTAATTGGAACTCCACGCAGTCGTAGCCCTTGGGACGGAAACCAAATGACAAGAAATGAAGCAGGTCGAGTGCTACTCAGTGTATAGTCCTGACCCTTGGCAGGAAGTTTGGAGGCTACTTAGAGGCCGTTATATGAGCAGATCTGGAAATACATTATTCTTCTGATCATCCCTCTTATTCTTCAGACATAATTTATAACAGTGGTGTAGACATTGAACCATTCTCACTTCACATATTCCTTAAAAGAATATTACTTTCTCAAGTCATACCATATTTCCTCTGTGTATTTTAGGGAAGTTATTTTTGCACACACATATACTCTAGTGGTGAGAAGGAAAACAGCAGTTGCTAAGTATGTTAAACAGAACAGTGAGCAGAGGAGGGTCTTTGATCCTAAAAAAAGACTTGTTAAAAATGCAACTTGATATTAAGTAGAGATGAGATGTGGTGTAGGTCTAGGAACCCTCTGAAAACTACATAAGTTTTTGTAATATTTATTGCAGAGGATAGAAAGTCCTACAGCAGTACCTCCTATGAAGTTAAAACACAGGTTTCTAATGTATTTTTAAGCTGCTTTTATTGTTAATAGAAGCTGATGGATTTAAACATTATAAGTTGATACAGTATAGTACAGCAAATCAATACCATACAGTAATTCAGATATCATTTACGTCTACATTATCACTATCCCTTCAATGCAGTAGTAGAGAGAGAAGGGAAAATACAGAATTGCAATGCTTGGTTATAGGTGTTAGAGATTACCAGGAAGGAGCAGAGGCAATGATACATTGCTGGTATTTTGACCAATGACTGCCTCAAGATTTTCCATCTGCTGAATATATAGTGTTTCTTCAAGACCACATTCGTCTCTCTCCCACCTATTTTCGTAATTTTTCTCACTCCCTATACAATCGTCAGTCATTCCCCTGTGACTGACTTTCCCTATTTGCTCTTTTCCCGGATCACAGGCTCATAGCGAAAACTTCTTGCAACAAAAGCAGCAGTGTTTGTCGATTGTGAGACTGCGGTTTCTGCTGCCAGTTCCAATGACAAGTTGGCATCTTGTGACCTCTAATAAATGACCTCTAATAAACTGGCAGGTGATAAGTCTCTTAGCTTGTAGGCAGGATGGCTGTTTGCATTTTCAAGAGAGTCTTGAAAATTAAAAAGGCTAAAAACTCTCCCTTGCATGTAATAAAACTGAAGATTCCTTTCTGCAGACCTTTAAGGTCAACTTTATTCTTGGGAAGGGTTCAGGCCACAAGTCAGACATGCTGCAGATTTTTAACAAGGATAATACTCTGCAACATTTAGGTACAGGGGGTCCTTCTCATACCTTAGTCTGGACCCTTTTCAGGCTCCATAGGAGGGGAAGTTGGATCCTGGCAATCCTTGGATTCCTATTTACATGCACAGACTATATCGCACAAAGATTAGACCCACAACGGAGCAGCTAAACCTACTGCCAGCGTTATGTCACATAGCAAACCAGTAGCACACATTCTGGAAGTGTGCTTGGGAAGAAGATTGGTTATGCTAGTCTTCTTCCAAAGCACTAGCCATATAGTTGCTTCTCCCATTAGCTACCATATCCGCTAAGAAAAAGAGGGAGGGAGGTGGCACGTCTACGTGTTGTATACTTAGGATTTTATTTATTGCACTCTTGCTCAGTTTGGCATTAGACAACAAACTACAATTTATGGATGAACAAAGGCATATTCCCACTACTCGTTATATATAATAATATATATAGTCATTACCTATTAATTCTGTTTAAGCATGCAGAAGCACTTTTTCAAACAGTCATTTTTTAACAAGCCCAATAGGCATTCAATAATGCAGTTGGTTTTATCTCTGAGTCTATGTAGCAGTACGAAGACTTGACTAAGTGGATGTATGGAAGGGGCACATGGTAAGGAAATAAAGCAGTAGTCCCTGAAAAATATGTGGCAAAATCAGAACTGCCTTTTCTTGTGCCTGTTTTTCAGTCCTCAGGCTCAATGGCTGAGTTGAATTGGCCATGTTAGCAAGTCTGCCTCCCTGGAGAAGAACATGAGCAAAAAACCTTTAAAAGACTTCTGTGACTGTACAAAATGAAAGGAGTTTTTCAAGCTTCCAACTGGTGGTTAGTGAAACATTTTTTTTTCTGAGATAGACGTCACTGTAACAGAACCTGAAGATATAGCCTTGATTCAAAGATTTTAATGAAATCAAAAGGAGTAATGTACCATCTCTTTTTGGAAAAACAATCTTGTAAAGGCACAAGGCTGCAAACAAGCAGCAAAATCTGCTGAGAAGTATATCCTCCAGACTACTGTACTGCCTGCTACCCACAAACACTTTGCTGAAATCTTCTCTCTTTTTCAAAAGTTGCCTTGCTTTGTACCTTTAAAATTATCAGCACTTGAAAAGTCTTGTTAAATCTGAAAGAAGTCCTGTTTTTCTTTAGACTTAACAATGTTTCAGATACTGATTAAAAAGGGAACTCTCCCTTTATTCTTGAAGTCGCTAAGAAATATTATGGAAAATTGCGTTAACTCTTGCAAATCCCTCTACAACTATAAAAGTACAAATGAGATCGTCCCTGCTGTTTCAGTCAGGCCTATGAACCTCAGAGCAATAGGATATTTATAAGAAAATTCCAGACATAGCAGTGGTGCCGTGATCCATATGACCCAAAGTTTCCAGTCTTTGTCTGTCCTCCTGTCTTTAAGGAAAAACAGAGGGGCATAAAATGAAAACTTGGAAGATCACAAATCATTGTTATGACTCATTATAATGAATGATTTGTGCATTACTTTATGGAGTAGTTAGGTTGAATTTGGGGAAAGAAAGAAACCTTCCTTTTTAATTTTCATCGCTTTATGCCAATTTTCAAGCAACTGTCTTTCCTAAAATAACAACCCTCTTTTTTTCCACACTAATGTGGATAATTAGGGAGTTTTTTCAGCTGGGAGAGTCTGTTGTGATATAAAGGTGCACCCTTGCATGGCTGTTGTCAAGAGCCTGTTGCTGTTTCCGTTACAGCATTAAGTCTTACTTTCTGATGTTTAAATCTGGGCTGTAAAATACTGGAATTTTGGCATTTTTCAAAATGTATTTACAAATAAGAAAAACAATGTCATTGGGTGGGGCTTTTTAATTCAGCGAAAAAATAGCATCCTGACAGCTTTGTAGCAACTGTGATTCACAGTTTTGGATACTCCAATTAGTCTTCTGACCACAGCATACAACCTGGATTCTAAAGTCTCCTGAGTTCTGTTTAGCATTAATTTTTATTGTTAACTATTAGTAGTGTGAGAGTTATTAGAAAAATAAAAAGAAATCTACTGAACTTGCTGGTTTTCTGCTACATTGAATTTGTGAGAACTCATCTTCTTTATTTTTGTGTATCTTCATACAGTGAATTATTAGGGTGTATTCCTAGGTGTCAAAGGTTTCACTTCACTTCCTAGGATAAATTTTAATGTTACACAAAAATTTGCTGGAAGTGTGGTTATGTGTCTGTGGACTCTGAAAGACACTGGCAAGCTACCATTTCAACACACAGCAAGCTTTCCTTAAAGTTATGGGATTACGTTTTTGGTTTGCTTTTTACAGGGGGAAAGGCACTATATCAGATAAATTGTATTACAGAAAGCAGGAGTGTTCCAATATTTTACTAGTTTTACTTTAAGTCACCACAGCAGAGTAAGTCATAGCACTTCAGAGGAAATTTCATCCTTAACTTGACTTGTTATGCCCCACTGTATGCTAAGAGTTGCTGAGGTCGCTCAGCACTGGCTGATAATAAATTCCATGTAAGCTGTAATACTGTGGCACAGCTGGGTGAGTAAGAGTTGAGTTTCAGTCTTCAACTGAGAATTTCCTCATTTTACTAGTTTCATTTCAAAAGATAATGCTGCTTTTCTGTTGCTTAGCCGTACAATTTCATAGAAAAAAGTATTTTTTACATGGAATCGGCATATGCATAGTAGGTAATGTCCGTGCTATGTATATTAGCTATTAGTCATTGAAAATGGTTTGTCTGTTAATAAGAAAGGGCATGTGAGTTAAGGTTTTCAAATGCAGGGTATTTAGCTGTGCTTTTCAGTAGAGTAAGTCTGGTTGTATCCCTTCCAGTATTTTAAAAATCTCAGCCACAATATCTTAATGAAATTGTTTCCCTTTTAAGTATTTTCCAACACAAACATATGAGGTTAGGTGAACACTCCAAACTAATACTTCTTTCAGCAACTCACAATTTGATTTTGGCTATTTTCCACTGAAAATGAATTTGAATTTCTGTATTTGACCATTTCTTTCCTTTGGGAGAAAAGATATTTTTGGTTATCTTTCCTGCTTTGACCGTAGGGAGCAAGTGTAATGTATATTTCATTGCAGTTTGCAAATTTTTGGTGCTAAATCATTTTGATACTATAAAAAAAAATCTGAATACACTAAGCTATGATGGGATTGATCTCATCAAAGAGCTTAAAATGCTAATGAATGCTGAAAAGTATTGAACAACCGTCCAAAAAAATCCTCCCCAAAAATCTTCTTGCCAGAAAGCCACAATGATTTTCCTGCCTTCTCAGAAGGAAAAAAGTGCTGTGTGATTGCCATATGGGACACTGAAATCAAAGCTTTGTTGAGAAAACTATGTAGAAGTACTTGGCTCTTTCTATAGGAATTGTTGAAGAAAAAAGTTACTTTTTCCTGTGGGATATAGATCTTAATTACATTTTCCTAAACTGGAACACTTTTAGAACAATGCTTGTTCTAAAATATTTTAGATATTTTCCAGTAATGCCCTTTAGTAATTATTCATTTGATGCCTTCCTGGGCTTATCAGATACGTTTTATTTTTAAGATTTGCCTTTGTATCTTTTTGAAGTAATAGTGTATACCCTTACTTTTTAAAGGCAGCAAAATTATTCTTCTAATCTGGTATCATTGATATCATAACAAGTTTAACTGATGGATGAAATGTTCATACTTAATTTACATTTTTCAAAGGCTCCAATTTCCAGAGGCTCAGTAATGGCTTCATAGATCGCAGTAATGTCACAAGACATAAAAGCAGCTCTGTGGGGTTAGACTAAAGGTCCATCTAGTCCAGCAGAGAGAGGTCAAGAGAGGATATACATTTTTGTAGTAGAAGTTAAACTGAGATAAGAAACTGGACAGTTTTTAAGCACGCACATGTTACACACTGAAATCAGCCAAACCACATTCTCATTTTTCCCTGAATTGACACTGGATACTGGAACCTTTATGTAACATAATCTAATATCTGATTTCTTGTGAAATCTGTTCTAGTCATTAGTTTATATTTCTAATCACTTTGTCTGTTGTTTCTCTATAAGCTGTTTTGAAGGAAAACATACAAGACTTTGTCCAAAACTAATGAAAACCAGACTTCTGTTGATGTATTAGGCCACAAGTGACTACCTATATTTAAAATCATAAAAGTAACTCCATCACCTCTGACAATACAAAATTATTCCTTATGGTGCCATTTTCAATGATTTGTCCAGTTTAGATAAGGGGCAAAAAAACCCCATAGATTTTTACTTAGGAAATAAAGATTACAGGAGGTTTCAGAAATAAACTACCACTGCAAAAAAAAATTGCTGATTTTACTGTTACTGGTTTCTGCAGATTCTTTCACCAGTGTAACTAAGTGCTTTATACACAAGAAGATGTAGACAAAAAACACAAGCAGTGTTTAAATTTACCTGTTACTTTTACATTGGTCATTTCCTAGCTGATCTTACCTTTATAAAATGGATAAGATCACACATATTGCGTGATCTTTCACACAAAATATTGTGTGATCTTTCAAATATAGCTGTCCCTTTACGATCATCACTGGCATCCTAAGTAGTGCTCAGAAGTTGTATCCAGGCAGCCAAAGCAAAGTTTCAAGGACAAAATTGTACCTTTCAGGCATCCATGACACTGGCAGAGAGGCCGGCAGAGCCATTTCTGCTCTGACAGGACTTGTAGACAGGCTTTTCACACAGAAGAACATCAGAGCAATTTCTAAAGGATAATAAAAATGTGTGCTGGTTGTAGGTCCATAATTGAGAGGAAAGGCTGGTACTTTGCGAGGAGCTCGTGTAAGCCCACAGCTGTCAATTGTATTCTGGGACCCCAGAAACACAAGAGTGGAAGAGGACTTCAAGGGTGGGGGTTGGAGATAGGAAGAACTTGCTGAGCACGTGGGGAGGACACCAGCTGGGGGCCTCGTCCCATAGTTTCACCTCCCTCTGAAACATGCAAGTGTTCTCAGTATTTTCATCCTTGAAATAAAAGGGAACTTGCACAACTTCATAGCTATGAGTTTGCGTGATGTTTCTCTGTTTCTCTGACCAGTTTTTAGTGTGGAGTGAAAAAATGTTTCTTTTTCCCACTGATATTTTTAATAGAATGATACGCTGCTTAGCTTGCATATAAAATCAAGAGATGGAGAAAAGTCATCTACAAAAAGAATAGGAAGTACAAAAAGATTAAGTTCTTTTTCTGAACTTGCACAGCTTCATAGCTATGAGTTTGTGTGATGTTTCTCTGACCAGTTTTTAGTGTGGAATGTAAAAATGGTAGTTTTCGCTAAATTGCCTTTTTTTGTTGTTGTTTTGAACTCCTCCACCACCCACACATTGATGGAATTAGATTATTAAAAATATTTATGGTTTGAACTTAGGTTTTGCTGTATTTCTTTCTCAGGAAGGCATTAAATTATTTGTATGTAACTGCTATGCCTAGTTATTTTCATTATTCAGTAGCAAAATTACCAGAGTAGATTTGAATGAAACAGTTACATGGATTAATTTGACCTGCTTCTGGTCAAGTGTATTTTTGCTAAATATTCTCTTCTACAACCAAATGTAAGGGAAAATTTCTTTCTGCTGTGGTAGTTACTGTATGTTTTGTCCCATGCACATAATGGAAAAGTTACTGCCGCATCAGATGAAAAAAGTAGAATAGTTCTTCATTAGTAGGTGACAAAATACGGCTTTTATATCTAAAACACTTTATTATGCTCTTGGTATATATAGTACTGTTTCTTTTTCCCACTGATATTTTTGATAGAATGATGTGCTGCTTAGCTTGAATATGCAAGCAAGAGATGGAGGAAATTAATCTCAAAAGGAATAGGAAGTACAAGAACGGTTAAGTTCTTTTTCTGATTAGCCCACTTTCGTCTGCTCTAAGAATAAGACATATTCAGAGAACTCACCGAGAGTACCAGTAAAACACCTAAGCCATTTTGTGATTTTTAGGACTTTGTTAATGATGCAGTGGATTCAGGGAAAATATTTTTTAAAAATTGTGTGCTCAGAGCAAGCAACACATGGGAATTTCTCATCATGGAGGCTGAAAGCAAAACAAAATAATGGAGGTGATCCGTAACTATCAGCAGCTGAATAGTCTGAGGAACAGAAACTATAATCCAGTTCTTTCCACTGTGAAGTTGGTCACTAACCACATCGTTTTTCAGGTGCTTTGTCAAAAAGATTTTGCTTCATGGATGCTGTCTTCAAGACAAGGAGTATAGGCTTCTAAGGATGTAGAGTGGAGAAGTCCAACCTTACAAACGAGTGAGAGTTCAGACCAATTCTTTTATGAGGGTTTAGATATATTGCTTTTAGGTAACCTAAAGGGAGGTGGAAACTGATGATCGTACTGGATTCAAATTTTGATCAGAATAGCCAGTCTTTTCCGTCTAAGTTCTGCTATAAATTGCTAAATCTGTTATTGATCCGGCTCTAACTTTTACTCGAATGTACTCTTTCAGAGGTAGCTAAGTGCTTCTTTCTCATCCACGTGTAATGTTTCTTCCTTTTGCCCTACTCATATTTCATATCAGTTTCTGAGAGTTTTTTGTCAGAGACAAAGTACAAATTGCTGGATAACCGATCAGATAGGAAGACGACAGAAGAATGGATCAGGATTGCAATAAGGCAGAGGTCAGATGTGGAATGGATAAATTTATGAGTTGCAGTGTTTGATAAATACTTTGGTAAATGTTAGAATTCATCAGTTTGTGTTTGATAATTTTGAATATGTCCATCATACCTGTTGGTTGATGTTCTAAGTCGCATAAAAGTAATCTCTGCAGAGAATTCTGAGTTTTCAGAGTATCTTTACAATCATTTCCATTATTACTATTGCTTGCTTTCTTCTTATTCAAAAAAACCTTGTTCCTCCAAAAGTCATAGAGGTAAAAAAACTAACAAGCATCATGAATTCCAACAAAGTGGAATTCATTTAGATGAATTTTGAAATAATTTTTGGTAATACTTCTCTACCCATGATTCTGCTTTGTTACTTGTGAAGTAAATACGAACTGTATGAAAAATTCAATGGTTAGAGGAGGGCAAATCTGTGTCTACTGTTGAGAATGATTGGATAAGTTCTGTTCTTTGCCTGTTCTCCATGTTACTACTTTATTGTATTCTTACATGGGTTTTGCAGTTAAGTAATCATCATAGCAATACTATAATACTGAAAATATGACCCCTGCACTAGCAAAATCTTTGGCTTAAAATAATTAGATTTTTTGTATTGAAATTTAATATTCAGTTCTTCAACAGCTCACATGATTTACTGTTAAAATAAGTGGCAGAATTATACTCTCCATTTAGTTATTATCCTGTAAGTAACATAAGCAACTCAAAGAACTTGAGCTAGAAGTGAAATAAATTATATTATCAAGGTCCATTTTGAAGTGTAAAGTTTTACATGAAATCTAAGCATCACTAGATAACACTGATAGTAACTCCTGAATAAATGTTTAAGTTAGTGGATCAAAATCTTTTAAAATTTCAATGCAGTTATTTTTTATTATAAGCATGTGAACTGTTAAATAATGTATATTTATATAAAGCCTCAGACTATACATTTTTATCAAATTATGCTGGTAGGGGTAACTACAGATAGGAGTGTCTAGAATAATGGGAATTACTGAAAGTGCAAAAAAGCTGGAAATGTTTTTTTCAGTATTCCAAAGGCTGTACTTTCATGTAAAAGTTGGTTTAAATTTAATATTGCGCAGATAATTTAATTTGTTTGGTTGTTATGCCACATAACTCTCTTCTTTTCTTTGTAGCATCTAAACACCTCAGTACCTGAGATTATTTGCTTTGGTGCTGCGTAAGTCCCAAGCATGGAGAGAAATTTTAGGAGCTTTATTCAAAATAAAGTAGAACATATGATAAAATCCTAGTAAGACATGTAAAGAGAAGGAAAATACAGCTAAGACTGCCACTCATTGGCAAGCACTGCAACACGGTGTAAAGCCTGATTCTCTGAGTCAGTGTTTTTCTTTCTCTCTGAACTTTGTGGTTGAGGAACTAGTCAGCGGCACTGTATAAAAGCAGCAAGAAGTTCTGGAATTTACGCATGAGAGTATAGTCTTTGCAAACCCAGTGGCAAGAATTTGAGGAGTCTAGTCTGCTCCACATCACATTGCGGTTGTCCTACATAGCTGGGATTTAACTGCTCACTATCTACTTGAATCTAGATATGAAAATACTGTTTTCTTCCTTTTAGATTTTAAGATGACTAAAACAATTTCAGCATGAATTAGAAGTCTTTCTCCGGCCCAGATCAGTAAATACAAGTGGGAGGTTTGCTAGGTAACATTGTGGCGAACAGACTTTGAACACTAAATACCTGGATACTGTAGTGGCAAACATTCACAAGATCACTGTGATGGGATGTTCAGCAAGCATGAACAAGAAATTTAGCAACTGGTAAGAGGGATAGAGAAAAAATATTTCTTTTTTTTTTCAGAAAGCACACACATCTGCTTGTTCTCCTATAGATATTGTGTTAGAAAAGACTACTTAGAGGACTTTTGCAATAGGGAGGGGGTCATGAAAGCATCCTGTAGACTGATGATTTTATAAAACTCGAAATAAAATACTATTATAAAACCAAAAATAACTGTAAGTTAGGCATTGGAAACAGATATGTGTGTTTGTGTAGAGTCATTGCTCCACAATATGACGTATCACTTGTTAAATGGTAAGTGGTTGAGAGAACTGATGAAAAGACTCAAACATCTTCTGCATTGTGGGATTTCAGACCGACCCTGTTGAGAGTTATTGATCAAGGACTGTTATAACCTTAAAAAATGCTCTCTTTCATGCTATCAAAATAGAATAATTTAGGTTTATTCATTTCACAAGTAGTAGTTGTAGTGCTGATTAGTGTGGATAAGTTAAAATATTTTCATGGTTTTAGATCATGCAGAGTTTTCAATGAAGATATCGCCTGTTGAACAGACCTTAAAACCTCAAATAGTTTTACATGATTTCCCCTTTTTGACATCCCAACCATGTGTCTTCTGGGGCGAACAGGGAAGGACACTGATGTTCTCTTCTTAAACAGTATCAGGACACTTTCGTATCAAACAAAGCAACTGCACAGGTAGTGTTCAGTCAAAGGGAGCATAAAAGACCTGTGGGCTGCTGCTACGAGCCAGAACAGGAGATTGAGAGGTCCCCCATGGCATGGGAGCTGTGAGGAGGAGAAGAGAGAGCAGGCAGTAGGCGCCAGGGGCACACAGGAGGTCTTGGGTAGGAAGAGGTAACCTGGGGGCCAAAGTGCCTGCCACAGCTCTGTGGGCAGTCCCAGGGTGGGAGTGCTTGGTACCACAGCATTTTGGCCAGAAAGCCAAGAAGCAGAAATATGAGAGGGGCGGCAAGTTAGCCTGACGATCATTTTTAGAGTGATAGATATCTCGGGAAACACGTAACATGTCGTTCATCCCAGTCCTGGAAAAGCCACTCTGCCTGCATGTCCATTCTGCGCCTCTGTGAACGCTGCCTGCACATTCTTCTTTTCAGACTTCAAAATAATAAATTAGAGGAGAAGTTAATGCTCGAATTATATTTATAGGAGAATTTATCTTTTTTGTTCTAGCAAAGCTAATAGCATGCAAGGCAGGCATCTGGCTTTCAAAAATGCATGAAATTCAGTGGTTTTATAATGCTTTTGGAAAGGAATGAATTCAAAGCAGAGAAAGCCATTATGTATTCCCCAGTTGTGTTCATTCCTCTAAACAATCATTAAAAACAGGCCAGGTTGTTTTTTGAAATGAATACTTTCACTCTTCTGTATTATTAAGATTACTAATACAGGCGGCTGCTACTGCTGCTGCCTCCAGAAAAACAAACAAACATACATTTTTTCAGCTCTTCCCTGAGCTTCTTATAACAAGTGCTGGTGATCAATTAGCTAGTTCATTAAAAAGTTACACATTATTTTATTAAGGCAAGCAATTCTGAATCAAAGAACCCAATTTGCAGATCTAGGTTGAAGCACATAATTGGCACGTATTTTAGGATCGCTGTTAAAGCTATAAAAAAGATTTACTAGGGAAGGAATGGATCCAAAAACCCTAAAGGAAGAACTGTGCTATTTGTGTGACTCAGTGTTACAAACGGATTCATTTAATACCAAGGTCTTATCTACATTAAAACAAAAAAGTGAAATAAATGTAAACCTCCTTTGATTTAAGTTATTTAGTTATTTATTTCATCTGAAACACATAAATTACATATGGTATTATAACATTTCTTCTGTTATCAAAAATGTATTTTTATTAAATCATTTAAATTTTTTTAAGAAGTCGACACTGTGTAACTGTAAAACAAGATTATATGAAGTGTGTTCACCATGTTGTTGAGATCCACAGTGAGTCTGGGATTAAAGCCCCAGTTCTACAAACAGTTGCGCATGCACAGCTCAGTGGGGAACCTTACACACGTGCTGGTAGGACATGCTTGAGCATTTGCAGGGTGAAAGAGAGGAAAGGCGCATTATTCAGGGGATGTTTTAGAAACAGTGATGCTTTGTTCTGAGTTTACAAGAGGGCCAAATCTTGAAAACTGAGGAAAAGAGTTTGCTTTAAGAAAGCTTTGTTTTTTAAATGCTTGCGAAAAGTTATTTACTGATGAGGTTTTGCACAATTTCTTTAAACAAAAGCAAGCCATTTTTGTTTTTGAACTCAGAGGTAGATACAGTCAAGTCTTAAATACATGAAAATGTGCACAGAATCTACTTTCTGTTATGGTTTTGATAGCTTGATTGCCACAACGTAAAATCTTCTGAAGCTGATATTACTGTTGGACTTTGTGTGATGGCATTGAGGCATTTTCAACTATTAGCCTTCCCATGGGTTCTTTTCAGACAAAATGTTATGCGTTAGCTCTTACTTAAGTGTAAGCCTATTGAATAGCATTCTCGTCTCTGCCAAGTTGGCAGCAAGTTCTCGTGCTAATAAAAGAGGTTACCCCAGATAGAGATCCCAGATGTGCCTGAACTACTTTTATTAGGACTATGGAGGGGCTCAGTGTTTCCTTCTAACTGTTCTCAAAAAGGTGTGGGCTTGCCTTCATAATTGCCCAAAGAATTGTATTACATCACTGGAAATTTTTTCCTCAAAGCGAATAAAATGTTAGATGTGTTAGCACAGAACACAGCTTAGGAAATAGTGATGTTCAAAACAATGAATGCCTTTTGCCACAACACAAACATCGATTTGACCCTACTGAATTCTGTTAAGACGAGAACACTGCTGTTTAACATTGAGTTAAAAATACCTTTGTTTGTTACATATTAATGAGATTCAGTATAATAATTAGAATAAGTAACAATAGATGTTTCTCAGAACAGCAACATACCTGTGGCATATCACGTACTTGACCATGCCAGTTATTCCCTGAAAATGTTGAACACTATTTGTTGTGTAGAATTATTATGGTACTTAGTTACAATGCCAACTTAGTGATTGCCTGGTACAGGCTATTGTAGACTGGAATCACTAACATCAATAGTCTTTAGAATATTGATGTGCTATATAGCAGCACAATTTTGAATTGAGTGCTATATAGTAATTAGCAGTTTTAAAAGCAATTTTATTGCTAAAAATGTATTCCAGATTTCTCCATACTGTTTAGTTGAATGTGTTGGCTGCAGTTTTAAAACTGCAAGCATAGAGTAATCTAACTGAAATACGTAGTAAAATAATATAGTTTGTTAATCTTACTGTTGCTATCCATAAATCATAAGTACTAAGATGTTTAGAATCTTAAGTCATAATCTTTGTTTTCCTTTCAAGGCCACAAGCTTCCTATTGAAATCTTTATTGTTGTCAAAATGTGAATAGAGAAAACAAGGGTTTAACTAAAATAATTCATTGCTTGCTTTTATTGCTCATGCTATTATTAAATTATGAAAAATAAATGGTGCTCTAATTTCTGGTCATGTCTCCGGTTGATTTTTATTGTGATTGCATCAGATGATATAAAAAGAAAGAAACTGCACAGTGGCTTCATTTCATAGTGAAGCACATGATAGTATTCCATTTCAGATTTTCAAAACCAGGGTTTGCCTCAAAGACTCCCGTTAGTTTCAATGGGCTTTGGATCAGGCACAGGGTTAACAGCTTATTTTTCAAACAACTAGAAAGAGGTGTAAATGTCAAAGGTGATAGCTATACTGTGAGTTCCATAAACTACAAAAAAAGTTACTACTAAAGCTCTATTTTTCCTTAGTTTTACAGCTTCTATGAAAACAGTGTTAATAAGTATATCAGGAACATTATATAATAATGAATCAGATACCTTTAAAACTCCTTTTATATAATAATCGGAAAGTTGAAAGTTACTTAAAATCCCTAACTTCTCATGCTGTGATGTAAACTGTCTTTTTTTTAGGTTCCAAATTCAAAGAGGGAAAAGTGATCCGACCGGTTACAAGAGCCTGGGGGACTGTTTTAGGACTATTTTCCAGCGAGAAGGGTAAGAGTATATGTTTTTAAAATTGTCAATTTTATGTGACCTTTTTTAATCACCCATTTTCCAGACATTAGATCCTCCCTATATTCCACCCTTTTTTGCAATTGCCACGATTTGGCAAACATGTAGTCTTGCATAACGAGCACAATTTGAAAAGTCTTGACATTACCTACGCTCATAGTACCAAATTTTGCCATCAGTATATGTTTATAGACCAGAATGCACAGCTGTGTAGAGACACCGGGGCAAACTCTGCTTCAGTACTAGGAGCAGCATGGCCACATAAGTGTAGTGCAGTATCTAGGCTCTTCTGTCTTATTGTCCTGGTTTTCTGAAGTGGCTCAGCCTGAGCCATTACCAGTTCAGTGAAGTACTTGTTTCCAAGCTCTGATGAGCTGGCATTCCCAGTTAGCTGTGGTAGACAACATTTCCAGGACCAATGTGAGTAAAATTCCACAGCTTTTCAGTTTGACAGAATATGGAAAAGGATTTATGGTCCTCAGTCACCTGAATCATGCTGGCTTCAGAAGGTATCACTGCTCCGAGCCTGAGCACCTCTAAGGGACTTGGGCTCTGATCCAGAAAGGCATTTAAGTACACGCTTAATTTTATGAGCAGTCCAGCTAAAGCCAGTGAATGTAATAAGACTGATCAGATGCTTAAAGTTAAGCCTGTTATCCACAGGAGCTCTTCGGGAACTAGCCTTTAACCCAGGTAACTCTAATTAATGAAGCCCAATTTTGAGTAGCTGTCAGACTTTTCTTAAGAACTATGTAAATACAATAGCAACCCAGTTTTTATCCATATATTCATCAAAATGGAACTGTTCTTACACATACTGGCATAGATACTACGTATGGAGGCAGCATAGGTACAGTGGGGCACAGATTTCTTGTGTCCGCAAGCCATACTGGAAAAACAGGCAAGACAAGCAGTGAAAATGAGGAACTACACCGGTTTTGTTTCTTACAGTGAGATTTAGCTAAGCGACACTATGTAAGTAGATCGATGTAGAACTAGATGGTCTGAACTGCTAAAGTAGGGAGATGTAGAGATGTTTCATTAAGGTGGTGAGAGAGGAGGTAGTCACATTTGCCCTTATCAGTGGTAAATTCATTTTTGATGAAAGACTAATGGCTCATCGCTACAAGGCATTAAAAAGCTTAAAAGCTAAAAAGATTTCACAAAAATGATAATTTGTGGCTTCTGGGATTTTCTAAGCTGAGTATATGTTAGTTTTTATTACTTCTCAAAAGAAAACTGTATGTTCTCAATAGGAAAGTATTAATATTTACAATCATCTCAATCTATTTTTAAATACAGAGGTAGTTTCAATAGTTAAGTCAGTGAGCATGAAAACTCTATTTATCTCATCCAAACTCACTAGTGTTTTTATTTTGTTGAACTACTCACAAAATGTAAAATTAAGAATTATAGACATATCTGGAAAATGAGTATAAATCAAGATACAGCTTCCAAGTTAATCAATTTTAGGGTCTTGTTTTATTACCTATATTATTATGTGGTGTAAGTGGATATTTATACAACCCATATGTATAAAATAGAGCAGGACACTGCAAACTTCAGGTTACCGTACAAAATACAGTTCCCTTCCCATTTGGGGGAGGAGGGAGAAGGAAACAAATTCTCCTTGTTTCAATTGTTTTACATGTTGTGCTTTTCAAATGCTTCTCAGAGCTATAGCTATCGCTTGTTCTATGGATTTGATTCCGTTGTTATTTTCCCAGCGTTAAGACAGTGTGCTGCCTAACAAGCATGAACTGTTTGACTGTGGAGAAACAATGAAGGAGCTGAGCACGGTAGTCATCTGTGAATGAACTTCAGAAAGGAAATGAATACTGTTGGGTTACGTTTTTTTTCTGTAGAATGCTTGTGCCCCAATACTGGAACCAAACCAGGATTTTTTTTTGTATTTATATCAAGGCACGACTCTGTAAGCAGGAAAAGAAGATGTTCGCATGAAATTATTATAGATTTAAATCACCATTTAGCAGTGGATTGCACTGAATTTCTGTCAGGCTAGAGCTGATGTCAAGTTTTACTTGCCTGTTGCAAAAGCAGTCAATACTGATCTAAATAAAAAGCAAATTCTGTAAACACCTACTTCTCTCCAGGAAGTCAGACAGAGACAGGAGGTCATCTTTAAACAGTCATCAGTAGTAAGCACTTAAATTTTGGCTAAATTTAAAAAGGTAATCAACTAATCCTGAAAAAACTGTTTGCGTCCAGGAGTCTTGCATTCCCACCTGCACAAGTTGCCCCATTTCTGGAGCATGGTGACACTTGTGAGGGAAGTTAGAGAGGTGACTGTGAAGTATTTCAGTTAGTGGAAACCTTGAATCCGGATACCCCCACCTTAGGTGACCACAAAAATATGCAGAAGAGAGCACCAAGAAAGGGCTTCACATTTAGATATCAAACCAACAAAAACAATTTATGAGGTGTTCAGATTAAGGTGTGTAAATCTGGGAGAAGGGAATAAGAAATTCATTCATGCCCCATGTTGATTTCATATTGCCAATATGCAATCCTCCTGTCAGTCTGTGACATTTTTGGTCTGATTTTCTGAAATACCTAATTCAGTGTACACTGACTGGAAAGAGTCTAGGCATCTCCTTCCAGCATTCAGAATTCCCTACTAGCATACGTGATTTTATATTAAGCTGACTGCAAAACGAACTAATTAAGCAAAGGAACATAGTGGGAAAAGAAATGTTACTAATGGCCTGCTCCTGAAAATGTTTGCGTTTGGGAATAGTGCTTATGCCCATTTGTACTTATATTTTCAGTAGCAGCAACTACGATGAGCTACAATGTCAGAGCCCAGTTCAGACAAGGCGCTTCCTAACACCTTGATTTTTTGACCTTGTTGTGTTGAGGTTAAGTATGCAGAATCAGCCTAGGAAGTGCTTAGCATTTTTATGAATACGTATGCAAATGTTTCATTTGCTGCAATGCCTCTTACTGAAAATTAATCAGCATTATGTTACTACAGTATCACAGTAGCTGTCTGATGATTCCTTAGAAAGCTCCCTCAGCACAAATAATGGCCAGGATTCCTTTAATTATCCCTCTGATTTTCTCCTCATTATAATGAAAAGGACAGAGGAATTATTTGCAGTCTAACCACTAATAGAACGCTGTCCTTTTTATGGAATCTGAAGACTCCTTTATCTTCACAAAATACTAGAAATTTCTCAACCAAAAAACTCACAGAAAAAAAAGCCCTACAAAAGCTCCCTTCCCCCCAGACTTTGAGCAGCTCTTTAGATGGAAATAAATTTTCTCTACAGGGAATTAAATTCTTCAAAGAAGGATCCATCCCTTGAACTCTTTTCTTGTCTTACAAGAAAATGGGAGCCACAAAACATAAAATTTAATTGAGACCCACTAAAGGAAGGCTCAGTCTAGCAGAGCATTAAAGGTCACATAGCTTTCTATTAAAGGGAGGCAGGAGTATTAACTTCAGGGCTTTTGCAAACTTGTGTTAGGAGCCTCCAGTCGCTGCCAATTGCACGGGGGTGCAGCGGTGCGAATCCTCTCAGGTGGTGAGCAACCTCTGCTCAGCTGGATTCACTAGGAGCCGTGCGTCCGAGCTTCTCTGGTTTCGCTTATGAGATGATGCATGAATTGACAGCTCTTTGACAGCAGAGGTAAACCCACCAGGAGCATATCTGTTTATTGAGGAGTGACAGCTTTATAGCCAACATAAAAATAATCCGATGTTTATTGGGGGAAATGTTTGGATACAGGATTAACTGAAAACATTAATAGAGAAAACTTTTCGTTCTTTTTAGATCCTACAAATAAGAGGTTAGATTATGTTAAATGACCGATCGTTGTCTTTACTGCATTGTGTTCACTCACTTTTTCTTTGATAATGACTTAGGTTTGAATATGAAATGTAAAAATAAGCCAACGGTCTAGCTGAGTGTATGTATACGTTGCATTTATATTAAAGACACCTGATGTTGTGTCTCATATTAAGAATGGAAAATTATGCCCATCTGCATTGTCTTAATTTGGAGTTACAGCATCAAAATGATGGATGCTGTTATTTCAAGTCTGTAAACAGCTTTGTTCTTATAAACTTGGATTTTCATGGGCTCATAATTTTAACAGTAAACTTTCGGGGTTACAGTTGGCTTTTTTTGGTAGGCACTCAGTCAAGAAACCTGTTACTTTCTCATTCATTGGTTAACTCGCCTGAAATAGAAAGGGTAGTCATGTCCTGGTTCCCAGTCTTGTGACACTTGAGTAAGTTACAGTTGAAAGTGCTGTTAGCTTTTCTTAGAACTAGATGGTCCTGGGAAAGTGCAAAACACAGTTGTCACTGATCGTTTGATGCTTCATTACTTCTACTGAGTTATTTGATTATTTATGTTGAATTTGATTTGGGAAGGAGCAATGACCTCCATGTTTGCACAGCGCAATAGCTTTATAACTATTCCTGCCTCGTTTTCAGCAGCACCTTACCACTTTCCTGTACCTATAATTGTCTGTATGACCACACACTTCTTTTTTAATAAGTGACACCCTGACTCATACGTTAGTGGGATTAGGTTATAAAGCTGGAGAAAACCCGTCAGCTATGGGTGGAATAGGTGCGAGAACAGCCAAGACGAAGCAGGAGCTGGATGAGCGCAGAGTTGTCAGGAAACACACAGAAGCTGGAGGGTTCCTGGTTTACGTGATATCAGCGATCGTTCATCAATTAAGGAATTTACTAGCACTCTCCTTTGTCCACCCTCTATCCATTGGCTGTCTGTTGTAGTAACAAGTGCTTCAGACACTACAGCAGTGCTCTTGAGGTCTGGCCGTCCCAGCTGGCTCCAGATAATACTCTGCTGCTTCTAATTGCCAACAGGTCAGGGAAGGAGACTTGCAGGATTGCCAGCCCTGCAGGCAAGCACCGGCCTCTGGCACTCATCACCACCCGTTCCTGGGGCCCAGCTGGATGTGTTCTCTTCCAGCTGGGCTGAGGAGACCTACCAAAAGTCTGCCAAATAAGTGTTATACAAGACACAAATACTTGGCTACCCTGCACATGAATCCTTCAATGAAATTGCCGACCAGGGAAGTGTGACATGGTTAGTGATGCCAAAAATCCCTTTTCCCAGTGAGCAGTTATGAAGCGGAGATTCATTTCCACTTACTGAAGGCATAAATTCCTGTGGTATCGAAAGACCAGACTTTAGACTCTGCTTTAAGTGCTCTGAGGTAATCAGAAGTGGTAGATTAAGATGTTATTTCTCCCCACAGCTATCTGCCCCACTCTTTGGTTTCTTGTTAGCACTTCATACCAGGAGGAGCAGAATTGAACTTGGACCCATGCTTGCTTGCTACCTTCAAGAATCTTGTTCCTTAGCAGAGAAACCTGTGCTGCCAGTTTCTGAGACTGTGATCATGTAAACTGAAGTACAGGCACCCTTTCTCTTGTGCACCGGCTACAGGAACAGTCTCACACTTACAAACTCGTAACACTTCTACAGGCCTTGCTAAGGTGAGACCGAATGTGCAATGTGTTTGCCCATGGTAGCATGTTTATACCAGAGCTCTGAGGAACATGTGTGTTGGACATAAAATTGCATTCTTTGATATAGGCCCCTAATTCAGAAGGGGTGTGAAGACTTAATTGGCAATCCATTTTATGAGTAGTTTGTCCAAGGGCATACATGGAGGTCGTGGCAGTTTTAAGCCTGAAGGTGGATATCCTGACTGCAAGGCTAGCGCCCCTTTCAGTGGACTGTGCTCTCTCCAGATAGTCAGCAGTATTTATAGTGATGTTACTGTCATGAGGTTTTCATCATCCCCTTCAGGCAGGAATTCTCCGTTCCTGACTGAAGGTTCCCTACCCCCATCTTCATATGTTAACACTTGAAAACACAAGAAATGGCTCTGGAATGTGAAAGACTTATATTCCCAGTTTTATGTGTGTAGCTCTCTGAAATACAGTGAGGTTGCACCAGTGCAACTAAGGGCAGCGTTTGGCTAACCACGTTTTTATTACTGATGGACAGACATTTCACTTGTAAAATTTGGTCTGGTATACACACAGTAAACAAGCACACTCTTTTAGATAATCACTTCTGAGAATGAGAGGCTTTAGAGATGAAACACGTGCTTATTTATTTCCCATAGGAACAGAACGCAAAAAGATCATGTAAATCTTAAAAGCACCTTAGAAGTAAACAGGTTAACTGGCATTGGTCATTATGGTTTGCTAAGGCCGCTGGAGATACATCCGTTTACACTGTGTGTCTGTTCTGTGTTTTTAAAGGCCCAAGTTGTATTTTTTTTAAGTATCAGACATTTTCACAATCTGATTCTTTTCATCTTGAAGTTATGATTTCTTTAGTAGCTCTATTTTCTACTAATATAAAATAAATAGAACTCATTATAGTATGGGTATTTATAGCAGTAGCTCCTACAGGCCTCCGTTTGGAATCAGATGACTGCATTATAAGATGCTTATATTTACAGTAACAAGAAGATACCTACAAGAATTGTGTACAATTGATTTTTATCTATCTACTCGAGCTAGTGAAAAATCAGCAGAACTTTAATATTTAGTCGTGATTATTTTATCACTGAAGAGTATTTATATTTTACTACATTATGTTTGTTTCAAACGTCTAGTTTAAATAGATCAATGTAATAATTATGCTTCTTAAAATCTCCTTTTAGTCTAGTGCATAGAAAATATCATACTATGCTCCATCATTGGATTCTGTGAATGTGTTTGTGTTCTCTGAACAGGAAGAACATACCTGCCAAGTTTGGTAGCCCAGGATAATGGCCACAAATTTCTTCCGCTTCAGTAATTGGTTCAGCGTGGGGTGCAGTGACAGCAACATTCCCTGGTGCTCCAAGCAGAGGTTTGCACCTGGGGACCTCATGGGGACATTTCTGCCCGGCACCATTTGCCCCGATTCGAGCAGCAATGCGGTGCCGCAACCAAGCCCCGAAACCTCCTGTGCCTTCAGGTGCAGTCCATGCTGCGGGGCAGTGGGGTGCTCTGCAGGCAGCTGAGCTGCTGAGCCGAGAGCCATCGAGAGCTAGAAAGCTGGGAAGAGCTCGCACACGGTGTGCCGTACGTGTTACCATTCTCCAGGGTTTACTTTGCTCACCCAGGGATGAAGCTTTGAGGTCAGGAACCAAGACCCCTTTGAGATTAGTCACAGCCAGGGCTGCATATCCTCTGAGCAAGGATTTAATTAATTACTGTTTTAAGGTTAAGTGGGTAAACTAAGCTTAAGTCATACTTTTGGAGCATGCTGCTTTCAGGAGATCTGTCCCTACTCAACTTGCTTGTTCTGAAATGGTGTATATACAGTGCCATCAGAGTCCGTGGAATTTAAACCTGTATTTAGAAAGGGGAGAAACTGATTCTAGCCCTGATGGAGGGGCGGAGGATCTCTCAAATTTGAGCTGGAGCAAGGCTGTCATGCCCAGCTGCAGGCAGATAAAAGAATCTGAAATCTATCTGAAACCTCTTTCTTATCGAAGGTAATAGCTCTGAAATCTGATGATGATGTTGTCAGTAGTCAGCTGTCAGAATTAACTATTTATCTGTTATGGAAATCTAGCCATTAACGTTTCACATTTCATAAACAATAGTGGATGCATCATTAGATGCAAAATTAATTGCAATTATGTTTCGTGGTGCTTTAAAAGGCAAATTGTTATTTATGTCTCCATAATTTGGGCTTCTAGTAGCCATTAATTGTTAACCTGTTCTTTGAAAGAAAAATTCCAGTGTATCAAGGGGAAAAAATAGTGACCAGAGAACAGATAAATCACTTTTATGTCCTTAGAACAGCTGACTTCACACTTTTATTACATTGTTTGAAAAAGCATCTTTTCATCTGGAAGGAATCAGTTTAAAATGTGATTGTCAACACAACGCAAAGAGCTTTCTGTTTAAAATGGCTGCTCGTGAAGCTTAGAACTACAGCTTTGCCAGGATTTTCTTTACAGACAATAGTTACTAGAACCAAGAGATTTTAGATGGGATGTTCACAGGAAATACCTGGCAGACAGCATAAAATGCAAAGTAAAGCATTTTTATTTAAGTTGTAGGAAGCATGCATGTGAAAATGAGCAACAGTGTGTTAGGTCAAAAGCTTTCTTTTTAAAGGAGAATTTTACAAGTTGTAGTTTGAAGTAGGCAAGAGAAAAAATCCTCATTATTTTTTTCTTGTCTTGACCTAACTAATCAGACAACATATATTCAGCATATTTCTTAGACTATATTTCATATTTATATAATGATACTATTATACCTCTCTCTAATCCGCATTTCTTTACCTTATCTGATTTAATTTTCTTCACTGGTTACATCGGAACCAGTCACACGTTGTCTCTTTTATGCCAATCTTTTTAATTACTGTAGTCCTCAGTTGCTTATTTATATGTAATTTACTCAATTTGAACCCCTAAAATTTTTAAATCTCTAAAAAATGCAGATGAAGATCCTATGCAAAATGAAGTATTACATTCAGTGATAAAACATTTTCACTCGAGAAATAATTGAGCTTTACATTATATAAATTTACTTATTAACTGTGAATTACAAAGATGTAGTAAGACCATATCTACCTATTAGAATGGGTAGAATTTTTTCAATACTGATCATTTCTTGTTTCATGATAGGTGAATTATATGTTACTTATAATATTTTCACTAACAACTTTGTATTATACTCTGAAAATACAGGTATCCTTATTTTTTTCTCCTAGTAAATCACTTTTGTTTCTTTTTTAATGTTGGAAGATGAATAGCATTATATGACAAATTTCTCAAATACATCTTTGTTAGAAAGACAGTCTTTCCCTGACAGGCTTCTTTTTGTTGAGTCGTGGATCTGCGATTGCAGCAGTAACTGCCAGGTATGCTGATCATTTATCTCTAACACCATTACCAACCCCTCTTCTCTTTGCAATATTCTTTACCCAAGTCAAAATCTTCCTGTATATCATGCTTCACATTCTGAAAAAATGTAGTAAGCTAGATGTTGAGAAACAGTGTTCATCTAAAGCAATGCACCAAATCAAAATAAAAAGCCAATGTAAATAGCTATGAATATTTGACAGGTATGTAGATTTTCCATGGAATGCATTTTAAATAGAGCAAGGTAAAATGAGGAATTAGCATTGAGTATGGAAATATTTTATAAGAGTGTATTTCTGTATAATGATAACTCATATTTCAGGGCAAATTGCATTCCATATGACTCTGAGAATCAAACTGTGAAAAATAAGTAGTTTCTTTTGCCTGTTATGCTATTTGCCTCTTCGAAGAAGATAGAATTCTAAATACATATGAGGTTGATTTTTCAGTTTTCACGTACTTTGCAGACGCAACTTTACTTACAGTCTGCTGTGGTTCTTTACCCTGTAAATAACAATTCTAACTTTAATGCAATAAAAATGATTTTATTTAATGATAAAAATGTCTACATCAAGTGTAGTGCGTGTATAACATGCTGCATCTCCTTACAGGAAAGCATGCGTATAAGCACAGCTAAACCATACTGTTGCATTCTGTCTGTCCAGTGTAGAAAGCTTCTTTCACAGTAAGCCGGCAGACACTGCATAGTAAATTTCTGAAGCTTTCGTGTGGCGTACGGGGAAATAACTCTAACCGAAGCATTGGCTCCAGTTTTGAATACGAGATCAATTTCCATGCTCTTTTTTTTAACAGCTTGCCCTCAGTGTTTGTGTGTTTTTGTGTATTTTGGGTTTGCCTGAACTTGCGTATACACTGTTTTATAGCTGACTATCATGCACTGGGTGTCTTGAGTACAGAATGATTTTTTACGGTTTATTTTAATCTGATAAATGCAATTTTCTGTAATAAGTAAAGACATCTGCATCATAGGAATTTGGTAGCCAAACCCAATACATCTATTAGTTGTTCTTTGTAGCAGTTGAACTCTATAGCAGGGACAAATACTTTTACACCCCTGATGCCTCCTAATCTAGCTAGGGTCTCAGATTACTTACTGTTAAAACATTTCTTAATAAAACTTTTTTTTTCGTTATTTGAATCCCACATAGGATAGTTTTATAACCTGGCTTCACAAAAGTCAAGTTTTGATCAATGTACCTTCTTTTATTTACAAAACCTCAGTTTATAACAAATTAAATATTCCACTTATGTCTTCAAGCACAAATATAAATTCAAATAGTTTTATGCATGACGTGCTTTATAATATCACAAAATGTCTTAGATATTTTAAGAGCTCATTTTTTACATCACGTATATTTGGAAATATTGTTTATGTCCGGTATAAATTACTATTTAGTATATAGGTAATATTTACTCCTTTGATTGCCACTGTGATTTAGAAGAATCCATTTTGTGCATAAAAGTAAAGTACTAACTAATTAGCATTTGAGCCTTCCTATTATTATAACCTCGCAATTTCTCTCTACCTTTGAAAACACAAAATAGTGTACTTGCATAATGTTCAGATTTTCATATGTTTATTGGGTCACAACTTACTAACATATTTAATATCTTTTTTTTCATCTTTTCCTAATAAATGGCTAATTTAATTAAAATATCAACACTGGTTTAGGTTTTATTTAGGATGCATGAAAAAGGCAAACCAAAACTTTCAGTTACATTTTAAAAAATCCTCTGCAGATGAAATATATTGTCACAACTTTGAAAAAAATAAAATGTCTCCTTTAGTGTTTCAGCAGCGCATGTTAATAACTGCAAATAATTAATAATTTTTCAAAGCTCTATTATTAAAACCAGAAAAATAAGAGTATGTTTTTGTAAAAATAGGCTTTCTCCAAAATTTTATAATAGTAATTTTATCAAGTGTTACATAAAGGGGAAAAGGCAAAGGTATTTAATGTATTCCTGAGAACAATTATAGTGGTGTAAAAGGTGAAAAATTGACTAGTGAGCAGTTTATTACAGGGAGAGTTAGCTGTCATTGCAAAATGCTAGGAATCAGTGGCAAGAAAGTTTTCTTCAGCATCCTGTCTGGGAAAATGCAGTTTTAGAAGTAGGTCTTTCTAAGTTACCATG
Source organism: Steatornis caripensis (assembly GCA_013398225.1). Classification (NCBI taxonomy): domain Eukaryota; kingdom Metazoa; phylum Chordata; class Aves; order Caprimulgiformes; family Steatornithidae; genus Steatornis; species Steatornis caripensis. The sequence continues at coordinate 690,432 of VZSC01016116.1, read as the reverse complement.
AGGGAATGCTTGGAATTTGGTCTTTCTACCAAAAAGGATTGGTTTTCGCTTGATTGTCATCAGTTTGCTAGGTTGTCCTCCTATTTAAGCTATTAAAGTCTGGTGTGCTGCTTGGTCTCAGGTGATCCATAAAAAGGAATGAAGCCTTGGGAAGGTAAACCATCACCAGACTGGCTCGGTGTATCAGCCTTCCATGACGGAAGCTCTTTGTTGAGAATTGTTGGCAATTGCAGCAGTTTCCAACCGAAGATAAGAGCCAGCGTTCTCGGATAATGCCCTCGATCACACACCTGATGACAGACTCCTGCATGCAAGTTTTTTCAGGTGCTATGTTTGCTCAGTAATCCTTCAGTGCCAATCTTTTCTAAATGGTGAGCAGGTCCCGTCAGTAATGGACATCAGCCATTAAGCTTGTAATATTTGTCATATATCAGGTTACGGCTTTGTTACTGCAGTGTGATGAATGGATGCTGTTATGCTTAGAGAAAATAAAGAAGTGCTATAAATTTAGCAGTCAGTACTAAACGAGTTGCTACTTCAAGGGCCTGATTCACATCCTTCTGAAGTCAATGGAAAGTATTCTGTTGGCTAAAGACTTTCTATCAGGCCTTTAGTTTTCTTTCTCTTGTAAGAAACAGAACCCAGGGCTGCCATTAAAACAGAGTTCCTCATTTCTCACTCTACAGGATTTTACACCTAAATAGTGATTTTAATATAACTCTTTATGTCTTAATGGTTATGTTCTGCGCAAATGTTTTGATTAAATATGGAAGCATACAGAGAGTTGATCACAGGGTCTTACAAATCACAAATAATCAGAACTGGGACTGTTCAAAAATTCATACTGTATTTCCTATAGCTGTTTTTTTCATTATCTTAGTAATTTCTATACCAGATTTTGAAGTCTATGCTCTGATTTTATGCTTTATTTACTTTATATGCTCGGTGTTATTCTGAATTAAGATAGAGTTAAAAAATTATCGAGGACGTTAGAATTTGTCTATGGCCAAAGGCTAAATTGTGTTTCATGCTGTTTGCAAATTTTTTTGGAATTTCAGATAGTGCCCAAAGAATTTGTAGAATCCTTTCTGGTGGCATAAAAACAATTACTTTCCTTTTTATAATCCAGGATATAATTAAACCTAGTACATATGGAAAATAAGGCACTGTTTTTAAGGTATAAGCCATACAAGTGTTAGCCTTTGTCACTAGCCTTGTATGCACAGCAACTAGGGACTACTAAAATGTTAATTCTAGCCACATCCATAAAAATTCTGTGTAACTGTTTATTTACTAGTTGGTGTGTTTGCTATAGCAACTTCCATTTCAAATGACATAATAGATATCCTGCTTCTGGGAGATAGACTATCATCATACCATAATACAGACACTAATATGTGCTGCTTAAATGTATATGCTTGTTTTTAAATGATGATTAAACCCCTCAAGTTCAACCTGTAATTCCTATACAACTCTCACTTCCATACTCAAGCTCGTGGTAGTATTATATAAACATTCACTCCTTCCCATTGTCTTTTAAATGTTAGTGCTCTCCTTTGTGCTACCAGTGAGATGACCTAAATCATATGTAAAAAGGAAGATGAGTATACATGTTGCAAAAAAAAAAAAAAAAA
>VZSC01016116.1:641180-688675 GCA_013398225.1 Steatornis caripensis | reverse complement strand
AAAAAAAAAAAAAAAAAAGAAAGGGGTCAGTCAGGAGAAATACCCTGAAACTCATATAGTTTGGTGTGTTAATGCCAAGAGACCCAGCTATATGAAATGCATTCTGAGCAGATATTTGACATAGAAAGGGTCTGGGGATCTGTGGTAGTTAGAGAAGCAAAAAGAGTTCCATACCAGAAGATGACACAAAGACAGGAGGGGAAGAATAAAAACAAATCCAAAAGTAGATGTGAAAGGGTACAACATTAAGACAGTCTAAAAACTGGAATGTATTCTTTTTGGTTTATGTAAGCAATAGTATTTGTTTTTCAGTAAAGGAAAAGAACAAATTTGAATGCAAACTACTCAAAGTGTGCAGATGCTCTTTCTTATTGCTTAGCTTATACAAAGGCTTTTAAACCCTATTTTACCAAAAAAGAAATCCAGGATCTTTGACTAGTATAAGCTGCTGCTGCTTATCCACTCCTAGATTCTTTATGTGCCGGGTAAGTCATTTCATTCAAAATGAAGCTCATATTGCCTTCCAGAGCATAGCACGTAAATTTGCTTCTGTCCTGCTGTGTGATCATTATAGTCTACAGTGCCGTAGGCTCTGTATAAACAGTACACTCTTTCCACATTCATTAGTGACCTGAAAAATTACAGATTATTTACCAAGTTCTGCGCTACCTCTCTTCTGGCGTATTACCTAAACCTGTGTTTAAAATGACATATTAAATTACATACTTCTTTAATTTTACAATTGCCCTAGGTTTTAAGATATCCAGCATGGAAAGCAGAATTTAGACACCTATAATTCTGTCGTGTAAATAATATGCATGTATTGTGCCAACAGGTGTCTAACAGGCATTTCTACACGTCTAAATGGGAATTGTATAAAATCTGAATTCAGATAAAGTTGTGTAGACAGTACCTGAAATATATGGGCTAGTCATGATCTATTGTGTATTTTTTCTAATAATTTTTTTTTAAAATTACAATTTTTTTTATTTCTGAAGAGTGTTGCTCGTAATCTTAGATAGAGTTTTCATTGTCATAGAAAATTTGCAGATAGCGATGATGAAATTGTGGGGATGCCTGATAGCATTCCAGCTAGCCTTGGATGTCTACATTTCCTATCTTAACTGATGCATGACCAAGACCCTGTTTCTGTGATTCACCTGAGACCACTTTATAAACAACTGTGAATAGAAATTGTCTCACAGGAAGAAGTTAATTATAAAGCCACTTATATTTAGTATATGTGTAACTGTAACAGAAATATCTAAATGACACTGTTTGCCTGTCACTGAAAAACAGCTGAACTAAGAATTCTGTTAGCCCTCAGGGTTTGCTACTGACTTCATACGTATGCCTGACAGTCATTTAATCAGAAAAGAAACTTAAGTTAAGCACCTATCTGTGTTTAGCAGAACTTTGAAATAATCCTTAAACATGTGGGACAAAATCTGCTTTGGCCTTAGAGCCGGTTACAAAGCTTGATTAGCAACCTACCAAAGGTCGTCCCTAGACAGAGGACGCTTAAACAATATTAAGCTGGCCAAACCTGTGCAAGGAGAAAGATGTGGTCAGAGCACCACCATGCATGCCCGCATAGCTCCAGAAAGTCTTGCCAGGATAGACCCTGGGACAAAGGGCAATGTGTTGCAAACTAAAGTGCAGACAAGACCCCAGGATTTGGAAAACGCAATAAGAACTGCTACTATAAATCTATGGTGTGAATTGCTTATGAATGATAAAACTAGTCCTGCACAGATACATTTTACTTACACCAGAAAATCTGTACCAATAGTTACAATTTCATGAAAACTGATGCATCGTTCCATGAACAAACTACAAGCTACTATTTTTTCCAAAACATGATTATTCTTCTTTTAATTTAGAAAAACAGAATTAACCGAAGTTAAGTTACTCTTTCTGGACCATACCGGAAAGTTTGAGTTTGATACTGATACGACAAATTTAAAAAAGCCATGTCTAGAAAAAGATTTTGCCGCCTACTTCTAAAACACTCATTGTAAGAAAGCTCACACAGTTGCCAGGTGGAGACACCTGGTAGGCTCAATGTACTTCTAGGCGTTTCCAGACCATGCCTAAAACGCACCCATATGATTGGGCTCCTCGTAAAACACACTTGTGTCTGCTACCTTGTTTTTGAGAAATAATAGCCTCTGAAAGATATTTTCCATTTTACAGTGCCTTAAAGGGCTTGCCCAGCAACTGGAGATTCCTACTCCTTCTGTACACACAGCAATCCAGACCCTTAGCTCTTACTTGCTGGAGCATGGTCTAACCACCATTTTACAGCCTCTTTTGGTAGTCATAGAGGAGGGAGAGTAGAAATGGGAATACTCATTTTACGTTTCTATTGCAATGTTTACTTCAAAATGTGTCCGGTCAGAGAGCATGGCCTGTGACTCTGTGATAGCGTGTCTGGATGGAGTCATGGCTTCTAATTCTATTCCCTAAACTCTTTATGACAATGAGTTTATTACAAAAAATCCCTTGCAGATGTGGAAGAGGGCAATTGAACCTGACTTTCTGGTTAAGAGTTATAACCAATTTCTTCTACCATTTCCCCTGCAAAATAATAGCTGTTCATCTTCTTGACTGTGAGAGAAGTAGGTGTCTGTTTTTGAGAAGTGGCTGAACCGTGAATCATAAATGAAGGAAAGTGCTCCCCACCAGGCCACTTATGCAGCAATAAGACTTGGGATATTAAAGCTTCTGTAGTTGAAGTCAAGTGCCTGCTCTGCAGAGTAAATCTGAGTCTTGCAGTACCCCGTGCTGGGAAGCTTATTCTTTGCAGCACCATCTCTGCTCATGAAACTCAGTTCTCCTCTGCTTGTGTGAAATAAATAGCTGTCTGTTAACTTGAGTCTGTGGAGTTTCATTAACACGTTTCTCAGCCAGCATAGCAACACATCAGGTGCCTGGGATTACACCACCTTCAGCAGTTACAGCATCCTGAACTAGACATTCAGTCCTCACTTCTCTCTCTAACATCACCAACCTTCCGTGGGAGGTTGGTCGCTATAACAGCTCAAGCATGTAACTAAGCAGGTCTGCCCCCAGCTGTATAGAGCAGGTGTTGTGATCCGAAAGCAGGCAGGATGTCTTGCCACAGCCCTTCTGCTTTGGAGGCTGTGGTGTGTTATGATATATTACTCTTCGACTCTTAAAAGTTTCAACTTTGGACTCAGGTTCCCTGTAACTGAATAATGAAGCACACGAAGTTTGTGGCACAGCACAGTGCATCAAGTCTGTAAGTGCTGAGATTTGGGGTGCTGAAAAGGGTGCCCCAGATTAGCGGGACTCAAGAGAGGAGAGTCCTGGAAACCGACATTGCAGGGCTGCAGGAACTGGCGGTGGGGACTGTAGCAGTTGAGGGGAGATTTTACAGCCCCTGAAGAGGAATATCTGGTTTTGCTGGGAAAGGAAACATGCTGTAAAAGCAGATCTGTGCTGCAGCGATAGCACTGAATGCAAACATAAAGGGCGGTGCTTCTTGCCAAGTTTTTATAGACGTTGCTGAGGCAGGGCAGCAGCATCTTTGTGTATTTTGTTAGCACATGCATGCAGCCTGGCACGGTTTTAGAAGGATACTTATGGGGCTTTAGTTCTCCCATTTAGCATCCCTTGGGGCCATGCTGGCTCTTCTGCAGCATAAGGGGCACGTTCCACTGCTGCACAACTTCACCTGATTTCATCAGAGCTACATCTGCCACCACACCTTTGCTGAGACACATAATACGTGTCTACAAAACTATTAACCTAATATTTTATTGCTCTGAAATAGAGGAACAGTCGGTACCTCAGACTTCACTGAAGTTAGGCTCAGAGGCATCTGTTTTGGAGTCTTGTAGGCACTGAGTAGTAAATCGGAATAAAAGAAAGTTATTCTAGTTAATTTCTTTTTCCTGTTTTTTCATGTTTGACCTGACTTATGGAGAACAATTGAATTTAAACCAGACATTTATGATGTATCTGATCTGGTTGTAACTACTTTTTGGAACAGTTTGGTCTTTCTTTTACCGTAACTTGCTTATATTTATATTTGTGATTCATTATTGGAAAAAGGACTTCGGACATACCTGATAAGAGCGTAATAGTTAGTGTCTTGAGTACTCACTGGAAAAGCATCCAATTAATGGGAAAAAAGGGCATAAGAAACACTGAACATTAATTGATTATTTATGCATTTTTCACTGGAAGCTAACCACAATCTTTTTTCAAAAATATCTTCTTCTGAGTTTTATTTATTTAGCTGTAGGATTTCCTTAGGCATCTAGATTTTTAACCAGATATTTAACTTAGACCATGTATTGCCAGGGATGAATCCCATCAGTTAATGAGGGATAACTGAAATTTTAAGTCAAGACTACTGAAAAGAACAGAAAGACACAAAGAGACCATGCTTACTCATTGCTGATTCGTGTGGAAAGGGGAGGTATACACAAAGGCAAATACTCGCAGCTGAGAACAAATGAGGGCTGAGTATTCACCAGTTTCCTGGCTCACAGTAGAAGTACTAGAAGCCAATACAATATTTATAAAAAATTTGTTCCATTACTAACTACACTAAAACACTGTTTTTATGCGTATTTTAATATATATGTATTTCTTTTTAAAATGCAACTAATATTATTCTTCATGATCTTGTACTGTAATGTCATTACATTCCCACAGTGACATTCCTCCCACTGGAGGAATGTATATTTTACTGTAAAGAAATCAACTATAATTGCTTATGGAATTATGAACTGCATGTTCTTCTGGTTAGTCATTCTTAAAACAGGGTGCTCTGAACAGACGCCAAAAGCATATCCAATAGATACATCTTCTCATTTACCGTCCAAACATTCCTTCCGAAATCCCAGAAAAGAAAGATTCCTGTAAATATTCCTAGTAGTCTATGAGTAAATCACTGTAACTCTCATGGACTTCAACAACTGGAATAGAAAGAGTCCTGAGGTCACACCTGAAACAGAGTTTTGGGGAGTAACATATTGCATTATTAAAAGAGTCACTAGGCCAGCTGTGTTTATGTATATTGTGCAATTAAAAGTTGGTGATCTTTCTCCTGATAACAATGGGGTATGCTGTGCTCTGAATTCACAAGTCACATGGAGAAAAATCCACGCTTTGGCCGTTATCCAAAAATGACAATGACAAGTACATGAGCAAGTGGGGATTTGTCTTGCTCAGTCTCTGGAAGACTTTTTTTTTTTTTTTGAGTTCTGTTATTTACAAAGTAATAGAAATGTTGGGCAATAATCAAGCGTAGAAAGCTGATGGTATTAATATAGCATTGACAGACTGGAAACCAGATGGTCTGTCAGATAATGAAGTATTATCTGGCAAGAGATTGTTTCTGAAAGCCAACATCCTCACCTATTTAGCACTCTGGAATGTCGACATATCAGTTACCACATTCATGAGGTGGTATGTGTTGTACTTTAGAAGCCATCCCTAGCAGAGGTTTTTTAATTCAAAATTACTGCCTGATGAGAGGGTAAAAGTGCCATTATTATAGCACAGCTGGCTAAGTATAATATACAGCAAGATGTGAACCATACATCAAAAATCAAGTTAAAAGGAAAACATAATAGGCTACATCCTGATTTCTGTCTAACCAAAGCCATAGTTTCATGGATGTTTTAAACCAGCACTGCCACCAGAAGAAGCAGTGGTGGATGCTGTGTGCCCAGAACTGTTATATTCCTGCTTTTGTGCCACTCTCCTTTGTGCCAGCACATGCACTTCTGCACCTGGTCAGGGAACATGAATGCTGGAAAAATTATTGGGCTAATATTAATGTGGCCATTAAAAAAGAAATCTGGTGGTAATCCAGAAAGTTTCCCCTCGTCTGGCTCAACCTGTAGGCACACAGACCTTTTGCCAGCAGAAAGGAAGGGATAGTTAGGAGGCAGGACAGAGCAATTGGGAAAGGAAGATGCGGGAGGTGGGATTATTTCCTCTTTGGCAGGAGTGCTAGTTTATGTGCGGGTGAAACCAGAATTCAAGAATAGCCGGAGCTACTGGAGGCAAATAGGGTAAATCCTGGTTGCTGTAGCTGTCAACTGGGAAGACAGCAGAGAAAACAAGAGGCAGGGGCAGCCTGAAGGCTGGTGAGGGCAATGCCCGGAATTTGGAGATAGCCCCTGGACACCAAAATATCTCACTGTGCATGTGATTATAGCATAAAGTGGAACGCAAAATTAAGAAAAACAACATGAAGTACATGAAGTGGTTTATTAAAAAGATGACAGGTAATTGGTAAGGCTGTTGTCAGTAAGACTGCCGTTTACAAGTTTACCTTTAATTCAACAAGCCATTTTCACTGCCTTCATGATCACTTGATTGCAAACGAGTTGCGATGATATTATCCCTAACTCTGTCCATTCTAGATATTTAATATTTTCATAAAGAGTTTTCTTTAATCATGACTAGGAAGTCCTCTGCTTACACGAAGGAGGAAAAGTGGTACGTGTTACTACCGGATGGTAAGAAAATAGTTATTATATAATTATCAATATGTGTAATAAATAACTGGTAACTACTGTTTAAGAGAATAAACATTTTCCCATCATTGTTGGCGTTATTAATTTACAACATCTAGAAAATAATTTACCTAGATGACATAAACCAGATAAAAGGTCTTCCCTTTCATGCTTTCAGTGCTATAACATCCAATACTGATTACATACCTAATTTTTTTAGAACGTCTGTCCACTCAGTAGACCGATATACAGAATGGAGCTTCAAATGGGCCAAAGTGGATTTGTGGTGTCACTGGGCCCAGTTATCTTGGCAGGGTGAATTTTCTGTCTGCCAGGCAGATGACAGAATTCAGAATTTCCCTGTTATGAAATTATTACTCTCACACGCTTTAAATATGTATGCTGAAATATTATCAATTAAAGTCTCTTTATTCTCAAGCTTTGTTTGGGAATGCTTCAAAGCCATCGTTATCTCTGGAATAAAATGTATTATAAGCCCAACCCTTAATATTTTTGAATCAAGTAGAGAATAATAATTAGGAGTGGGAACAGTTTCGGTTAAATAAAAACAAAGAAGCCACTACAGAAAGTAGAAACTAAAATAAGCATTTAAAATCAGTATTCTATTTTTCTTCCCAGTGAACATTTAATGAAGTTGGTAAAAGCTTCAGTTGACACAAAAACTAGTGGGGCAGTAAATGAGAATGGATTATTGTTTTAGAGTTACACCCAATTTCATGGTCACCATGCAACTGAAGGCATTTTCATATGGCCAAGTACAAAGTAATTCAAGGGGGAATCAAAATTCAGATTATGCTTGCTATATCAGTAATGCAGAGGACATTGTCCTGGGAAGAAGTAACATGAAAGAATTAGTTGTTAAAGATAATTGCATCAACATGAGCTCATAGAACTATACCATAGCGAAAAGGATCATTCAGTCCTAAAGCATGTGAAAAGTGCTATATGTGTGACTAAGGAATAGTAAGGAGTTATAGAATTTTGCCTCTGTATATAACTTGGTAACACAACTGATAAAATACTGAATTGAATCAACACTTCAAAGAAAACATAGAGATACTGAAAAAAATTGAGAGTGCCACAAAACTGTCTTGGGAGGAAAATAAGCCTTGTGTCATAAAATTCAAGGGGTTACATTTTTCAGGCTTGAAAGAGCATATTGAAAAGTTACTTGATTGTTATGTATAGATATATTTTTCACCTATGGAATAAGTTTTCTGCCACCTGTGATTTCAAGGGGTTTCAACCTTGCTCACCACAACCAGTACCTGGAATCTGATGTTAAGCAAATGCAGCCTTCACAGCTTTCTTTGAATGTAGAAAAACACTGGAACAATCATCTGGAGGGCTCTTGCTGGAGGGCCATTACTTAAGTCTTTCCAAATATTATTTAATGTAGTTTCTAGATGAAAGCTTGTATCAGTAAAGTGATGTATCCTAAAGGGTCCCTTCAGAGTTTGTAGTCTAGTCTCATAACTCATTCTCTGTCTTGTATTAAGCTTTAAGAACAGGAAATCTTGCACTGCCCTAAACCTACCGTAACACTTGGAGGCTTGCGTTATAGTAATGACTGTACTTACATCATGCTTCAGAGATTCAGCAAGTCACTGTCAGGATCAGAGGGATTATTTTTTCTTAATGCACCATTGACTAGATGCATGATAGAGAGGGGTTTTTTCCTTCCTTTTAAGCATGATTGGATACAGATGAAGATGTGATAGCATGGATTAGTCCTTCAAGGTAAAAAGGAAACCCTAAATGGATTTTTGGAGGCTCAGAGTCTTACCTGTTTACAGTTTGGGGGTAAGGAAGGAATTTCTGCCTCAGTCTGGTAGGGAATATCATAAATTTCCTGTTCCAGGCATCGTCTCTGGCTCTTTCTGGCCATTCTCTGCATTCCACGTAGCCTGCTGCTCGGATTCCCTGCCTTCAAGACCAGTGTTGTCTTTAATCTGTATGAGAACAAATAAAGCAAAGTGAAAGGTCTTTTTATCCCTATTGAGCATCCCTTCAGTCAGCCTGAACAGAATTTCAAACCATAAATGCTCTGGCACATCCATCCAAGTTTAACATTTTAGCTTCTATTTCCTATCACAGATCCTCCCTCCTATGTTAGGCATCTGTGTGTTCTCCCCTCCAAGCTGCACTATCAATATATACAGATTGTCAGCTTCTTCGCCCCTCTTGCTTACTATTGCTTATTGTGGCTCATCCTTGCTATACCTCCAAATGATCCTCATGGCATACTGCATTTTCTTCTGTAAAATTACTTTCAAAGCATCTTCTCAGGCTGAAAAAACTCTGTAGGCTAACTCACTGTAACCCCAGAAAAAGCCTCCTTCTATGTGTTTAGTAAATTCTTAAGAATTTAGCATTTAATTCAGATTAGGATTTAGGCTGAGATATAGATTAGAGTTTACCTGTTCAATATTCAGTTTGCCAGGCCAAGTACAGACAATAAGAACTGCTTAGTGACTCAGCAAATAACAGATTTAGTTTACTCATCTGGTAGCTTAGTAAGTGATGTGTTACACTACTGGAAAGAAACCTNCGTAACAGCAGCTCCCGTTTAATAATAGCAAAGTTTACTCAACTTTTCAAGGCATTATAATTACGTTTTCCAAATAGGAATATTTGGCTGCTTCATCACAGCTCCTCTGCTCCTATCCCCTTCGAAATACTTGCGAGGTCTGTTGCTAGGATTTTTTTTTTTTTTTTTTTTTTGCAAAGCAAAGTTTTGGATCAAGTCCAGGCAATTGTAATATATTGATTTAATCCTAACCAGCTGGCACGAGTACTTCAGGATCTGGGGAGTAAGAGATTGTTTCTTCTTCCAGGCCATTCATTCTCACTGGTCTTTTTTTGTAACAATTAATAGTTTTATTCTATCATTTTAAAACAAATAATTGAAACTTAGATTGTACTATAGTGTCATTAAAAGAATTTTAACACAAAAGTTTTTTACCCACAAATGGCAGATGTATGATAATGCTCTACTTTCTTACCTTAGAAGATAATTAGTAACTACTGTGCCCAGTCCTTTGTTGGTGTCACGGTTTAGAGCGCCCAAACCAGGACAGTTGGGCATCTCTGTTGCTAAATTTCTCTTCTTGTTCTCTTCAGCTCTTGTAGCCTATGCTTTGTTCACAGTTCTCAGAATTTTCAGTGACATTAGGCCAGTTTCACGTTGCATCTGTCCACCCACTTCCAAGAAAATGTTTTCAAAGGCTGTGTGTACTTCTGAAAACATGAAGACTGAGGCACTAGTGTTTTCGTTAATAACTAATTAAAATAAAATGTTAGTGATTAGAATCTTTGTGGTTTTACTCGATTTGGGCATATCCCACAGAAGATTGAAAAAAAAAAAATTACCAAAAAATCATCCATTACCAGTGGGTAATTTCCTGGACACTGAAATGCAAAAGATCCAAGAACATTCTGCAGCTCCTCACAATTCTGTATGTGTGGAACTGTGCACAGCTACAGATGTTTCCACTGCTGCAGAATTCACGAAAAACTGCCAGGGAATTTGGCCCAGATGTGCTATAGAATTACAATGACCCTGGTAATAGTGAAACTTTAAGCAGCAAACACCAGATGTCCAGTAAAATGGTTAAAACTGAGATCCAAAGCATTTTTTTTTACCACATCATCACAAACAAGTATGGAGTGAATAAGCTGAAAATCTCAAGTAATACTTCATTATTCGTCATCTTGAAGCTGATTCTATGCGCTTGACTTGGGATGTAGTGCTGTTTGAGTATAATGTCTCGTAGGAAGGCTGCGTTCCCAGAGGCTTAAATAATTTTGAAAAATGAATTAATTAGACAGGTATATACATTAAACTTAATACAAGGTTGTATTTTTCTCCTTGCCTCGTTTCGCTACTCATTTCACTTGATAAGTGATTCTGTCTCTGTGTGTGCTGTGCTGCTGCCTTCCGATAGCTTGCCCGCAGGCAGGATAAATGAACTGCTGTTAGTGCCAGCTAATGTAGTTCTGCTTTAGCTCAAATGGTAGCAGACTCGAGCTGCGGTACCAGGGCTCCGTGCACTGCTACATTCTTCATCGGTATGCGTGGTAAATGTACTTTTCCTATGAAGTACAGGTATTCATTTCATTATGAGGCACTGCTTTATACTTTGCGGTTTCGGAGGGGTCCACCTGTAGGGCAGACCCCAGAGGCGATGGAAAGCATTACATTTCTCTTTCCGCTCTCTATTGATTATTTATGATTTTCTATATCCTCGAGTGTAAGTTTTATACATCCATTATCAGAATGTACGTTTAGCCATTTTTTAAGTGTCTCTAAACCAAAAAAAATCATTTCTCTTATAAATACTGAATCAAAATGTACAATATTATTCATGGAAGCCTGGTTGTATTTGTTAGGGGTCTAGATCTGTATAGGGCAATAGACGTATATCAGTATTCATAACTGAGATTCACTGGTTTTGCTTAAAGTTTTTACTTGAAGTTTGAACGTAGCAGTAATCTGTTCTGCTTTGTCTCTGAATATCTAACAGTACCAAGCTTTTTAACTTGGAACTGGGATTATAGGCTTCATAGATAAAAACTGAAGAAAAATAGGAAGAAAGAAACCCAGGTAAAAAACCTACAGGAGTCTTGAATGCTTAGAGAAAAAAGTAAGGAACATATAGGTTTTGAAAGAAAAGAGGTAGTTATGTTCTCTAAACTCTCTTAAAACTTCTTTGCAAAAGATGTGATACAAACTCTATTAAAATAAAGAGCACCACTTTGACTTCAGTAGGAGTTGAATCAGTGAAGAAAAGTCCACGTTACTGTTACTCACTTTTGCGCAAGTGTAAAAATTTGGTTACTAGAAAGTATGTTCTTCCCTGGAAGAAGAATTCATCATAAACCGACCAGCGCATCATGGCAGAAAGTTCAGCTATGCTACTGCTTTCAGAAATACTACTGCTCAAGATTTTATGATTTCTCTCATTTTCTAGTTATGCAGCTATTTAGATAATTTGCAGCTGGCCCCAGGTGATGTCCTTGTGTGAGTATTTGTAACCCAAAAGGAGAACACAAGGCTGTTGACAACACTGCTGAATTTCTCTTTTTTTTATTGTATTGCCAGTTTTACATGGTTTCAGTACAAAATAATAAATTATGTAGTTCTTTCTTGAATTGCAGGCACACGTTTTATTAAAAGCTCACTGACACTTGTGGGCTTTTCAGCATTTTTAACTTACAGCAAAAACAGAACCCATGGAAGAACCTACTGGGTTGTGTATCAATGCTGATAGCGTTGGGTGCCCTTTCGCCCAGCGTTGCCTCGGGATGCCCAGTGCTCCAAACAACTTTACCGCCTGTTCCTTCAAGACCAGCTACAATTACTGCAGAAGCCATTGCACTTGAGGCTCTCTGCCCACCCTTGCCTTACAAATCTGTTTGTAGCACAGACTTTCTTGTCTTTGACAGCAGTTTGCCAGGCACAGATTTGCAATGAAACTGCAGTTCTGACTGCTTGTAACCACAGTTAAAACAACAGAAATGTCTTCTTATGTCCTTGCTGGTTTTCCTGTGCGTAAAGAAGGTTTGTACATGTCTCTAAATCAACTCTGTAGGATAGCAGGTAATCATTTAGTCATGCCTAGTGAAATGTTGTTTATATTGACTTTGTAATACTTTCTGATGATGGTGAACAAGGAAGTAGTGTGGTTGCAAATTGCAGTTACAGAGTGTGAGATCATGGCAAATCACACTGCTCCAGAGGTGCAATGATAATCTCTGGCTAATCTGGCTGAGGTCAAAGTGCTCAGAGCCGGTTACCAAGCAAACCTCTTGGCTTGTTTGTGAGCCACGCAAGAAAACAGATTTCTCTTTTGCAAATTCAGAGAAAATTAGAGATCTAGAAGAAAAGCAAATTTGACCCAAATTTACTTTCTTTTTGGCATATTGATGGTTATAAAGGTATTGTTATTTTAAGTCACAAAACGCAGAAAGGTTTGACACCAAAAAAATGATGCTGTCTGCTGTAAAATAGCTTCTGTTGCATTTACTTGAATTGCTACATGAAACACTTTGTTCATCTGTAAAGTAAAATACTCTGCGTGCTTTTAAAAGTAACTTGGGAGAGAGGGTTCTTTTGTTTTGTTTATTCATTGGCAAAGGGGCAAAATTTCTTTTCTGCAAAAGAATTCAAGTTGAGAAGGGTGCCAGATCAGAAAAGTATATTGAGAAAAAGAAAACATTTCAAAAGAAATGTTCAAGTTAAACCTGCTGAGGCAGGTTTGCTGCTCCAAGAACACATTGCAAGGGTTTTTTTAAATAACTAATCCAGTAGAAACTGCCACATCACTGAGACACAGACTCCATTACTTTAAAAAAAAAAAAAATCTGTCAGGTTTCTTTACAGACGCCTATGCAGATGAGGAGACTACTGGTAGGTGGGCACGGCTACTACAACAAGAGTTGAATAATGAGTAATAATGAGTAGCAATAATAATAATTAGGGCAACTACTTCTACATGATTCCTCCCTTCATACATTTGTCTTGCCTGTTGATCTGGTCTCAAAAGGTATTTACATATTTCTGCATCACAATCACAATTGTAGCAGGTCTTTCATCAGTAACTATACTAAAGTGTATCACTGGTGTAAAGCACTGCAAAATCCATCTCTAATTGCTTAACAGTCAACTGTAACTGGAATCCTTTGGCCAATCTTTGGTAAGCCTTCTTCATTTCTTAGTCGTTGAAACCTACCTTGCCTGTGCTTTTTCTCTTTGAGAAGCTCAGAGTGAAGGTTAGTCACCTCTCCAAACAAAGTAGTGACATGACATCATGGTGCTTTATCTTATAAATTGTGCAAGAAGGACAGGAGGAATGTCGTCATGGTGTGGGAGTTTCATAGTATTGAAGGTGGAATCAGTTTGGAAGCATTGCTGCATGTTGCATGAAAAGGGAGCTTTCATTTTTAAAATGTATTGTGATTTTTTTAGAAAATGAAGAATAAGTTTGTATTAACTGTTAACTCTATTTGTTCTTAGATTGGAATGACATTGAGGAAAATATGTTAATCCAAATGGTATTTCTAGGGCGTTTGAGTGTGGCGAATGAAGAATAGGAGGTAACCTTTTGGGCATCATTCCAGCATCCGCGACAGTCAGTGTATAACGCAGATCTTCATCTGACAGAGTTTTCTTAAGCAGTGCAACCTGGGCCGGGGTGAGCTGGCTGGAACAAAGGGCTGGAGTTCGGTTTCACAGCCGTGCCTTCACTGTATCACACTGGCACTGCATGATGGCACTCCAGAGGTGGAGGACAGGATCTGTGTCCCTGTGCCTAGGGACAGTACCTGTAACTAAGAAATTTCTGCTTTTTTGAGGAATAATTTTCTAGCTTCCAAGTACTTAAAACCCTTTATAATAACCTTCTTAGTGAAAAATTCGGTTAATGGTTTCCCTTATAATGAGTAGCACTTTCTGAGTGAACAGAGACTTGAGGCAGAATCCAGTTTCAGTGACACGCAGAGGTATTTTGTCTGTCTTTAGGCAAGTAATTGCCATTCATGTGAGTTTCCTCACACAACTGTCTAATAATACTTTTCACTCCCATGGTATGTCTAGGTACCACAACTGTCTGCCAGATGGAAATTCAAGTGCCAGTATGTGTGCGTATTCATGATGCTGTTCACCACCTAAGTAGTGCTACAAATTTTGCACACTTTGATCTCTGTGCGTATAAGACTGTTGCTCTCTACTGGTGCAACTATCAACAGTATTACTGTTACAAACTCATGAATCTTTTATGATCTCCTGCTAGAGGTACTGTAAAGGGTGTAAGAAAAATACCCCAAAGATCAAGATGCTAAAAGATGGAGTCAAATTAATTATTATGTTCATGTTTGTATATTTTTAATCGTAACCTTTTCTTTTTAATGCTAAAAAGTGCTGTCTTGAGATTTTTTTGAGAAATGGGAAAAATATGTGCTTTTTTAGTTTGGTAAAAACACTATAGAAAAACACTCCTGGCCTAGTTTTACTTTAGACTTCAGAAGATCAATGTGTTTATGAACCCAAATCATTGCAGACAAAATTTTGCACCTGCAGTTACGGTTGCCTGCAGTTCCGTACAGTTTATCTACATCACTGATTGCATCTGTAAATTAAAAACATCTAAGTAACCTAAATTATATGCACAAATAATTGCAGGTGCAAAACTCATACAAACACTAAATGATCACTGCAAGTTGGTCTTATAAACCTCATTGTAAGTTATTTACTGTATCATGAACCTGGAGTCCTCTTGGGAGAGTCGCTAATCTGTGTAATGACACTAAAAGCCTCTCAAATCTCCTATTTAGCTAGCAGATGGGAAAGAATACATGTAGTCATATAACTCCCTAGGGATTACGCATGTGGGTATTGAAGAGTATAACTTATTCCAACGCAGGCTAACATTAACTTGCAATCAAAAATTTCCTTCCTGAGCCACAGTTTTTCTGATGAAATTAAAGCAGCTTAGTGCTGTATTTTTATGAAGTCACAGCCAATCTGAGTAGGACACCCTCCCAGGGTGAGCACAGAAATTTTGCTCATCTCGTGATTTTTCATTTAATGAATCACAGCATTAGTTTAACACAGAGAAATGCTGACAGTCTTCTCCAGAAAACACATATAGTTATCCTCTGTATGATTTTTTTTTTTAGTGTCAGAAACAAGATTTCTAAGCACATAGCTAGAAAAGTCTATTTTTTCTCTGATATCAGAACTGAAAGGAAATAGTTTTCTTGCATTCTTTAACTTCAGTAGATGTAGGTGTGGAGCTACTTTAAAACAGTGACCGCTTCCTGTCATACCAGTTGCGGCAGTAGTGTTAGCAAAAGGGGCAAAAATAAGCCCTTAAATTCTCTTCTAGTGTTTGAACAACTAAAACTCCTACTGAACAAATGAAGCATTCCGCCAGTTCTGACAATCCAAAAAGCAATGAAGAATTTTTCTGTTTCAGAAGCTCTAGGCAAAGCTGTTTTGGCATGTCTGTAGCTTGTTTCTATTGCAAACAAAGCAGCAGCTAGAGGGAAAGTCTTTGAGGGAAGAAAATACTGTCAGTTGCAAGAACTGAGACATGTGGACCCATTCTACAGCCCAGCTAGTGGTTACATGCAGGCAATTTTGTAAGAGCCTAGACCAGCTGCCAGTGATAACAACGTTGCCATTTGCACTGATTTCAGCAGGAGTTACATCAAACAGACCAGCTTAAGGCTTCTCAGAAGCACGGGCAAAACTGGTATTTCATTCCTTGGCTATGAGGGCCAGACTACAAGAAAAGGGTTAAGAAGAAGAAGGCAAAGATGGCAGGGGGCCCTGCAGAGTGAGCGATGCTGCTCCTGCTGCTGGGCTGGCAGAAGTGGGAGCAAGCAGTGGGCGCTGTAGCTGGCAGGGTCCTGCCTCTCCGCCTGCCTGCAGTGGCCAGCCACCCCGGTAGCCCAGTTCCTCCCTTGGCAGCAGCGGTCAGCCCAGCTTCACAGGCCCCTGGCACTGGCACTTTAAGTGGCAGAGGTGTGAGCATATCTACGTTTTTTAAAATCCAATTTAATTTAATACACGTGAATCTATTACTCAAGCAGTACATGGTAACAACATACCACTCAAGTAATTAATTTATAATCCTCTTTGGAAAAAAAAGCCAGAACCAGATGTTCTTTTTTTACACACGGAGAGCTGTTGAGGCTGTGTTATGCGTTACAATGCAAGTCTCCAACGTCACCTTCCTAGAATTTTCTTTAGGTGCTTTAGTATAGCAAAACACAGAAAGCATATGAGAGGCTAGACCCTCGTTTGAATAGAGTGAAATTTTAACAAGGATTCTTTTTTTTACTCTCACTTTTTGTTGCACAAAAGACACAAGAAAGAAAGAATGGAGAAGGTTTCATCTTTCCCTGTCTTGAGGGATTTATATTTAGGTGTGTCCCGTAACTTATATAAATTCGGAGTGCAGACTAGAAAGCCAAAAATTAGCAAGGATTTTGACCAAGAGATTGAGAGGCGATTAAAAGTCATGGAAGAAAGACTCATTTCTCAGTAAGAATAACAAAGTCACATGGATGACGGATCATAATAACTTCATAATCTGACCCACATGCAGTAAATATGGTGATGACTGTCATTTTGAATAAGTGAGGTGGATTGATGTTGATTATTAATCCATTTCTTGGCCAGTCTGATTGTTTCTGAGCCAAATCCTCCACTGTTCAGTATTTTTCTGAAGTATCTTAAGAGTACCTTTCACTGACAGTCCCTTCCCTTTTAACCAGTCACTTTTCATACTCTGTGTTGCTGTAACCTGTTTGAGAGATTTCTTTCATGAGTTGGTCTGCTTCTAGTGGTTTCACAGCTGGACACTTGGTCTTCTTTTAACATACAGTGTAACATCGGTGTTCCCGTGGACACACGTTAACATATAATTCTGTATTATATTTACTTGCTATGAAAAAATTCTGGTTTTCCTTAATTCCCATGTGTTGCAACTGATGGTGATTTACATGAATGCATGCTCAGTGAAAAAAGTGAAATATGCTGTGAAAATAAGTACCTAGTATTTAGTGCTGGTGTCCAAAATGGCAGGTTTCTGTATAGGAGACACAGAATAGATAAAGAAATATACTTGCATGGTAGAAATTCGGAAGCTAGCTTGGCTGTGTTGTCGATAGCTTTATATGAGGTTCCTGTAGGGACATGTGTTTAACATTTGCAGTAGGATAATAGATGTAACATACTTCACACGAAAAAAGTTTTTTGGAGAGCAACAGAGTGTCCAAGCCTAGATTTCTATGAATGTGTCCAACCTTTAGTGTCTTTTCAAACTCTACGCCTGTTGCACTGAAAGACACTCAGCCTTCTCTATAGCACACCACTTCAGCTGGGCAAATGGTTGTAGACACTGTGATTGAGGGTGAACTACATGTGTGAACTGGCTAGTGGCTTGCTGCTCTCAAAATAAGTGGTTGAATTGTAAGTAAGTCCCTTTTTCTAAGTGGTAGGTACTAATTTGTGCATGCCTTCACTAAGCACTCCCTAGTTTTTCTGAAACTTCCTGGGAATTT
Source organism: Steatornis caripensis (assembly GCA_013398225.1). Lineage (NCBI taxonomy): Eukaryota > Metazoa > Chordata > Aves > Caprimulgiformes > Steatornithidae > Steatornis > Steatornis caripensis. Next base: position 671,078 of record VZSC01016116.1, on the reverse strand, counting down.
ATAATCTTTTAAATCTCCAACTAGATCAACATAAAGATTACTTCACACTAATAGCTATATTGAAGTATTATTGCCCTGTTTTCAGTTGTTTTACGTTCTGTTAGTGATAAATTCACAACATGCTACATACCATGAAATAAAGGTATCTTCTTCCTGCTATACGTGAAATCCTAAGCAAATTTCATTACTTTTAGACATACTTTCTTCCTCTTTTTGAACACCCATTCCTCTATCAAGCATGTCTTCAAAATTCCTTCCCTTTTTGAAATAAAAAATTTTGTAAAATCAGAAAGTCACACATTGGTTTAATGTAACTGACATGGTCATGAAACCCAGGTCTTTTATTTATGCTTGGGATAATGCAGGGGTAATGAAAGCAGAATTGAACCTAAAAGGTTTTTTGTTTCAATTATAAAACAATATGGGTAAGAGACTTGGATTTGACAGCAACAGAAGAAAGGGAATATTGTGTTCATGCCTTCAATCAGCTTTATTAGATCCTTAAAGGGAAAATTATATGAGAGACAGAGGAAGAAAACAACAAACTAAGCAAGATCCCAATTTCAGTATAATTTGGAGAAAATAACTGATTTACGTTGGTTGTCTTGCCAGAGTGAATGACTCAAGGCTTCCAAACAAGAAATGGAAACCAGAAGGATAGCAAAAGCCTGAAAGAACAAATTGAGAAGATATGATTGACTGTAATGTTTCAAAATCAACTGCTGCAAAGATGAGTTTGGGTTGTTGCCCAGAATACAATTGAATGGTGATGTTCATTTAGACCCTTAATGCTGAAACAAAATAAGATGTAGCTGTATTTCTGTTTGAGATTTACTTGTTCTTTCCAGTGTCTCCAGTGTCTTTAGCTAGGGATAGGGTGTCACGTCCTCTCTCTTCTATCACACACTGCAGTGATTGCTGCTGCTGTTCCATAATTTTTTTGAAGGAAGGCCTGAATGCAGGTGATAATATCTTAAATGTGAAATGTCATCACCATTCATTAGAGACTTTGAAAAATTTTATACACCATGTGCAAGTAGGCCAACTCATTGTTATTGACCAAGGAAAAGAGAAGTCCAAGATTATTATTTGTGTATGTATTTTGTGACTGACAAAGCCATTCAAAGTTTTGTTACTATCATACTAGCTTGTTTAAATTAAGTAAATAGCTCATTCTGCAAAAATTTCTAATAGTTGTATCTTTAATGGGCATGATTCGTAAAGCGTTATTTGGAAAAGTTGGGGGCAGCTGCTTGTCCTCCACCTCAGGCACAGAAGTTTCTAAAAGAGACTGCACTATATGCAAAGAATTAGTTGACAATAGGCAATGATGAGATGGGACCGTCTTCTACTTCCTCCTTTCCTTTATTCCTCTCATCTCACTGGTTATGCTTACCAACCTTTTTTCTATTTCAAATGAGGAAGAAAAAAAAAACGACTAAACCACAGTTCATAATTAAATACTGAGCTAGTTCTTACCATGTTTACTGAATTACATATTGCATATATGGATGTGTATCCTCATATCCTCAAAGTTTTCATGTGTTTTTTGATTTCCAAACTCTAATGTGTTCCATAGGAATAGACCTTAACTCCTTCCTGTCTGTTTTTCATGATTATACTTGCCTCCACAGAGGAAAGGAGTAGTAAAGCAGTGAAACCCAGTTACAGATTCCTTAAAATTTTAGGGATTTGTAGAGCCATCAATATAGTTGCTGAGCTCTGCGGATTCTCCTGATTCACAGTAGAGATTCCCCCAGCAGAAAATCTTCAGTGTTGACCTTAGTAGCTGCAATAAGGGGATCAGCCTGACATGACATGCGCAGTGATATCTTTGCACATGTATCTTTGCCCAAGGCGGCTGACCTGGTAAAGAGGGCTTTAAACCAGGAACCAGGAGGGAGAGAGAAGAGTTACTTCAGCTCCAAGGGAGCAATGGCCAGGGTGACAAGCAAAGCGCCTGGGGTGATGTGAACAAGGAGGAACACAAAATGAACAAAACAGGGCTTAAGTGGCATCGCCTCAAGCATTTGCATGTAAGCAAGAAAATCTCTCTGAAGTGCCTGCACACTAAGGCATGCAGCACCAGGCATAAACACACGGAATTAGAGATCTGTGTGCATCTGCAGAGGTAGGATCTTGTTGGGATCCCAGAGATGCGGTGGACAGCTCGTGTGGCTGGAGCGCTGCAGTGGAGGGATATAGACTCTTTAGAAAGGACAGGCTGGGAAGGCAAGAAGGGAGAGTTGCCCTTTATGGAGAGAGAGCAGCTGGAGTGCATGGAGCTCTGCCTGAGGGTGAGTGATGAGAGCTAATGGGTAAGGATTAAAGAGCAGACCAATACTGGTGACTTTGCTGTGGGTGTCTACTATGGGCTGCCTGACCAGGAAGAACAAGCAGCCTCATGTTTGTAGACCCTGATCCTCATGAGGACTTCAAACACCTTGATACCTCCTGGAGGGACAACACAGCAGGGCATAAGCAATCTAGGAGGTTACTGGAGAGCGTTAATGATAACTTCTTAACACAAGTGAAAGAGGAGCCAATGAGGAGAGGTGCTCTGCTGGACCTGATACTCACAAACAAGGAAGACCTCATCGAGGATGTGAAGGTCGAAGGGAGCCTTGGTTGTTGTGCCTGTGGGATGCTGGAGTTCAGGATCCTGAGAGGAGGAAGCAGAGCAAAAAGCAAGATCACAACCCTGGACTTCAGGAGAACAGAATGTGTCCTCTTCAGAAATCTGCTTGGAAAAGTCCCACAGTGTAAAGCTCTGGAGGGAAGAGGGGTCCAGGAAAGTTGGATAGTATTCAAGGATCATCTCCGCTCAAGAGAAATCCATCCCAACACACAAGAAGTCAGGCAAAAATGCCAAGAGGCCTGTGTGGTTGAGGATGGAGCTCCTGGAAAAACTCAAACATAAAAAGGGAGTATACAGAAGATGGAAGCAGGGGCAGGTAACATGGGAGGAATATAGAGATGGTCTGAGCATAGAGAGACATGGTTAGGAAAGCCAAAGCCCACCTGGAGTTGAACTTGGAGAGGGGTGTCAAGGGCAACAAGGGCTTCTGTNTCCATCCCAACACACAAGAAGTCAGGCAAAAATGCCAAGAGGCCTGTGTGGTTGAGGATGGAGCTCCTGGAAAAACTCAAACATAAAAAGGGAGTATACAGAAGATGGAAGCAGGGGCAGGTAACATGGGAGGAATATAGAGATGGTCTGAGCATAGAGAGACATGGTTAGGAAGGCCAAAGCCCACCTGGAGTTGAACTTGGTGAGGGGTGTCAAGGGCAACAAGGGCTTCTGTAAGTACCTAAAGTGGTGAAAGGAAGACTAGGGTAAATGTGAGACTGCTGNAAAAACTCAAACATAAAAAGGGAGTATACAGAAGATGGAAGCAGGGGCAGGTAACATGGGAGGAATATAGAGATGGTCTGAGCATAGAGAGACATGGTTAGGAAAGCCAAAGCCCACCTGGAGTTGAACTTGGAGAGGGGTGTCAAGGGCAACAAGGGCTTCTGTAAGTACCTGAAGTGGTGAAAGGAAGACTAGGGTAAATGTGGGACTGCTGCTGAGTGGGACAAAGGCCCTGTTGACACAGGGCATGGAAAAGGCTGAAGTACTGAATGCCTCAGTTTTCGGTAGCAAGACTTTAGAAATCCAAAGTTCTGGAGAGAGGGGGAAGGTCTGGCATAAGACTTACCTCTGGTGAAAGAGGATCAGATTAGAGAATACTTACACAAACTGGACATACATAAGTCCGTGAGCCCTGATGGGATGCACCCCCAAGTGCTAAGGGAGCTAGCTAATATCATTGCAAGGTCATTCTCAATTATCTTTAAATGATCATGGCAACAGGGAAAGGTGCCTGGGGACTGGAGGAAAGCAAATGTCACTCCTGTCTTCAAAAAGCACAAGTACGAGGATCCAGAGAACTACAGTCTGGTCAGACTCATCTTGATCTTTGGGAAGATGATGAAGCAACTAATCCTGGAAACCATTTCTAGGCACATGAAGTACAAGGCAACAACTGGGAGCAGTCAGCGTGGATTCACAAAGGGGTAGTCATGCTTGACCAACCTCACAATCTTCTGTGATGGCTGGTGTCTGAGGGGAGAGCAGTGGACATTGCCTGCCTAGACTTCAGTAAGGCTTCAGACATTGTCTGCCATAAGATCCTCATAGAGAAGCTATGGAAATGTGGGCTGGATGAGCAGACAGTGAGGTGAATAGAAAATTGGCTGAATGGCTAGGCACAGAGGGTGGTGATCAGTAGTACAAAGCCTAGCTGGAGGCCGGTAACTAGTGGTGTACCCCAGCTGTCAATACTGGATCCAACTCTGTTGAACATCTTCATTAATGATCTGAACGATGGGGCAGAGTGTACCCTCAGCAAGTTTGCTGATCATACAAAACTGGGAGGAGTGGCTGTTATACCAGAAGGTTGTACTGCCATTCAGATGGATTTTGACACACTGGAAAAATGGTCTGACAGGAACCTCTTTTCAGTGGTGCCCAGCGACAGGACCAGAAGCGGTGGGCACAAACCGAAACACAAGGAGGTCTGTCTGAATATGAGGAAACACTTTCTTACTGTAAGGGTGACTGAGCACTGCCACAGGTTGCCCAGAGATGTTGTGAAGTCTCCCTCCTTGGAGATACTCTAAAGTTATCTGGATGTGGTCCTGGGCAACTGCCTCTAGGTGGACACACTTGAGCAGGAGTTAGGACCAGATGATCTTCAAAGGTCCCTTCCATCCTCAACCTTTCTCTGATTCAGAAGCAATGGATAATTGCTTTTCATATTTTCAGTTCCCATGTCTCTAGATGCTGATCATCTGAATCAATGGTATTTCAACACTGAGCTGTGATAGAATGGTGGGTTGCTCTTCAGAAGTGATTACCTGCCTCGCGAGATTGCTAAGATGGCAGATCTGTTGCTCAAATTGCCCTCCACATTCTCTCTGAAAAGTTTTCCCAGAGATCCTCAGAGAACATGGGAATGTTACAAGGTTTACGTATTCAATAGCTGCATATATTTGAGTATGCAAGAAGGCAAACTGTACTGCTGTGTAAGGCTAGGTAATGCTGCTGTGTGTTTTCAGAACTGAATTGTTACTTTACACTGTGTATTTCTCTGCTCATGCATCTCTTACTGATGACAAAATCTGGACCAAGTTTGGGTCTCGGGTTTTTGTAGTCAAAGCTATGCCTGTGAGTAAAGCAGTGGAGCACTTTTCATTTTCCAATTCCAATCATGCCAGAGTGCTAGAAATTCCAAATGGGATGCCTGTTGTAGATATGCTTATAGTGTTTTAGAATGAGCTGAAAGGAGGAAAGTGTTTATAGGGATCTGTGTTCTTGTAGCTGATCCTACTTGGACCTCAGTTTCAATTTGAACTCACATTAAACAGTATGAATCGCATACTTGAAGTTATTCAACATTTCAATAGCTTGCTGAATCAGCAATATGTATGAACCATTAAAGGCTAGACTGAATCCAGTATATTTGTATTGTTATATCCACATCTATAGTTATAGCCATATCTATATGGGTAGAAATGGATATATGGATATATGTATATGTATTTGGAAAGTGAGACTTCAGGGAAATTCAAACATCTGATGACTCAGCTGAGTTTCTGAAATCTACTACCCAAGGACTTTCAGTGTTTCGTCATGAAACCATAACTGTATAAAATGCTCGAAGTTTCCTTTATTCATGGACTGGAATTCATAACTTGCTTACTTCACAGGAAGGATAAGCAATATTCCCATTCTGGAGCATCTTACAAAGCCTATGTTATTTTATTTATATTAGAGCAGCTTAAGAAAAGAACTCCAGAGAAGCATTAGAAGAAGGGTGGAAAAAATGGTATAGCATTTGTGGTATTTTACATTCACATGGGGAATATGAATTTAATTGCTTTCCTTTGACCTGCACAAGATAACTATAGGAGAATCTGTTGATATGATGACTCTATCACACCCTGCAAAAATATTTCAAGTAGTAGGCTGATTTAGAAAGGTGAATCACCACCTTTCAACATCACCACCTCTCAACATTTTAAAAAGACACAAATGCTTTGCTTTAAGAAGTTATTTCTTCTGTAGACAGAATCCTCTTACAGTCCTGAAAGAAGTATATAAACTCTGAAGATGGATAATTGGTAAGATATACCCTTGTTGGCTGGCCAGAGAGCTTCTTGCTGATTCCGTTTGATGCCTTTCTGAACTCTCCTCATGCACTATCTAGGTTAATGTGGAGAGCTCGCAGGCAAGAACTATGTCTACTTTTAGCTCACCTAGCAATTTTGAGAACTACTTGTCATTTAAAGCATTCCCAAGACCCAGCATTATGCATCTACATTGGCCTTGTAAGCAGAACTCAGTCTGACTGCAAATGCCATGTGTGCTTGTAGCAGGCTATATATATGTAAAAAATTGAGATGATGCAAAGCATTGCAACAAGTGGATCTTTGGCTTCAGGCCAGCTCCAAAAGTCAGCAGCTATTGTAAACTCCTTAGGTGTTTATGGAGCCAGGCAAGAGAGGGGAAAAGACCTGAATGAGTACAGTAGCAAGATACTGCCCAAATGTTTTTTCTAAGATGAAATATATACATTCTGCTCTGGCTCTGTGAATAGCTAATTTGTGTTATAACTAAGTTGTAAAAAAAAAAATTAATCTATTTTGAGGCATATTTAAAACTAAACTCTAAAAGATGCCTTAACCTGGTGTCTGAAGATAAACATGCAGGTTTTTTGTGTGCAACTTGCTAGTCACAGTTTTTTCCAAATCTGTATTTTGTAACTTCAGTTTTAATATTATCATTGCTATGTCAAGCAAATTAAAACAATTAACTAACACTTCCTCTTCATTGTCAGAACTGTTCCTCTTCCTTTAAATACAATTTCTTGTCTACTCGGAAAAAAATGGATTGAATTTTTACTTATTCATTGCTCATTTTTTTGTATTATCTCACCAGCATGTAATAGAATTGGTAGCACGTTAGTTAGTTAGCAAGTAAGCAAAGAGTATCGTTATTTGTCTGTATGCTTGGAAATGCTGAAAGGTTAGCTGCTTTACTCAAAAGTGAAAATAGCATTGGCAGTAGAGTGATGATATGTTGTTTATCCATAAAAAAATAATTTCTTTTTTTCTTCAATAGACTGCTTGGCTTCTACAAAGGAATATTACCTCCCATCTTGGCTGAGACACCCAAAAGGGCAGTGAAGGTAAAAAACTCATACTTCCTCCTTTAAAAATACAAGTAGGGACAGTGGCAGCTGTAAAACGTCTTATTTCTCCCCCACTGATTGACATTTGAATTTTAAACTTATTTGGCACATTAATCCTCTGATTTTTACTAGGAGGAAACTTTCCAGTTGATAGCACAATAAAAACTGTGCTTGATTAAGAACTGTAGGATAAGGCTCTTAAATGCTAGGGTATTTTTGACATGTATATAAAATGTTACTGAAAAGCAAATTACAATTAGTTTTTACAATCAAAATTAATAAAATGCTTCAAGTGATAATTTAGCCTCATAATTATGTCTGGTTTAGAATTTTGTTTTACTGAAAATGCCTAGAAACTTGCAAAACAACTAAGAATAGCTTAATAAATTAGTACAAGAAATCATTAAAGAAGCCACTCCTGGTAAGTACTTACTCAGTAACTTGAAGTAGTATATCTGCAGGTTTGAAGTGCTGCCCAGAGTTTTCTTGTACTCCAAAGAGCACTCCACTCCATACTCTCCCTTTTTTACAGATTGAACATAGTAATGAGTACAACTCTTCATCATGCAAAGAACATTTTAGTCCAACTTTCTTACAGTTGAAATAGATGCTAGCCTATCCGAGTGTATTTGCTGTCAAATATTGATCTGATTTTCTTTTATTGTCCTTTATGTTGATTTGTAGAGCATTATTTTAGCAACATTACTAAGCAAAATACATCAATACATCAAATTTTTTCAGTTAAGTCATGCAATATTTTAAATTAAAACCTAGTAATTAAGTACCTCATCTTAAAGTTCTTAATCTATCAAAGCATCTATTGTGTGATGAGCAAATGTTTCTTTGTCTTTTACTTCAGAACTTTGAAGTTTCCCATAGTTGCACCAAATGTGTCTAAAAGCAGTTATTATACAGAAGGTCTTGATTTTCCTTTTCTTGTTTCTTTCTAAAAAGGCTGCATATTATTCTGGTCCTTAGACTGCAATTAATCGTTCACATTCCAGTTCCTTTACAGAGGAATAATATTTGTGTAGAGTGGCAGGATGTGACCTTGTAACAGAATCCTAAAGGAGTTCTGGTAATGTCATCTTGTTTGCATTTGCATTTTAGATGCAAATGACATATGTCACCTATCTCAAAATTATTTAATACAACTAAGAAAACTAAAGTTCTATTTAATAGCAAAGTGGCAGTAAAGAATAGATGGATGATATTTAGAAGATTCCTAATAACTCGTTTTCTTTGAACTGTGACGTTTCCTCTGTCTCCCAATTTCATTTCATATGAAACAGGTCAAAGTCATTCTGATCAGGCTTTTTAGATTTAGCATATATTTAGTTAAAATACAAACATAGATTTGATTTCTCTCCTACCAACCTGAGTCATTCAAAAATCTTCAGTCGCTTTCTCTTACTCAAATTGATTAAATGGCTTTAAACCCCACGATATTCAGTATAATGAATGATAGAAAGATTTAGCTTGGGAGGGAACTCTGGAGGTCATCTGGTGAGCCTCCTACTCAAAGCAGGGCTGATTTCACGGTTAGGTCAGGTTACTCAGATGCCTTGTCTAGTCAAGTTCTGAAAATCTTCAAGGATGGAGACTGCAACGCCTCTGTACTCCTGCTCCAATGCTTAATTGCTTTCACTGTGAATAATTTTGCCTTACATCCAATCCAAATTCTCTTGTTGCAACTTTTGCCTATTGCTTCTCGTGTTTCTGTTGTGGACCTCTGAGAAAGTCTGACTTTGTCTTCTATAGAACCTTTAGACAGTGGAAGACAGGAATTAGATCCGCTTAGCCTTCTCATCTCCAGACTAAACAGACTCTATTCTCTCAGCCTCTTGTTGTACATCATAAGCTCACAGCTCCTTAAATGTCTTGCTGGGGCTCCCTTAGTGGGATGCTTTCTACCTAATTCCTGGGCATTTACGTGAGGGCTCAGTGGTGTTTCTGCAACCATGAGTTGTAAATGCTAAACATGTTTTTTAATTAAACCACTGAATTCTTTATTTCTTTAATTCTTTACAGTATTCCTTTAAATTTTATGTTGTTTCTAGGACACCAAGAGGACTTTAAGTTGCCTTGAGACATCAGCTATATTCTACGTTAGAAGAATTCAGTGACAGAATAGGGAAGAACACTAATGTCCTTGTAAGAAACTGGATAATGAAGCAATTCAATGTGAGATGTTATATGCCAGCATATGCCTGTCAGTCTGACCTTAGTGCCAGGGAAGGTTATGGAGCAGATCATCTTGAGTGCCATCACAGAGCACATAGAGGACAACCAGGTGATCAGGCCCACTCAGCATGGGTTCATGAAAGGCACGTCCTGCTTGACTAACCTGATCTCCTATGACAAGGTGACCCGCTTAGTGGATGAGGCAAAAGCTCTGGATGTTGTCTACCTAGACTTTAGTAAAGCCTTGGACACCATTTCCCACAACATTCTCCTGGAGAAACTGGCTGTTCATGGCTTGGATGGGCGTACACTTCGCTGGGTAGAAAACTGGCTGGATGGCCGGGCCCAAAGAGTTGTGGTGAATGGAGTTAAATCCAGTTGGCAGCTGGTCACAAGTGGTGTTCCCCAGGGCTCAGTGTTGGGGCCAGTTCTGTTTAATGTCTTTATCAGTGATCTGGATGAGGGGATCAAGTGCACCCTCAGTAAGTTTGCAGACAACAGCAAGTTGGCCGCGATCTGCATGAGGGAAGAAAGGCTCTACAGAGGGATCTGAACAGGCTGGATCAATGGGCCGAGGCCAGTTGTATGAGGTTCAACAGGGCTAAGTGCTTTGTCCTGTGTTTGGGTTACAATAACCCCATGCAACACTACAGGCATGGGGAAGAGTGGCAGAAAGCTGCCCGGCAGAAAAGGAGGACCTGGTGGTATTAGTCAACAGCTGGCCGAATATGAGCCAGCAGTGTGCCCAGGTCGCCAAGGCAGCCAACGGCATCCTGGCTTGCATCAGAAATAGTGTAGCCAGCAGGATCAGGGAAGTTATTGTCCCTTTGAACTCGGCACTGGTGAGGCCGCAGCTCGAATACTGTGTTCAGTTTTGGGCCCCTCACTACAAGAAAGTCATTGAGGTGCTGGTGCGTGTCCAAAGACAGGCAATGAAGCTGTTGAAGAGTCTAGAGCACAAGTCTTGTGAGGAGCAGCTGAGGGAACTGGGGCTGTTTAGCCTGGAAAAAAGCAGGCTGAGGGGAGACCTTATTGCTGTCTACAGCTACCTGAAAGGAAGTTGTAGTGAGGAGGATGTTCCTCTCTTCTCCCAAGTAACAAGCGGGAGTAGCAAGGAGCAAATGGCCTCAAGTTGTGCCAAGGGAGGTTTAGATTGGATATTAGGAAAAATTTATTCACTGAAATAGTTGCCAAGCATTGGAACAGGCTGCCCAGGGAAGTGGTTGAGTCACCATCCCTTGGAGGTATTTAAAAGACATGTAGATGTGGCACTTACTTAAGGACATGATTTAGTGGTGAACTTAGGCTAACAGTTGGACTTGATGATCTTAAAGATTTTACCCAACCTAAATGATTCTATGATTCTATAATTCTAATTTATAACATCCAAAGTGAAGTTTGTACCCAGGCTTTGACCTGAAGAGAACCCAGCTTGGCTCAGAGTTCCACTAACCTTGTTTGGATATGATTCCCAATGGAAAAGTCACTGCTTCCTTTGGTTCACTCTCCACCTTTTATTCTTCAAATAGTTTTCCTCATTTTATCAGGCCTCGAGATGTCCCTTGTTCACTGCTGAACTGACTAGAGAGATTTAAAGGAAGAGTATGCCCACNTTCCACTAACCTTGTTTGGATATGATTCCCAATGGAAAAGTCACTGCTTCCTTTGGTTCACTCTCCACCTTTTATTCTTCAAATAGTTTTCCTCATTTTATCAGGCCTCGAGATGTCCCTTGTTCACTGCCGAACTGACTAGAGAGATTTAAAGGAAGAGTATGTCCATGCCTATGGTTTTGAGACTTGAGAAATTACAAAATGTAGAGAGGCAATTTCTAGGTTCTAGCAGCCTTGGTTTGTATTTGTAATTAACTTTTTGGAAAACTTCTAGTTACAGTGTCTTTTATATCTCCTAAAAGTGTATAGAGAATGGTCAAGGAAGATTTTGTACTAAGAAGAAATGTACTTGTGCTACTGGAATATTGTATTTATCTGTTGTGGATATTTGCAAATAAAAATAAAGCTACTAAAATGAAGTTATTTAGCCCCAGTTATTCAGCTAAGTGTTGAAGATACAGCTTCACTTTTAGTCAACTACATTCTCATGTCTGTCTTGCTATTTCTTTCTTTCTCTCTCTGTTTTCCTTCTAAAAAGAAAGCTGGTATTTCTGGAAGATGAAAAGTCAAAGTTTATAACTTTATGTTAGATTGAACTTGGAGGGAAGAAGTGCTGATGCCAATACAATGGTTAACAGATGAACTTTTGGGGCAAATTTATATTGTTCATGTGTTCCCAGACATCTTGTTTCAAGCATATATTTTTACCTTAGAGTTATTGAGCCATCTGGTAAGTACTTTGGCTATTTTCTGTGTAACTTGAATTAAAGTGTATCTTTGCCAGATGGATAATATTGGTTATTATGTACACAAAAGCATGTTTTAAATACAGTTATTCTGAGATTTTTTTTTGCACAAAGCTATTAACTTAATACAACTGTAGAGAAAAAGATAAGTTACGCTGTGTTCTTAAAAACGTTTTGGGTGGTTGTACGTGATATAAATCCATGTGATATAGCCAGATACTTTTTGGCAAAATTGTATGTAGACTAGCCACTCTAGTACACCCAGCAACATTTACATTGAGTTTTATTGCTATTGATATGTTTTCTTTTAAAAATTATATAAAACATAGTTACTATTAAGTTGCTATTTTATTTATGACTCTAGGAAGCTATTGATTTCTAATGTAACATTTTTAAGACCAAAAAATTGCTAGGTAATGTATTTTTGCCTTTATTACAACCATTTTACAGATCTGTAACACTATGGAAAACATTAAGGAATACCAGAAATTCCATTAAAGGTTAGGAGGGTAACAATGAGTAGAAAGATGCTGGAGAGAGAAAAAAGCAAACTTCATCACAATAAGAAATTAATTTATTTAAATGAAGTAACTCACCCACCCACAATTGACACTTTCTCTTTTGCCTATAAAATATCTTCAGTTATCCAAAAAGATAGACGTACAGTCTAAGTAACCCTTCTATCTTTTTGGATTACTGGCAAGGCCAGTACAATAATTTTAAACATATTTTCAGAATGTTTGCAAGATTAGTGTTCAATCTGTACACTGTTTGGAGGGCAGTTAAAATTTAGGCCCCAATTCTAGGACCTTTTCTGCAAAATGAGGTAGTAATCCTTGATGAGGATAAAAAAAATAATCTGCTCACTGGCCAGAGTATCAGTCCTTCAGCCTTAATTTTTCAGGATTTAACGTCCTAATTTTGCATTATGTGTATATATTCCCTCCTGCTTTAAATGTGGTGGCATTAGTAACACATTAATACTCCGTTCTCTGATGGTTTTGTGCAATTATAGTGACTTTCCATTTAAAGCAAGTCTTGATTGAAAAATGTTTTTGACTTTGCCACAGGACAGGGTTCTAAACAAGTTAAAATTATAATGTTGTTACTTATGTTCCTGTACATGTGGTTTATGGAAAGCTGTTTTGTTCTGATAGCTCTGTGGTAGTAACTGTGGTAACTGAGCCCTGAGGGACTGAGCTTGTCTCCTTTGGCTGAGGCCCAGCACAGGTCACCCAGTCTTTCTGTTTTGTCTGAAAATCTCTATTCCCTTATGTTTCTTACAATTCCCAAATCTCCATTGACCTCATTTCCTATTGCCTTCCTCTTGTGGCAAAACAGTTTGATTGTCACATGCATGGGCAGGTGCAATGTGAGAGATCACGGCCTCTCATGTGGGTGCGAAATGCACAGACTTTCAGAGAATCCCACCTTCATTTGAATCAGCTTGCTCTAATCAAGTGTTACAGGTCAACTTTGGAAAGTAGCCAGGAAAGTCAGAGGTTCTAGTTATTTACTTTTGCTATACAGGGATGTGACAGCTCTTGCTCTAGTAGATACCCACCTGCACCGATGCAGTCTCGGTGAAGCTGTGACGGGTTTTTTTCGTTCAGTCCCATAATACTGGATGTGCCACGTAAAAGCCCCTTTCCTTTTGCAAGCCAAGTTGTGAATACTTCTTGAACAGATTACAGGACTCACAAACAGTAAGCTGTAGTTAGAGACCTTGTGTTGTTCCATAAGTGAAGACTGCTTGGAATAACACCTCCAATATCTTTGTTTTTACCTAGAATTCAGATATCTACTCATTATAACCTGCAAGATTTTCTGCTATCCTCATTCCTCGTGCTAGAAGATGGTTTTCACTGCCCTCAGAACTGTCTTATGTGGCATCAACCTGAAGCACTTTTTCAGTGGCTTCAGCAACATTTTTGCAGAATACGAATTTGAAACAACATGGGTTTTGGGGAGATTTACTGTACATGGAAGCAATGGACTAGAAAGAATCTCTTAGGTCAGCAAGTCTAGTCCCTTGCTGTTCTATAATCTACTTCATAAACTTAGCAAACTCTCCCTTACAAGTGATTAAGATTTTTTCCCCCATTATTCTTTTTGGAAGACTGTTTCAGGACCCTACTCCTTTGGTTGTGAGAAAGCTTCATCAGATTTCAAGCCACATTCTATTTATGAGTAGTTTTTACTTTTATACCCAATTGCTTTATGTTGCATATCTTTCCTTTCCTTGTTTTTCATTCTCTTGCAGCCTCTCTTTTGCCAGATTAAACAAGGCAAGTGTTTATTCTCCTTCAGTCTTCATTCTTAAAAAAATCTTTACGTTCTCCTTATGGTCCTGGTAACTCTGTTCTGAATATGCTGTAGTTTGAGCTCATCTTTTTTGAACAAGCGTGGCCAGGATTGTGTGCTGTATTTCAGAGGGCATCTTACCAACAATTTGTAAAATGTCACGAAAACCATTTCTTTAGAGTATACCTTGACTGATGCAACTTAGACTTTGTGTCCACAGACAATGAAATAGGTGGTGAAAGTCTGTCTGCATATGTCAATGGGAAGCTTCTTACTGACTTCAGTGTAGTCAGGGTTATCTCAACACTGTTCTTGGAAGAACAAAGCTGATGATAATTTATTCCACTTTGATTTTTAGATTTCACAAAAAGTATTCTGAAAATTAATGGATTTGGGTGGCAAGAAGTGTTCGGTTGCAAAGTGAACCATTTACAGATGGTTGCCTTTCTCTGTGCTGGTGTAGGTGAAACTGAGCTTGTCATTTCTTTCTTGAAGTTCAAACACAAACAAGTACAACTTTCAAAACTCATCCTCTAAGGAATCGCAGCTGCTCAGAACTTCTGATCACCACTGACTGAAAGCAGACAATTGGGTGAAACATTTATTTGTAAAGAGCAAAAACTAAAAGAAATGTGTCTGTTGGCAGTAAAAGATTATAAGAATCTACAGACTTCCCATCTTCAAAATCCGCAATAACATCTCTCTGATGAGAAGTAGACTAATATCTGAGAAATAGGAAAGTGATTGCAGTATATTATATTAAAGATGTGAAGGGGATTTCTTGGGAAAAATTATAGTATCTACTACTACATTTATACCAGCGTATGAAAGTTAGATGCTAGAGGGAAAGTGTATAAATTAAAAACACAAATTATGTGTTATAAGCGAACTCTTACATAAAACATTACTTGAATTACACTTACGCTGCTATCATGCATGATACACTAATAAAACCAGTTCTGAAGTCTAATTGTCCACTATTGCACATCTACCACTGCTACAGAGAGTGGGAAACAAAAGTGGCTTATGCACACAGCTACTCAGGGTACAAGGTAGTGAAGCTCCACTGTAGTTTTTACTCATTTGCATAAGTAACCCGTAATTTTTTTGAACATAATTTCGGTCTGACTTTTGTTTACAGTTTTTCACCTTCGAACAATACAAGAAGCTACTAGGATATGCATCATTACCACCAGGACTGGTATGTATGGATACAGAACTTCATGTTCTAATTTAATATGTGTATACTGAACAGTACCATGCGTTTCCTCTCACAGAAGAAGCCCAAAATAAAAGGGCCCGGTTGAACCAACAGTTTCTTAGAACAGATGTGTCCTGTTACAACATTGATAACAGAATTTATCAAAGTGATAGTTACATATGCCGAGCTTAATTCTGCTATCATACCATTAGGAATAAAAACTTTTTATAAGAATTACTGCTTTCTGTGGTTTAAGAATGTAAGTAATAATAAACATAAGTTTTCACGATAATGGCATCACAACTGTAGGAAACAGTTGATATCTTTACGGTTACCCTATAAAGGTTTTCGTAATGAAATGTTTCCTAATACTGATTGTGGTAATATTTTCAGAAAAATCTTGCAAAAGGATGCATGTAATTTCTATGGGAGATGCTGGCCAGTTTTCCCTGAAACCATAAGGTTTTGTTTAAATCTCATTCTTAACTAGCAAGTTGTTTCTTTCTTGAAAATTTTCACTAAGTTGTCATTCAATATTTCTACTTTAATCTATTGCTTCCTTCCAGTTTACTTACTTCAGCATTTGTTAAACATTTTTTTTCTCTTTAGAGGCTCCTGCATTTTTCTTGTAATTATCAACATATCAGAGCATTAAACAAGGCTAAAAACGTGAATTATCTGAAAGAGGGTAAATACCCTCTTTGTTTGTTAAACAACAAACAATAAAGTCCTGAACACATGTATTATAGGTTTCTTGGTCAAATTAGTTTTGAATTGGAATTTGCTTTATGGTTTTGGCTCTCAAAAGAGAAGTTTGTCATGACTGAAGGAAATATGTAAAATCTTGTCTTGTAAGAACAAGTAACTCTCCGCACTGTGTGAACCAAAATGACATCAAAAGAAAAAGCAGACATTTGCTTTATCATTACTTCAGGTTTCTTTCGAACAGTATTACTGCCATTTACATTTACGTTCCATTGCAGCAACTGAAGTCGTGGAAGTATATTAACCAGTTTAAAGCAAGTGTCCTCTTAATTAATACATTGACCCTATAGTTGTTTACAATATCTTCAATTTAGATTGGATTTTCTTCAGCAGGCTCTTCTCTTCCTTAGATGTAAATAGAGAGATTGATATTTGTTCTCTAGCAAGTGGAAAGAACAGAGTTTAAGGTGCCAGAGTACGCCATCACTTTTTTTGGAGGAAAACATACTGGAAAATTGTAACATGCAATAGCTGACCAAAACCTGCTCTGATTCATATCGCAGGTGCCNACATTGACCCTACAGTTGTTTACAATATCTTCAATTTAGATTGGATTTTCTTCAGCAGGCTCTTCTCTTCCTTAGATGTAAATAGAGAGATTGATATTTGTTCTCTAGCAAGTGGAAAGAACAGAGTTTAAGGTGCCAGAGTACGCCATCACTTTTTTTGGAGGAAAACATACTGGAAAATTGTAACATGCGATAGCTGACCAAAACCTGCTCTGATTCATATTGCAGGTGCAGCAACCATCAGACACCTCTGACATTTTAGTGCAGGTCTGTTACCATGGAGACATTTTTGCCCCTAAGATAGCAATGGTAGCAAGGGAAAAAAGACTGAGAGGGTCTAAGCTAGGCAGAATGCTTCTACGTGCCTCAACAGGCGTCATATTAAGGCAACATTTATTGGTAAAAGAGAAATGCATACTTTATTAATGGTTGATGGTGAAAGGGATAGGTTATGTTCCCATCTCATAATGGAAAAATAGATTCGTTGGTAACACAGTGTTCTCTAAAGGCAGCGAGGCTGGAGTTTGCCACTACCCTCCTAACTTACCATTCTTGTCTTTCTTAAGCTCTCAAGAGTCCCTGCTCAAATCCCTCTGTATTGAACAAGTTATTTTTCTATTGTTCTTTTCCTTACCGTTGGTTTACTTGAATTTCACCAGATGTGCTCAGTATATTGTATTTCAGTCCTCAGACTCTTTGCAGTCCCTAGAAAGTTTGGAGATGTTAAATGGAGGCAATAAATGTGTAAAATTGTCACAAAAATTAACCCCTCTGAATTTTCTCAATTGCCCTAGATATTTCAATGTTATTTTTCTGTTACAACCAAATTAAGGTATTTTTAAATGCTGTGTCATGATGGAAGGCAAAGCAGTGAGTTACTCCATTTCTGTGGCTGTAACGTATCATCAGCTTCTAAGTAAATGGAGTTAACTCATTCTTGCAGAGGATGCTGACGTTTCCATGTGTGTCACTCATTCCCTTATAAACCTTTTCAGGATTTAGATTTTCTTAGGAGGACTTTTCTTCTACTTGTGCAATTTGCTTAAGTACTGCACTATGTGAATTTCTTACATTCCTTTTATTTTTTGAAGTTAATATGTTAATGTTATGTGCTTAATGCTCAGTGGAGAGTTTTTGTTTTTTCCAGTGCTGCATAACTGCATTTGTGTTTGTATTTTTATTCAGACTCCACCCAAAGATAACGAGGACATTGTTTTTCCATGTTTTTGTAATGAATTGGGAACACAGTTTTTCTTCCAGCTGAAAAGAGAATTCATTGACAGTGCTATGACTTTGTATTTTATATTTTTTGGAATGTGGTTTATGGCTATTGTCATATTGTCTTCATGAACTGTCAGCATCTAGTCGAGGACTAAAATTGTTTAGTAATAGAATACTGCTGCATTACTGTAATCTTGCAGTTTGCATTGTATCATCCTTTTTCATAATCTGACGTATGGGAAATTTTATGCCTTAATTTTTAACTTTAATTTTAACTTTCCTAGGCATTTGCCATTGCTGGCTTGGGATCTGGCTTGACAGAGGCAGTTGTCGTTAACCCTTTTGAAGTAGTAAAGGTTACCTTACAGACAAATCGCAACACCTTCGCAGAGGTATGAGAATCGCTTCATTCTTCTTTTTCTGCTTTCTGGGCATAATGCACTTCAAAGTTCATATTTAGAGCAGAATGTCTGTAATATATTGAGTTGTTGCAAATTATTTTCCCACAAGCTTAACAGAAATGGAAAAAGAGAGAAGAGACTCGATAGACGATGCCGTCAGATATGCAGAGATGCATACAGTATCGTCAGCGGTGTCAGAATCTCCATTGTAGATAATCTGTGCCTGAAGTGCACCTTCATCCCTCCAGAGCAGCCAGCAGCTCAACACTGCGAGGAACTGCAACCCAGCAGTACAAACCTGAGCCCCTCATACACTAGAGCATTTGCCCCATGAGACCCCAGACTTCAAGTGAGCACTGAAGGATAGCATAAAACACTACAGCCCCATGCCCTAGCCAGCTGGTGTATTTTACGTTAAAAATGTAGCTGGTAGATTTCAGAGTCTTGGATGAAATTATTTATATTATAGGTCTTCACATTTCTAAGCACAAACTGAGAAATAGTTATATAATAAAGCACACCGATAATTTACATTCCTGTTTCACTTCAGAGTTTTATTCATCAAATATTGTTTTGTTCAAAGAAGTCAGTGGGCAAAACTGACTTTGTCCACAGTTCTGGGTACTACGGAAAGGGGAAAAAGATTAAACTGGAAAACAGTGATTCGTCAAAATCAAGTGTTCCCAGGAATGCACCAGCTTCAATTAATTTTAATGTAGAAAATGTTCCAGGCTGAAGTGAAGGAAGGCAGTCACACAGTTCCTTCCTTCTTTTCTCAGTGAATAAGACTAACAATTGTCAAGTCAGCTCTTTCCAAACCTTTTCAGAAATCAGCTGTACCACAGTAGAAATGCCAAATCACATAAGCATGGCATGAAAATGTTGGCTGAATCCCTGATGAGACATGATTTTTGCATATTCTACTATTAAGTTTTGAGTGAGTTAATACTTGCGTGCCTTGTAGCACTCATCTGCACAAATCAAACCCTTTTAGGGGATGCACAATAAAGGGAGTTATCACTTGGCCTTTTACATAAGCTGTTTGGGCCAAGTCCCAGGTACGCTCTGGCAAAATACTGCCACTGATTTCCAAATGTCATAGACTAGATGATACCTACTCTGCAACTCATCCAGAGAAGCATTCTCTTTCAGAATAAATTTTAAAACATTTGGTAAACTTCTGTTCGATTCTCAATGCATGCGAGAGAGATGTTTCTTGCTCCAAGTCTACAGCCTAGACATTTTTTAACCATGGGCAGCAAAGCCACTGAAACAGAGAGCTAATACAGTACAGGAGTAAAAAGGTTTGGATCTTGGAGAGAGACTGAAAGTGGGAGAAAGCAATGTGTGAGAGGATCTCTCTCTCAGGAAGGTGATAGGAAAAAATTACGGACTACTGCTGCTCCAGCAGTAGTAAACTAAGTAGATATTCTGGATCTTACCGCCTCACAGTTGTGAAGATACAATTAACCTATCTTTATAAAACCTCTGGTTTTGAGTGTAAATACACCAGTATCATATTTTGAGCAAACTAGTTTCTGTAAAGTTGCAAGAGACCAATATATCCTTTCGCTTCATACATTTTAATTTTTTTCTCCATTGCAAATTTTATAACAAAGTCTGGGGTGCTTTAGTTAGTAAATTTTATGGAATTACTTCAGTTACAGCAACCCTTCCTTGGTGACCTTCAGAATTCTCCAACAATCACAGTGTAGCTGTTCAAAAGCATTCTGAGTTGTTTTATTTTAGGTAAATATTCTTTGAATTTAATTTAAATGAAAATTTTCACAAAATCCAAATAATAATATATTATCATACAAATAAAATTTTAGAAGAATGCTATTGGGACTCCAGTAGGAACCTAGTTTACACTTAGAAGACAAATAAAAGTGTCTGTTTGCCCTAATGAAAAAACCCAAGTTTTTAAGTTCTTAAACCACAAAGGTAGTTAAATCACAGACAAATCCATTTTTAATATAGCTTTTTTTAAAAGTGTTTGAATTTCACATTTTGCTGTAAATCAGGAAAACTCCAGTGACTTTGTTGCCATGCTCTCAAGTTCTCATTAACAATATGTTAAAAGAACATTCCACGTTAAAGCATGTAAACTCAAGCCTATTGGGAGAAGCCCTTGCATGTTGTATTATACAGCGTAAGGCAATGGTACACTCATTTCATTACGATGCACTGTTTTTCTAAAAGGTTTAAGTAAAGTATGTACCTTTCCCATTGTGTAGCTTTCATGCTATATGATGAAATCTAATGCAGTTCACATATTTCTTTCACTATTGTATTGAAATAATAAATATATCTTGTTTAAAAGGAACAAGGAAGAGCATGAACATACACACCCACACCCAGACTCCTGCACACCCCCAAAGCAAATATTCACACACTACAGTGACAGCTGAATTATTCTGTGGTACCAGATCGTCTTTCTAGGGCTCACAGGTTTAAAGAGGAAGGCCACTATAAATCACTTATTGGCACTTCTGTAATGTGGATTTCTACAGGTAAAAATAACGGTGACTTTTTATTAAGTTAAACTGCTAGAAGGCCTAACACCTTGGGGTTTTTATTTTCTTTTTTTTTTTTTCTTTTTCCTGTAGCCATGGATAACTCCCTGGCTATAGAAGCTGGTGTGGCAATAAAATTCTTCTCATCTGATTTAAGAGTTGGGATTAATCAAACAGATACAAGTTTCTGCTTTATGACGAGAAGAATCTGACTCCAGATTCCACTGACTAGGTCTCTCTTAAGTGTAAATCAACAGTTGTGTAAAGTGAATTAAACTCCAGATGTTTACACAATAAATTCTTCCATCTGAATTAGTCATCCTAAGGTCATTCTATCATCAGTGATGAAACACAGACCTTCTATGGCTTGATCAGCTGACACTTCAGATGCCTACTTTGGATGAAGTGAAGTGCTGTCTAGGAGAGCCCTCTTTACTGCTAAAGGACTGAAAAAGGGAGCCTTTTTGAGTAGCTCAGACGTAGTTGTAGACACTGCAGGTATCAGCATTAGAACTGATGAATCTCTTCTCAGGTGTTCAGCAAGTGATAGGCTTCTCCTCTGAGTCATTAGTAAATCTGTATTCAATCAAGATGAGACCAAGGGATACCTTACTATTGAAAGTATTCAGCTTAAATCACTTTATTCAGGACCAGTAGTTATTTTTTAAAGATCTAATCCTGATTTTTTTTGTGCATGAGAAAGGATGTTATTGCTAGTATCTGGACCGTAGTCCATGTTGGGTATCTACATTTTAGAATAGATTCTGATTTGAATCCCTGGGGGTGGTTAGGGAAGTAAACTATAGTAAAATGTATGTAGAGCATTAACAGGATAATATTATTTACCAAATATGAAAAAAACGAATGAAACTTAGTATTAAAGACTAAACTTGTCAGTCACCTAAATAAGCAGTCATATTCTGTGTCAGATATAATAGGCATCGTTTGGCTGATGCTGTTAATCTGCCGCAGTGATATTTTGAAATGGAAAGCTATTAAACAAATAAGTGTATTGAAATTAGAAGTGTTCACAGTGTTGTAGTCAAAATTCTTCCATATTTTCATGTTTGAGTCTCCTAGTGGAAGTCATGTTTTGCCTTTCTAATTAAATATTTGGTTACGCAGAGCTAGCTTTATGCTTTGGAGAAAGCCAAACTCAAGTCAGCAACTCTTTGAACTGAACTTTTCTATAATTCTGCTAAAACGAAATCTAAAATGTTTAGAAGGGGAACACCTGATTCTGAGTATCACAGTATACTGGAAAATAGATCAAATGTGTACGTAGTTAGGCAGATACTGTCTGAGGAACTGATCGTTATATAAGCGGATTCTGAGGAAGTTTCTTCCTTTCTGCCTTCTGTTAAATGGAAGTTGGCTGGCTAAAATTATTTCTATGCCTTTTGGGCATTATTTTCAAAAAGGAATTTCTAAAGTCAGTCTCCTAAATCTGTACCTTGGAATTTAAATGGGTGTTCTGATTTTCAAAATCTAACTACACGTTTTAATTCAAATAATTCATTAGGAGGGCAAAAGACCATTTCCTAGTAAGGGGAAAAAAAAAAAAAAAGCACCCGTCTTTTCAAGATTTTCAACACTAGAAGAAGGAAGTTTAACATGTGATCTGGTTTTAAAAAGTGCCATGTACCTGGTAACTCCTTCAAAAGTCAGTGTCTTGAAGTACTTATTTGGGTTCTTAACAGCATTAAGAGCCTCATAGGATGCAGAAGGGTTCCCAGACAAGATATATGCCTTTTGTCACCTTTCAACCCTATTCCTAGCATTGAATCTGGAAACTGCCAAATTGATGTTCAATACAAATATTTATAGCATCCCTTGCTGCTCTAATTTGTGGCTCCCAAGGACTTGCTTCCCTATCCATAATGACTCGAAAATTTCCTATTCCAGTTCTGTCCCTTTTAGCAGTCCCTCAACATGCACGTTCCTGTGCCATTAGCTTTACTAGAGAAGCTAGTTTTATCTTCTTACTGTCCAGAATAATTGTTACATACTCTAGTTGTGTAAGGGTTTCATCTGTCATAATCTTAACAGCACATCATCAATGATAAAAAAGCTATTACCAAATTCACACATTCAAAGCCACATGTTGTTCTATAAAATCTTTAACTATCAATTTAAGACCTTTTCCTTTGCTTTAGGGATCCTTAGTCTTTTACAGTACTCAAATCATGCTTTCATCTTTTTTCTGCAATCAGAAAAATTAGGAATCTTTCTTTTTTAATGAAAGTTGAGATCTTTACATGATCACGGGAAAGGGAAAATAACAAATACGGTGAGACTTCAGATAAAATTACAAGAATTGAAAAAACTGCGTTAACAGGATTGAAATGATGCTACAGCTCTTGTTTTCTTTTTGTAAAGATGATCTCTTCCTTCTTTTGCTTAACTTGCATAGCAACCATCTAGCTTTGTTCAAGCTCAGCAGATCATTAAAACCGATGGACTGGGCTTCCAAGGACTAAACAAAGGTCTTACTGCAACACTGGGCCGTCACTGAGTTTTTAACATGGTTTACTTTGGATTCTACTTCAATGTGAAAAACATTCTTCCAGTCAATAAAGTAAGTTCTTCATACAATGCAATAGACAAACAGATAAGAGGTTTGGCAATTTAATTTACACTGTATTTTTCTGTGCAAAGCTGTGTTATTTAGTAGTAAATAGTGACTAACCTGGTTCCGTTTTGCAGAAATCTGTAGCATTTTAATGGAAGCAAACCAAGGGTTTGTACTTCCCACTTTTTAAGCAAAGCTGAGTATAATTAAAGTAGTTAAGTTTGAATTCTGATTTTTATGAATTTCCCTTTATACCATGGTAGCAATGTAAAAAGGCAGAAATCAGGATACAGGTATGTTATGCTTATATTAGGTATGTATGCACTGTTTTGTGGTAAACTGCCTTAGAAGAGAAAAATCAGTTTCTAGAACTTCTTTCGTTATTCACAAAGCAAGGGGCAAAGCTTGAGCCGATGGCAAAACTGCAGTACGTAGGCTATTCTGACCACGTACCAGGCCTATTTACTCAAAAGAGAGTTCGATATAGTGCTGAAGGATGACAGGGCAGATTTATCCATATGGGAGGGACCCAGCCCAAAACAGGACTTAAGAGTCATCCACAGGGGCTTATGTAGTTCACAAGTTAAAAAAAAAAGAATTTTATAGCGTAATTTCACTGGAAGCAGTTTTATTTGGTAGTCTTACATTCCTTTACATAACAAAGGAAACAATTCCCATTACAACAAAGGGAAATTTTACTGATGAAAATATGGTAATACTGGCAACTTTCTAAATGACTGTGTGAGCAACAGCTAATGGTTTATTAATGACTCCAGTACGTTACTTACTGAACTGTGTTTTCACTAATGTGATTTTTAGATGATGACAGTTAAACAGTCACAGGTGTAATATGTAGTGATATTCATATAAGAAGCTGCAATTTACATCAAAAGGGATCAGTTTCTATTCCCAGATGAAGTAACACCTCTTTTATTTCTGCACTTCTGAGTAGTGTGGTATTTTTGTTGGCAACATTGTGTAAATGGAGAAAAGCTCCACTTCTTATTTGCAGTTCATTACAGTAAATTGAATTGTTCAAGAGCAGCTAACCCACAAGTTTCTACAAGTTTCGTTTAGTGTATTTAAGCATACTTGTACAAAGTACTTTAATCACACATTCTAAAAACTCAAGGCACAAGCATAACTTGATACTAAAATAGGAGTAAACAAATTTATGTTGATCAAAAGTTGAAAAAATTATAATTGCTATGTAGAACATTCAGAATCATGTGCAGGTAACAACAAAGAGGCTTGTGTGCAACTTCTATGGAAATCCTGAAGTGTTCTTGCATAGCAATTGAAGAATAGTAATAGTATTTGGCATAAGCATGCTTTCCCAGCCTTTCAGATTTTTTAAAAAATGGGGGAAAAAATTACGTTACTAGAAAGATTCAGAGCTTTATGACCTGAGAGAAAATAGCACTTTATACAGATTTTGTGTGATACAGAGAATTGTTAACACCTACAACATAGATTTAAATACCTCTAGAAAACAAAAGAGAAATTACTTGAGTGGTGTCAGCCAGTGGCCCAGCTGTCCTGTGCATGCTATCAAAAGCAAAAGACAATTTAATCAATGTAGGATTAGATTGCATTAACTGCACATAAGTCGAAAGGTTTGCCTTATGCTCAGCCAGTGCAAAGTGGCTTCCGCGGTGGCTTGCACAGTGGCTACATCAGTGCTAAAGTAAATTGAGCAGCGTCACTGAAACTCAGTCATCTGTGCTGTTAAATGTTCCCTGGCACAGCTTTGGCCCAGGCCAGCCAACACCGTTCCTGGGTACGGCTTTGGAGCTAGTGCAGGCAAGGAACCATTCGTAATAGGCAGGTTTCATGCAGCCAGTCAGTTTTGAATGGTAATAGCATTTAATAACGCTAATAAAGTTAAAATGACACTTTAGGCCAGCTGGCATCAGTGCCGTCGACAGTTCTGTATATACAGGTATAGCAAATAATTCTGATCAAACTCTCATTAAAATCAATGCAAATCTTACCTTGAGTTTAACAGGGTACACATCAGACCTCATCTGGCTTGTGCTAGCCAACAATATGTCTCAGGCATTTACATGTATTGAACTTCACTTCAGTGACTGGAAAATAGAAGTATTCAACAATACCTTGTAATATTTAACTTAAGCCTTTTCTGTCAGTGGGCAGGTACTGGAGGCTAAGAGTTATCAAACCTGTACAAGGAATTTGATAGAAGCTGTTCTGCAGTTAGTCTGAAAAATATTAGACAGTTGTAACTTTTCAAGGTTTCTCACATACTTGATTTCATTACAAAACCTAATTTGTTCTCCTTGTATATGTTGCCAGAAAATAAATTCTTAAAGTCAGTCTCGTGATATTGACAAACATATAAAAATTCTGAAATAAGAATACTACTCTTTTGAAATAATTTTGGCTCTTGACTATGTATCTGCTGTTCACCATCTGTAATGTAAGTGGAAAAATGTATGGAAATGTCCATATGAACATTTTAGCTGTCAACAGTGCTAAACTGTGCATTAAATTTGCATCCCAATTAAGGATGTTTGCAGCTTATTTTGCCAAAAACAATAAACCTTTTATGTTGAGTGGTCAAATGATATAAATGACATGTGTGGGTTGTAAATGTTCATAATGAATAATTTTTCGTATGTTCAGTCTATTCTGCTAAACAGACCATTTGCAGCCAACCTCATGCTCTGTTTGCTGAAAATGGAATAAGCCAGACTTGTTTCGATTGCCACTAATGTATCAACCATAGAGCATTAACTGCTATGCATCTGCACTAGCAATCAAATTAGTCTGCAAATTTATATCGTCTCAGTTTTATAGCACCTGCGTTTATAGCACATTTCATAGGCTTCCAGCAGCTCTTGCTTTTCAATTTTTTATCATACTTAGGTTTAATGGTAAACATTAGTTTCATTAAAACCTTTGCTCACTACCACCTCCAAGTGGCTGTCATATTTCTTAACGATATGAAATTTCCTTACTGTCTGTTAAAAAAACCCTTTGAAATGTGGCCAACTGCAAAACTCATTTCCAGTCAGGCAGTGCCTGCCCCAGCTGCCACAGATGTGCCTGCTGTTAAAACGGCTGCTGCATCAGACAGTGGGAGCTAGACGGTGTACTGGTTTGTCAGAGAAAGGGCCCTAAACATCTATAGGCAAAGAAGAGAAGATGTGAAACCAAAATGGGCTGTTCAGCTTGGCAAATAAGCAAGATAGTAGACAACCATCTTATTTTCAGTTGTTTTCATATCTATGCCAACGTAGAAGTGATATGTAGGAACAGACCACGGAAAGGACATGTAGTGCAACACAGCTGAGAAAATAGTAAACCAGGATGATTTAGGAGAAGACTGGATCAAAGTGGAAAATAGAATAAGCTCAGAGCTGCCATCCAAGCTCAGATTTCAGGATGAATTATGAACCGGGGGAAAAAAAAAAGAAAAGGCAGTGCAGTATCCAGTAGGACGTTACAAGCCACCCATTGATCAGCACTCTCCAACCTGAGGTGTCCTGTGGCTGTGGAAACTACAGCCTGTGTTGTTTATAGACTTCGGCCTAGGCCATTATCACCAAAAGATGTTGGATCGAAGGAGGAGAGTCTGTTGCTACCTCAGCTGCTCCTGTACTGCAGCATTCCTGTAGGCAAGGCAGATGTGAGTTTTCAGGGGAGAAATCTTTAATCAAAATAAAAATGTGAAGAAGAAAAAACAAGTGCTTCTGTTTTCCTATGGAAATTAGGATAATGCTAAAACTGGTAACCAGGGTTGACCATACCTGACAGAGAAGGCAGGCTTAAAATATCGAAGTTCTTACAAGACCTACAGTCATTTAAAAGGGCGAGAGATTCTACAAGTGCATCTTATGAGTACCCCAGGTGAGGGAAATTTTCAGTAGGAACTTATGCCTTGTTTAACACTGAATTCCATGGGGAAAAGCCCATGTAATCCTTACTCTGAGCTTGCACCTTTCCAGACATTGGTATCAATCTGTCACAAGAACCCACAGGACATCAAACTTCTTTAGCTCCGGTATTCATGGGACCACTCTTTTTTTTTCTGTTTCATAAATTACTGCATAACTGAGACTGAAGATGGAAAGTGCACACAAAGGTACTGGATGCAGGGGTAAGCAGTAAGATACCCATTTCAGGGTGCCCTTTTCTGTACAGTTAGTGTCTAAACGATGCCATGAATAGGTGACCTGCTTGTAACCCAAGCACTTTATGAACAGTCTGATCATCCGTGTAGACCAAATCTGTGTGGGAGGACTGAGTCTCCAGAATTTATAGGACAAGAGGAAATGGCCTCAGGTTGCACCAGGGGAGGTTTAGATTGGATATTAGGAAACATTTATTCACTGAAAGAGTTGCCAAGCATTGGAACGGGCTGCCCAGGGAAGTGGTGGAGTCACCATCCCTGGAGGTGTAGGTGTGCTGCTCTGGGACATGGTTTAGCGGTGGACTTGGCAGTGCTAGGTTAATGATTGGATTTCATGATCTTAAAGGTCTTTTCCAACCAAAATGGTTCTATGGTTCTATTAATTCTGTACATTTTGTATTCAGTGACCATGTTTTGTTGTCTCCTGTTTTTATATTTACATCAGAAGTTCTTTCATGCAGATATTTATTTTAGGACTAAATGAAGTTAAGTCCTAGCTTTGCCCTATGTTCCAAAAGGTTAAAGCAAAAGATTAAATAATAGATAATAATGCCACTTATAAATCAGGAGTAAGATTAATAATTTTATCAGGAAATTGTACTGTAAGAAAAGCAAATCACTGAGAGAACTGCAGACTGTTCCAACATGTATACCCTGTGCAGCAGACAGCCATGTCACTCAGGAGACTAGCCAGGACATTTATCTTCATGGCTGTCATTCATCTTATGCTATCAGACATCTGACAGGTGGATTTTAAAAACTGCCTGCTGCAATGACAATGCACTCAAGGAGGAATCAGTGTGTAAAAGCGCATTCAGTTCAATCAAAGTGACTATGCATTTTGGAATTACTTTCCTGGTCATCAATATGTTTATTGTAGTTACAGTGTCAGCATTTCCTATGCATCTTGACAAAGATCAGACCATCGCTGTACTAATCAGACAGCAAGCTATAGTTTACAATAAGAAGTTTACTATGTAAATGCATGAGATGGACAGAAGTTCACGGTCAGTAAGGCTATGAAGCTGTTCCTTAAGCCGTGGTCAAATCTTGATTAAGTCACAAACAAAAATTTTGAATAGTCTTTAAAAGAATCAAAGCACGATGTTATCACAACAGTGATGAAGCTTACTTTCATCTTTTCATTTTCACCCTTTCTGGAGCCTTTTAGTGAGTCCACATCGTTTTCTTGTCCTTACTGCTGATTTCTACCAGTTTACATGCTTCCAGACCATCTGATCACATCTGTACCAGCCTTTCCCTCTCTAAGAGCAGAATTTGACAGCCTTTCTTTCCAGCTTTCCTCTGGGACTCAGGAGGAAGCCCAGACCCTGTCTCTCCTCTAGGTTCTGGGTCAGTGTTTGTGTTTAAAGCAACTCATCTGAGTTTATCATCTGTTCCTTGTTGCTTTCCTGAGAGCTATCTCCCACCTTGCCTCTCTCTAAACATACCATTTCTCCTCTGTCTTGCAAGTTCCCCTTCCTCAGACCCACGTACTCCTTTCTTCCACTGTCTGTTGCCAAAGGAAGCTCCTTTTAGTGGTTAAAACCAATTATTAGGCTGGCTAAAGCAGTTCCTTACAGCCTGTTTCGCTGCCAAACACTTGATTATAGTCAATGGAGCCTAGGTCAGGTCTTGTGGTGCCTCTTAGCTTGCCATAGGAGTTCCTTACCTTACTTTAGCCAAAAGGGCCAAGAAGCAACTCTACCCTTTATTCCTGGTGATCACCCTCTTCAGTCCCATAATTCCTAAGTACACCGGACAGAACCAGAGTCGGCCAAATCGAAGCCTTGTCTTTTAAAGTCTCCCTTGACACACACAGGGAGGTGGAATGTGCAGCATACAGTGCAAAGCCTCTCAGCTCCATTCCTGGCTTCTCTGCTGACCCATTATGTGACCTTGTGCAAACATATTTAAATTTAGTGGTCATTTCAAATCATTTTGGGCACTTTTGTGCCAAGTGTAACTCATCTATAAAACTAATATTATGGCTAACATTTTCAAAGGAGTTTAAGAAACTTAATGCAAATATTCCACTCAAAGTATTAGTTTCAAGCTAACTTCAGTAGACTGCTTTGCAATTGCCAACTTCAAACATTATTCTATTATTATTATTTATTCTTCATGCAAATTGTCAGGAATTGGCATTCTCCTTACCCAGTAAGCATTAGTCTTTTGTAGTGAACATATCTGTGAGGTGCTCAGAAGTCCTAAAACATATTTGTAAAGGTATTCTTTCTCGTAGGATATGTACCTCCAGCAACTAGAAAAAAAAAAAGGTTAAAAGATCTCAAGACAAACATCCAAATATTGAAGCAAACAAACTTCTAAAAATAGCTTCAGTTAGACGAATTCATTTTTATTGATTTTTTATTTTACTGATTTTTTTGCTTTAAAATTAGTGTTAAATTCTAAGTTTCTTTGTGACACATTCTGCCATTTTACTCGAACTGAACAGGGCCTCACATGTGA
>VZSC01016116.1:613295-640870 GCA_013398225.1 Steatornis caripensis | reverse complement strand
CCTGAGTGTATTCCTGAGTGTCTCTGCAGTCAGGTCAGTCAGGTTTCTAAACAATATTACTCATGTTGCTAGACTGTCCACATTATCTATTTCTGCTTACCTCAAGCAATCTACCATAGGGACTTTGAGCTGTTCCTTTGAAGGTACCTACTTCTTTCCACTGCATATGCGAGTGCAGTGTCCTACCTTTGAACCCTTGTATTGCACCTAAGATGGGTGTCTCAATCAGTACAAATATATCTACTATGGTGAATCATTGTTCTAAAATAATTTTTCAGTTATTCTGAAAATATTAAATTAACTGAGTTCCAAGCATGCATGCCTTTCCCAAAGGATTATTTTATTGCTGGATTAGTATCTATGCTGCTTATTGAATTAGGTTATCTTCCTTCAGTATGGATGAAGATAGTCTGGAAGCTTTTGACTGAGATCAAAGATTTAAACCGAGGTTTTGACAAAGTACCCAGCAAACAAACAAGTGAATGAAGTGGTAGGGAAAGGAAGGCCTGGGGCTTTGGAAACTGAAACTGATAAATTAAAACTGTCTCCTGTGGGTGACACTCTTGTACATGGGTGTGTATGTGGTAGATTTAGAGCTAGAAGTTTCTCATGCTGGAAATTATGAACTATAAAAGAAGGAATTAAGTAGCATATGATTCAGGAGGAATTTACGGAGTCTCCACTTATTTAAAAATGTTATGATAGGAGTAATGAAGTATAAAAAGCAGAGAGATAACATCTCAATTTTTTTTCTTCCAAAGAAAGCAGGGAAATCCAACAGGACATGCATAGATATGGCATTTATTAGTGATGCCTCCTTCTCTCTTTATTTTTAATGGCTGCTGGTGCTCACAGGGCAGGGACTCAGATGCGCAGGAAATGTGATTGTGAAGAGCTTGGTAAAAAGGCGAGTCGATCACAGGTCACATTATCCAACCACGGTAAAGTTATTCCATTGTGAATAAGCAAACTGGTGTTTCACTTCCTTGTGCTATACTGTACTGTGGTGTGGCATCATCTAAAATCAAGTCTTTGTTCTATATGTTCTGCTCGTATTACATAAAAATTGCCTTTGCTTAAAACCAGAATTCATGTATGTTTTTCCTCCAGTTCTGCAATTTATGAAAACAAGAGGAGCTTGTCAGAAACTTTTTCTAATGTGCAACTTATGAAACAATATTTGGTCAGTGAATTGCATGATGCAGAAGTTAATGACAGTAACAATGATAATTGCCTATGCTAGCCTGTTGCATCATTAGCACTAGACAGATACCTTATCCTATGTCTCCTCTCACAGGATCCTAGACAGTTAAGAATATTTTCATTGTCCATGGGGTAGGAAAAGGACAGATTTTGGTGTAGAAAGAAAAACACTCCTTCCTGATAGCATCAACTTGCACCTACCTGATAGACAGACAATGTTCCTTTGTCCATGTATGCTTTGTAGACAGAGGCATAAATTATGTTTGGAAATCTCTTTTTTCAATTGGAAGCATTAGCACAGTAAAATGCCACTAAGCTATGCTTTTACAAAAAATAACTTTTTAATTATTTTTAACAGCTAAATTTATTTTGAATCTGTTACACTAATGAAATTACCCAGTATTACAGTGATGAATGCCATAGGAAAACCTTTCCTCATGGGATATATAATAAAAAAATCAAGTTACATAGCAAAGCTAGCATGTAACATAGCACATTTGGTTAGAATCCAGTTTTGTGAATGGGCAAAATGCTGTGTTTCCACTTTTTTTTCTGTCACAAATACTGGAATAGAAATAAAGCAATTTGTTTTAATTTCCCTTTAGTTGTGTTAGTACAGTGTCACGTTTTAATAGATGCTCACTTGATTGGACACCCACTGTATCCTATACTCTGTGGCACTCTCAATCATGAAGCAGGCAATGCTGGCATTGGGAATTCACAAAAATATGAAAATGTTCAATCATTCAAATATAAAGGAGACATGAGGCTTGAAATTCAATGTTTAACAAGTGAGTATTTTTGCCTGACATATATTGCCTAGCCCAGAGGGCAGCCTGCTGTGCTTGGCGCTATGGAAGAAAGTGACCTTGCACCAAATTGCATGACAAAAGTACTTCAGACCATTCTGGACCATGAAAAGTCAACACAGCAGTGGTAGCCTGCTCGATGCAGCCTGGTTTGAGGAGGTTAGTACAATCTGGAATAGTACTTAGGTCTCGGGTGTGCGTACAATCGTATGCCTGCTGCCTGGAGCTGGGTAGGCACTGTGCTGGAGCGGGGCTGCCATACTGCTGCCCCTGGAACTTTGAAAGGGGGCCGTTTTTCTTCTCTGGATGCCAGAAACATTGGCTTTATTTTATTTCCATTTAAACCACTGTCAGTATGTACAGAATAAATAGAAATTTACTACTAAGGTTTTCGCTAATGAAGTCTTGCAATTCTTTATGTACCACAAGCCATTCTAATTTTAAAAGGTACTACCAGTATGTTTCACGTTTTGTGAAATCAAGGTGTTGAGGTTTTTTGCAAGTAATAAAAAGCTCTGTTGTTTTTGACATTTCTCTCTAAACACCTGTATGGACTTCGTCCAGTGCATATTATGGAAGTTTTGTTTTGTGTTCCTTGTTGCTAATCTGGAAAGAAAAACTTCTTCATTGTTCCTTTTCTCAGTCACAAATGTAGAGATTTAGAACATAAAGAACTCACTTTCCTTTGAATTTTGTGATGTTATAACATGGCCTTTACTGATGATTTTACTGATGAAGTACTTTCAGGAAAAAAATGGAACTGCATATATGGAGTCTACTTGTCACAGTTTAAAGTCTCCGGGACGCTGCCATAGTAAAAAATGTGTCCTTGCAGTTGAAGACCAACAGCAAAAAAATTATGCGTATAGGAAATGCACTGGAACAGTGACTTCCCTATGACTTGCACTTCTTAGAAAAATTGGATTAGACTTGCTTCAAGAGACTTTGACTCCCAGATAAACTCCAAGTTCTTTGATTTCATAGAAAATGCCAAGGTAGGAGGTCTTTCTAAAAGATCAAATAAAACCCCGTTGGACTGTGAACTGTGAGTGGGCAAAGGTTTTAGATGCACGTCTAACCTGCTTCAAACTTTTACCGTGACTATATAGTAGGGCTCAGAAACAATCTGTTGTAAATTCTTCAGCCAATTAGCTGAGTGAGTTACCACCGTTTATAATGCGCAGAACGTGGAGGCTCTTTTGCAGTTGCACCAAGCTGGATTGTTAATAACAGGAAGCTAGCACTTCTCAGTACAGTGGATCAGCTACATGTGAAAATAAATGTAAAAAACCTGGAGGGGAATGGCAGCAGACTGAGATTAGCCTTTATTTAATTTAGCATTTGGGGGTCCAACACACAAATGAGCGTTTTAGTAGGCTTCATGGTGGAAGTTGCTGTCATTTGTAAAATATTCTGGCCAATTAGCTAATAGTGTGCTTGGATTTCTCCTGTTTTGATACAGTAATACTAAGTACATTGTGAAGCCCAATTATACAAATCATCCCCATATGCCATACCAGTCTTTCTTTATGAACTGTGTTTATAAATCCTGTGTGAGGAAATGTGTACTTCAGCAATTTAGACCATGTGTAAAAACATAGCCAATGGGATTGTCAAGAAAACAAGTTCCAGCATAGGAAATCCTAATGTGTTCCGCTAAAATAACACGAGTGTGTTGTGTTCTGTGAGTTTTCTGATTAAATACACATTACTTTATAGTGCTTAACCTGCATAGGTCCTTCCGTTTCCCTTTTTATTCTCTCTTTCTCTCCTTTTTTGTAGGATCCAAATTTGGAGTTTTTGAGGAAATTTGGAATTGGGCTAGTCTCAGGAACAATAGCCTCAATTATTAACATTCCTTTTGATGTTGCAAAAAGTAGGATTCAAGGACCACAGCCAGTTCCTGGAGAGATCAAGTACAGAACCTGTTTTAAAACTATGGCAACAGTCTATAAAGAGGAAGGGTAAAACATTCTTATTTTAATAAATGTCCAGACCTCTGTTTTAGTTCATGTGGGTCCGTAAAACTGTGTTGTTGTATTTCCGATTTGACAAGGACTATTAAGCCACCCTGAACTCACGTATCAAAAGAGCACAATGTAATATTTTGAAAGCTTGTTTAAGAATTACAAAGAGACATCCGCCTACTCCATGTGAACTTTTGCAGAAGACTTACAAGATGATTATTGGGTTGTCAAAATTTATGTTCCACAAAAAAATGCTTCCTATATCTCCTGCGTAATTTTTTCAACCTTCATTTTGTAAAAGGAAAATATCAACAGAAAACAGAATATTTCCCAATTTAATCTAATTGTAATTATACAGACCTCTGTACCCTTAAAATGACTACTGAAATAATTAAATTGGGGACAGATCCCCGTGGCCATAGCGTTTTCCAACTTTTTAAAATATTTCTGAAGTGGGGACTGAGCTGTAGCTTTGATATTCAATTATAGCAGTCATTTTGTCCATGTATGCAGCAGTTGTTAACAGACTTGTCTTGAAAGTAAAACCATCTCACTGATTAAAGTCATGTTTCTGATTGGCTAGGCTCACAACATGGCTTTTGTGACTGAACATTGATTAACTTTTTCTCTTCATCTGATCTGCCTCTGTAAAATGTTAAAATCCAGATATGGCCTGCTATTGAACATGTGTAATTTCAAATAATTGCTTCTAAGTGCTCTGCCAGCATTTTAACAAACACATGCTGAGATGCCATTCTTCCTTTAGAGCAAGAATATTGTTTGAAATGTTTTGTTTGTTTTTCTTCTGCTACAGATTTCTGGCTCTGTACAAAGGCTTGGTTCCCAAGATCATGAGGCTTGGTCCAGGTAAATTTCCCTCTGTCATTTCTGCATTGCTTTTGTTCTTGCTTTCTCTTCCTGTTTTTCGGTTTCTTGACAAAATGCAGTAAGCATCAGTCAAATAAATGAAACAGTGTACTACAAATCATCAAAATATCTTTTGTCTTTGAAAGATTTCTTTTTATTTCTTTTGATAATAGCATCATCTAATAGTATCATAGATGGATTTGGCTAAATATGTGCCTAAAAAAATCATTTGCATGTACACTTCAGATGATTGCAGATCCAAGTAACTGCTGGTTTGTGCAATTACTTTATTTGTGAACAAGCCAAATGCACCCATGCAAATGCCAGAACTGTAAAACCTTTGGAAATGTTTCTTAAAGCTTGTCCTATCCCTTCTGATATGATTTTTTGGTTTCACTGTGACTATTCTCTACCAACGTAAAGTCACCTTAAAACGCAGGTTAGAGTCTCTCCAGTATAAAGGCTCTCAACTAGTCAAGGCATTGCCCAAACATATCAAATTCCAGTTACTTTCTTCTCCTGTGCTCTGCAGGGGCTGTGAAAGAACAGACTCTAAAAGGCCAGTAGCATGAGCTGGGAAGAGACTTGCATGACCCTAGAAGACTAAAAGGATAAGGATAGCTTAAAACTGGGTTTGTTGATTGACCCCTTCTCACTAGTCAATACTCCAAATGCAGGAGCACAGTGGCTGAGAGCTAGATCTTCTTTCACTTTTAGGCTATTTTTCCCTGACTGGTTTTGATTAATCATGAAAGCAGAGCACTAGACCCTTAGACTTTGCCAGCCCACAGAGGCAGGCTGTGTCAGAAAGAGCAGAAGCCCCGATTTGAACAGTATGCCATTCCCATGAAATTATATTTCCAATTGTGCAAGGTAGTTTAATAGGCAAGAGCACACATGATTAAAAGCAAGTAGGTACAGAGTCTGTTCTGCAGTATAAAGGAGGCGCTAGGTTTGTCTGTAAATGTTTGCATATCCAATCCGTCTGGCTAAGTTGCTAGACCATGCCTGGTTATTGTGCGGGGTAAAGGAAGAAGGTGGGGAGCGGACACAAGGCAGCGAGGCATAACTCTGGAGCTAAAAGCCTTTTCCCTCATACTCAGAGATACTAGATTACATAGAGGACAAACAGAAGGCAGGGCTTTGCTTCCCCATTAGCACAGCAGATCTTGGAATAAAATTTTCCGTCTTACAAATGGCTATGCGTTCTGGCCTAGAGCCAGCAAGTCAGTTAAGTGTGCGCCTTGGTTTAAACACTTTTGTAGTCCCATTGACTAATATATAGATTTGGCTTTCCAATGAAGCAATAATGCAATCTTTCTTGTGACTGGAAAGGTAATTCCATCTTTCAACATGTGAATGCTTTNTATGCGTTCTGGCCTAGAGCCAGCAAGTCAGTTAAGTGTGCGCCTTGGTTTAAACACTTTTGTAGTCCCATTGACTAATATATAGATTTGGCTTTCCAATGAAGCAATAATGCAATCTTTCTTGTGACTGGAAAGGTAATTCCATCTTTCAACATCTGAATGCTTTCAGGAAAAGACATACACAAACAGCTCACACAGCATGAGAATTGGAATCAGCGTGATTTGAGTTCACATGACATCTTAGACATTG
This sequence comes from Steatornis caripensis, assembly GCA_013398225.1. NCBI lineage: Eukaryota > Metazoa > Chordata > Aves > Caprimulgiformes > Steatornithidae > Steatornis > Steatornis caripensis. The sequence goes on along the minus strand of VZSC01016116.1, from coordinate 634,407 downwards.
TGTCTATGATTTGTTAGTTGGTCAAAGCTTTTTGCAAACTTTTGTTCTGTCCAGCTATCTGTGAGTTGCTGTTCATAGAGGATTTCAAGTCTGATGATGATTTGTTAGGATAACTAACATGGGAAAATTCATGTAATAGTTCTGCGTGCCTGGTTGTCTGAGTCTATCCCATCTACCTAGACAGGGCAGCCCAGTTCAGCAGAAGACTTGTCAGAGGTGCCACTCTAAATTGCTGAGCTAACAGGCAAAGGCAAAGGAAAGAAAATATTTGTGCTGCAGTGCTGACACCCACAAGTAGCACGTTGTAACACACTTCTACTCTTGCAGCCTGGAATCTGATTCTCTTTTCCCATCTTCTCTAACTAGAAGCTTCTCTATATGCTTAGTTGTATATATACAACCTTCTGAAGTGTTCCATTCTGTAGCTCATACAGTAATTACGGCCCGGTTACAGGTCTTTAGTCTGGCTTCACTAACAGTAAAGATACTTTATGGCATTCAAGCTGATATCTTATACTGTTATCAGCTCCAGCAGACAATGACATTTCCTCAGACCAAAACTCTGGCTTTGGATTCATAGCCAGGTACAGGAAGATTATACTAGTTTCAAAACTGTGATCTTCTGCATCTTTAGACATAGTACACAAACAGCTGAAAACCTTCTTTAAATCTTACCTGGAAGCATTTTCATCACCCTGGTGATGAATTTTTGTCATTCCACCACTCAAGTTGCTTTTTCATGGCCAAATCTGACTCTAAACAAACATGCAAATATACACATATTCAGATTAAAAGCTTCACTTGTAAAAGAACAAAGAAAAATACTGATCTACTGATCTTGAAAAAATGGAAGGAAAAATCACACTCAAGGTGATTTTGATTTAATATATAAACTTTTCATCAACTTTATGGTCTAATATTAACTAAAATCGGTATGGTTTAAGAACTGGTGAACTTTTAATGAATTAGGGAATTAGTAGAATTAACCATTTTGCAAATAAGGCTTTGGCATAGCCTGATTTAGATTACATGCTACAAATGCTCTACAAAATCTTGAAAATACTGAACTTTGTATGTAGTAAAATAATGTCTTTTCTTCCAGGTGGTGCAGTGATGCTTTTGGTTTACGAATACGTTTATGCATGGCTTCAGGACACAGTTGATCACAAGTAGCGCTTCTGAAAAATGTACTCTTTAAAATTATATGCATTCTAAAATACATTTAATAAAGTAAAAGTGATTCTCATCCTTTATGGTGTTGAATGCCCTCGGATTACATTGATGTTAACACAGTTCAAAAAAAATTTGTTCTTCAGGTCTTGATCAAGGAAAACATTTACAGAAAAGCACATGCTTTTCTGTAATTGCATAAGTAAATAGTACAGTTGGCATTTGAAACTTTTTTACTGGATTGAGAGAAAATATAAAGGACACATAGGAGCAAGTTAGTTTTTCAAGGACAAACTGAAAATTCTGGACAGTGAATTATACTATGTAGTGAATACACTTTTTAAAAAATTTGAGCTGAAATGGCAAGATAATAACTTTCAGGGGATCTTGAAGGGAAAAAAAGGAATAATGCTGTGGGGTCAGGTACTAAGCTAGTGTAAACTGATAGCTCCATTGACTCCAGGTTAAGAACATGACCCATGCTTTGCAAACTCTTGCGTCAGTCTTAGGTCCAGTATCAATTTGGTCCAGTACGATTACAACATTGATAGAAGAGCTGCTTAAGTTGTTGGGTGTTGGGATAGAAAAAGGACAGCACGACTAGCCACAACCTTAAAAAAACACATACTTCTAAATGTCCTACTTGTTCTCAGCCGTATCTATCCTATAAATTTCAGTCAGGTCACAAAAGATACTGAAAATAATTAGTCTGAATCAAGTTACATAAAAGTGCAAAACAACCATGGGAATCATAGAAGAAAGGAGTGAATAAATGAAAAGGAAAAAATACTTTTAGGCATATGAGATTTTACTGTGAATTTTTTATCCACCTTCATATACTATTGCTTAAAGAGCTGTCCTGTGGTAAAAATGCTCAATGCACCTTCCCTGCCCCTTTAGCCTTTCATTACCACCATGGGGTGGAGAAACAACGTTCTAGACTGATAGCACATATGCAGCCATAATTAGCTAGCCATACAACTGACAGAAATGCACTTCTCTCTACATGCAAAATGTTGCTCTAAAGCTAAAATTGTTGCTTTTCGCAGTCACTGTAAATATAAATAATACTTCAGTGATGTACACCTCTTTCCGTTCTAACTAGCTCTGTGAAATAATTTCTGCTATGCTAATTGAAGACAGTTTCAGTTCATGCAGTTGTGCCGCTCTAGTTTCTTTTCAAGAACTCCTTAAATAACTTAAAGTTACACATTATTCTGTTATAAGAACGTTCCCATTATCTAAACTTGGTTTGTTGTCAAATGAATGCATATCTTGCAAAGTTTCTGTATCACCCGGTACTACATTCACAGCGTTAACTTTAAATGTTCTTCCTCTTAAGGAGATACAAACCTTTTTTCCCATCAATCCTAAAGAAATATCTTTGCAGATTGTTACTTGAATGTGACAGTTCACATGTGAAGTCCTGTCTCATGAGTGTATTTAATGCATTAGTAAAGCAACAAAAAGCTAAAAATAGAAATGCATTCTCAGTGCTTTCAGGGATGCTTGTACTGGCATGCTCGATAAACCGCTCTTCTGTTAGATTTGACAACAGCAACTTCTTATACCTATGCTACTTCATAGCTAAAATCAATAAAACTAGCTCTGTTACAGTTTATCATTTTATGGCAAATGTTCCTGGTTGTTGCATTTCAGCATCAATACTTAGCCAGAGAGAAGACACTACTAAGTTAATTTTGAAAATTAAAAGCAAAATTCTTTATAATTAGGCTTTTATTAATTTAGAGCATTCAAAATATAAAAATAAAAGGCTTTAAACATACTGTATATACATACATAGCCTTTGGTTTTACATCCTTTCGGACGTGATTTTTTTTTTTAAGTTAGTAGCTCAGCCTGATCCTTGATAAAAAGAGAACCATTAGAAAGCAGAAAACACAGCATTGTTTTAGAAAACAAACCCCTGAACGTTCCAGCCCAATCCCTCGTCACTCCTGGTGTAGTATGGGGTCTGATTTAGTTTTACACTGGAGGTCGTCTCTGCTGGGACCGTGCAAACACAGTGGGGCTGTCATAGAAGGGAGTATTAAGCTTCACTGATTTCTTTGAAAGTATTTGACACTCTGGGAATGGAGTGTAGGCTTTTCAGATTAAAATCTTAAATTCTGCAATCACATATACTGCATATTTCCCAAATGAATCCATTCACCTTAGTGGGTTCACTCTGGATTTATGCCACTGTACCTGACAGCAGCAGCTGACTGTTGTTTATTATTTAAAAAAAAAAAATCCCTTTTTCTCCTTTGTTTATTGTAAAGTGGCTTAAAGTTGTGTGGCTAATAAGCTAACACGTTGTGGTTTTCAGTTTACCCATGAGTATAAGCAGGGAAAAAAAGTCCTTGGGCAAAAGAATATTCTGCATTGTAGGTTTACACTTCAAAAAAAATTGTTATGAAAATTCACACCAAAAAAAATCCATCACAGGCAGCTCACCAAGAGCCAAGGTCAGGTACCTTTGCTCACCCTGAGCAACATTTTCTGCACACAGCCGCACTGACTCTCCACTTGGGGGTAAGGTGTTACATACAGCAGGCAGATGCGCAAAGAGCTGTACCTAAGCAAACACAAACCAAACATGTTTCACGGTAGTGTATTCCCATGTAATGAATAATTAACATCATGTCTTGTTCTTGCTTTATAAATTATCGTGATTTAGCTGAAGACAAGATAATGCAAACAACTGATACAAGCTAAGGATCTGTCTAGCTCGCAAAACACAATAACGCTTCATGGGAGTGCCAGAAGAGATGATTTTTATTCCAGAAATGACTTCTTGTTGCTCAGGAAAACATTGGAAACTTTTACCGTAGGCACACTATGTTACAGGTTTGTGAATTCTTGGAGCTCAGAAAGCTGTGCTTTGGAAGGCTTCTCTTCTTTTTTTTCCCTTTGAGGTATCTTTTTTGTGCCATATGGGTAACCATAGGTAGACTTACTCAATAATTCTATAATCCAGCAAAACAGCTAGGCTGAAAGCTAAAATCATTTTGCCACCTTGATCATTTATTCACTCATGATCTTCTTCTTATCTTTCTTTTCCTCCATTTTTTTTAGTGAAGAGCTTGTCTAGAATTAAACTGATTTCTTGTTCATGGTGTTAAGGCTCATCTTATTTCAGCTACAACGCACAAGGCAGAATAACGTGCATCACGTTCACTAACAGTGTGGCAGGGTGGAAATGCGCTTGTGTGCACGTTTTCAAACCTTTAGTGGTTGCGAAGAAACATTCTTTAAAAAGGGTTCTACTGAATAACAAGGGTTTCAGCATCTCGTTAAAGCTAAACCACTGTCGAATGCCTTTGAGGCTGAAGAATGTGGGATCACATCTGAGATCAGATCTATCTTTCCTTAGGGCCATAATACAATACTTGTGTTCTTTATAGAAGTACAGTTCCATTAACTATTTTTTAATGTAAAAAGCAAAGGTTGAGTCCGTCTATAGTTCAGTGTATATACTGTACATAACATATGTACTTGTTACTTTTAGAATATTATTAAAATTTACCCACGGCTGGGTCAGTGATGAAATCTGGAAATTCGTGAAGAGAGGACTGTATTTTTGAGGGGACTGTATTTTACCTTCACACTGAGTGAATGTTTAATATGATATGCAGATAGAGCAATATTTGAAGAATGGATTTTTCTCCTCTGCTTTAATTCTGTCTAGTGTAATTTAAGTTATTGCACAACATTTACAAAAATACACAATATATTAATATTCTACGAATGATATGAAATGTCACACCAGGCTTGATTTTTTTTTTCTTCCACGTTCATCTTCTGAACATACCTACAGCATGTGGAAAACATTCTGGAATAATAGTCAGAACTTTATTATTGCCCAAGGAAAACAGGTAAATTTTCAAAGATCAGAACGGTAGCTCTCTTGGGATTAACGTTTAAAGCAAAATAACTGGCACAGAGTACTTGCCACTGGATACAGAAAAGTAAAAAGGGAATTTGTTAATATTAAATAATATCTGTGTTTGTAGCACCACCACCAGTATACCTATAAGGGAAAAAAATGCTTCAGAACAACAATGTAAACTTTAGCAAGAGCCATATTTTACATTCATTAAAGCAGAAATTAAAGGCAACTTCCTCTTAAAAAAATGACATCATCTGGGGGCTGAAAATGCTGGACACAAGTGAACCGACAATGATGGTACAATTCTGTTTCTCAATGGGTTTGTTGACTGACATGGCTTTGTAAGCATCTCTGCCCACGTTGCACACTAACGGCGTTTTCCTCTACAGTTTTCAGTTTTGTTCAGGTATTTTCCACCCATTTCTGTTTGTGCATTTAACACGAATGTGGTATTTCATGAATCTGGAAGGCTGGGTATAGCTGGGGAGAGTTACTTGGCTGGATTTCTGCGTTTGAATCTTCTGCTAAAGAGATAACTATTTCATGAGATGTTGAAGCCTCCACTGTAGGCATAAAAAAAAACATGAAAAAAAACCTTACCTGAACCTCATTACCTGAGGCTATCACCCCACCACGCAAAGAAACAGAAAACGGCTAGAAAGTCACCTTTTTAACTTCACAAAAAAAAAAAAAGTTTAAATAAATGTACTGGAAGGTGAAAACAAATGCTGTCAAAAGCCTATATTTACAAATGGATAAAAACACAAAGGTATTACTACTGCCTGACAATGGCAACACGCCAGAAGAATCTGAGAGACGCCTATTGCCTTGGTTCTATATTTGATTACCAAAACCCAACAAAACAACCAAAAAGTGATCTCTTAATAGCGATGGATTGTATAACCTCGTTGATGAACTAGGCAATTGGCAAACATCTCCCATTTAGCCACCTTTGCTGATTCAAGGCATAGCAGAATTTTCTGTGGTGATTTTTCTTTATTGATGTTTACACAAATCTTAATAACAATTGCACATTTAGAAAGTCTGTGATGATTAAGAATAAATACGTGTGGTTTGACCAGGATAGAGTGGGACGAGGCTCCACGAGCCCTTTGAGGGACACAAGGTCTTTACTTGAAGAGCGCAACACCACACTTCTCTCAGTTTCTGATGTCGTCTTCAGCTCTTTCAATCCCAAAATCCTTACGGGAGACAAGTCACGAGGAGAAATGCCAGATATCGCTGACACAAAGAGAGCAGTCCGTGAGCCAGGCCCATGGGGCAACCAGCCAGCAGGCTCATGGTGGTCCTAGACCAGCTCCTACATCAGAGAGCAGACGCCGTGACCGAGTGGCTGCCCTCCCTGGCTGTCTGCATGCCCTTGAATGCCAGCGAGGCAGGGATGTCACAGCTGTGAGGGGACAGCGGTGTGCCTCCAGCGTGCTGCCAGCCATGGCTCGCCATGTAACCAGATGGCGCAGCGCTGTACGTCATGTAAGGTGGCACTTGGGCTGGTGTGGCATACGGAGGCATGGCTGGTGCTGACACAAAGCTGCTGACAGCCGGAAGGCCATTGGGTGCCTGAAAGAAAAGGGAAAAACATTTCTGAGACAGTAAGACAGCAGATCTGCCATAAAAGAAATTGCCCTCAGATGCTGCTGGGGCTTTTACAAGAACCAGGGCCAGTGGGGACACACAGAGAGCCACCTGTAAACACTCACCTGGATTTCAGGGGCGCAGTGATTTGTGCTTTGCTTTTAAGACCAGCTACCCCGCATCAGCCCTGCTCATCTCTCCCAGCAGCCTGTCCCAGTCAGGGACCAGCCACAGACATTTAGGGAACACACACCGAGAGCATGGCAGGAACTGCCCAGCTCCCCCAAACACCCCCCCACCTTTCAGCAAGCTGTCGTTCAGGGGACTCCTTAAGCCCATCATTGCATCTAATCATCATGTTTGAGAGCTGCTGCTGGAGCTATTTGTGATGAGTTTGTCCCATCTCTCGTGGAGCACCTTCGTTCTCTTGGCAATGAGTCCCATGAGTTGGAACGAGCGGGCTGCAATATTCACCCAGGTTTCCCAAATTCCATATGGGGTGTTGGCCACTGTGGCAAGGCCCTGACAGGTAGTGTTGTGACGGTTTAAGCTGGGCGTGCAGTGACCACGGCCATACCAGCGGTAGGAGAGACGGACCCATCCCAGCGCCTCAACTACGCCAGCCCCGAAGGAGGGTGTGCTAAGCCCTGAGCTGCAGCGGGCAAGCGTGGGCACAGACCCCAGAGCAACACTCCCCGGAGTGGAGAGGTAACAAGCGGCTAGGGGAGTGGGAACATCTTAAACTCTTTGGTAACTATTTGCTCAGAGCATGAGTCAGGACTTTAGCAGTAAGGTTATTATTGATGATGTCTTTTAAAAATCTGTTTTCTAGGTACTTGGGATATAACCTTGCAAATGTTCTTTGCTCACAGCTTCTCCTGGTTTCAATAGGTCTTCTGTGCACAAAACAATTGCAGGGCTGGGTCCTTTCCTGCGAGCTATTTTCCTAGGTCCTTCCGTAGGCTGGGGAGAAGGGTTTCTATTTAAATAGAGAAGGGAGAGTCCTTCAGTCTGCCACAGTAGGATTTCACAACGAATGACGCCTTATTTAAATAAAAAGCATTCGGTGGTTTATTTCACACCCTTTAAATGCTTCTTCAGCAGAACAGGTACAAACCAAGACCATTTATCTTGCTTAAGTTTCAGTTTGTGTAGTGTTTATGTTTTAAGATTCTGGGTGGTATTTTTTCCCAGAAATGTTTCCTATCTAAATATGAAAGAACAGGTATCAATTCAGCACATCACGTAGCATCTGCTATTTTTAAGCATCTGATAGAACCGGACCTAACCTGTATAGTGCAGAGTTAAGAAATGAAACAGACTTTGGTTTCTGTTAAAAATTCACGATACTAACATTTCACTTGTTCAATTCCTGTCTGGATTGCATTTGCCTAAATTTCCATTATTTACCTCCATAAACAGCACTGGTCTGGTTTCAGGCTCATGAGTTTCCTACCAATGTAACTCACAGTTCCACTGGCTGGACTGTCCTCTCATTGCTGCTTCGGAAACCAAGCAGTAATCCTGCTGTGGGCAATCTAAAACAGCAGGAGACAGTGATGGGATCCCAGCCATAAGCCTTCGATAGGTATATTAATTAGTACAAAACATACAGCTGCAGCAGCAACATAATTGTCATTGCAAACCCATAAACACTTTGTGGAAGCTGAACTTGCCTTATTCTTTTTGAAAATCCAAATATGTGACCTGACCTTCAACTCCAATTACATGTCCCCTACTGAGTCTCAGAATTACACTTCAGTCTCAGCTCTAAATATCAGTGTTTGCAACAATACTAATTAATGCAAACCTTTAAATAATTGCACTGTAAATAAGTACACTTAAATCATATGGAAAATTATTTCACTGAATTTACTGGAAAAGTAAGAAGTGTGACAGGCCCTAAAACACTGCTGTTCTCCAAGCTCCCTGCCTTTTCCAGTGTGTAAAGTGCTTTTCAGAAGAATGTGAAACAAGAACGAGCACCTCTGTTGGTTTGGGGTTTTTTTAACAAACAGCAACAAAACACTTTACACAGAAGCAATAGAGCCATCAAAGCCATGTTATAACATTGGAACATCAAGGGCCATAACCCAAAGGTATCCTGCACAAAGAAGTACAGAAACCCCAAAGGAATGCTGGAAGGAGAAAAGACCTGGCGCAATTCCCTGAAGAGCCTCATAGCCATTGAGACAACATAAATGTCCAGCCTCTGAAGGTCAGAAGATGTTTTTTGGACTATTCAAGGCCACGCTGCTCCTCCAGCTTTCCCACTGCCAAGCAGGCTGGTACCGAGCAGGGAGCCCAAGGCTGTGCCTGGAAGCTCCATTTTAAGTAGGGTTCCTGACTGCGAGTGGTCATGTCCCTCGAACCCTTGGCTGTGCTTTTGAAAAGATTCCTCCTAGGTTGCAGAGGAGGCACACATCCCTCCAGCCTCCTGTGTTGTCACCACTTCCCTCTGCCACGTGTGTCTCTGGGAAGAGCCAGAGACCTCCTTTGCCACAGAGAAGAGAAAATGCTTCCCATATGCTGTACAGACTGCCACACTATAGGATGCTCTCCAACCGCTGGCACTTCCTCCTTGAGCTCTTTAGAAATGGCAGATGCTCTAGCAGCCTCTCATCTGAGGAAGAATAAGACTATAAATGCATCCTTCAAAGTTGTGCGTAGTGCTGCACTATGCCAAAGTGAAATACTGCTTGATGCAATCACTTTGCCAAGCACCTCTCCCCACCCCACCATCACAGGCCAAGAGTATACAGGTAGAGAAAGACAACTTTTGGTCCTCAAGAAATTACTTTCTGCTATGTCAAATGCTGTGTCCGGGCAAAAACATCCCTGGAGGTGATGACTATGTCTGCATATGTAAATAAAAGAGATTAGGGCCAGTTCTTGGAGGATGAGCAGCGCCACGCAATACCCAGCCCCACAGCTCACTTCCGTTCAGCCAGAAAGAGCGTCCTCATCCATGCAGCCCGTCGGGCAGGGTCTCTGGGCTGTGCCCTGCCTGACTCCATGCTGGGGCAGTGCCTGGCCATGTGCTAGTGGGCACAGGCCAGATCTGTGCCAGGCAATGTGCCAACAAGCTACCTCTTTGCTGGTCCACCAATGCTCAAGTCCACATCCTGGCCTCCTGCAGCTCCTACAGACAAGGCTGCCACAGGTTCCTCAGCAACCAGAAACTGATCACTTTACATGATTTGGGACAAATTTGAGCTTCTGAACAGGTCACGTTAATGCAGACATTGTTGATAAATATTTAATCCAATCATATATATGCTCCTCTACTTCTGTTTATTATTGTGTGGCTTTCCTTAGTCTGGATTTACGGCATAAAGTAAAATGAAAGTCTCTGAAGTATAATTTCAGAGAAGTCATAGTTTCCTACTGAATTATACTGGAGGTGCTGCTTGAGTTGTTATTGACAAAACAGATGGGACTTGATAAAGAGTCACTAGTTCTTGTAAAACCTTAATTTAAAAGGATACCTATTCTGATTTATAACAGACACAGCAACCCTTTTACCCACCCTCTCTTTACTTAAATTACAACTGTGATAACTGTTGTTTTTATAGCGTCTATTTTAAATGTGAGAAAGATCTTGCCGTACCTCCCGAGGGCAGGACGTGGAGGCAGTTGTGTAGGGACAGCCACTGCGACCTGTCAGATGCCACCAATGCTGGAAAGCTGTTATTGCAGCCTCGCTGAACTAATGAATCGTTCTAAATTTTGTTCCAGTGCTACAAAGCTTTACCGCTCAAAACCACGATGATGTGGATGCCAGTAAGTGTCTTCAGCCAAGCAGGCGGCACTGGGATGGGTAAGGACTGGCCCGGCGTGGAGCACGGCTCTGCGTCAGGGGAGGTTTGAGCCATACTCACAAAGCAGCCAGAGGCCTCCTCTAGCCCAAATTTAAAGACAAGGGGATAGAGAAAACCTCACCTTATGTGATTTAAAACTGTGCTACTCAAAAAAAAAAACCCTGACTGTCATCTCTGACTTTCATCAGTGAAGGACTTGACCCAATAATGTTAACCACAGGAGTTTTTACTTCTAAACAGCTTTAGATGCAAAGTGTAGGTTATCAGAAGGGTTGAATCTTGTCTGTCAATCTGACACTTTTTACAAACATGACATTCACGTAAAATAAATGGAGAGGATTAAGTTCCATGACCCTGTATATACTGGATGAATAATTCATCCTGCAGTATTTCAATCAGAGGAAATGAACACAAAAATCTAAACATTCATAATTAGAAGTGCGAGAATCTCATGGTGTTTATGGATTTTTAAAACCCTTAAAGTAAGTTCTAAGTGCAGAGCTTCTTGAACCTGTTTTTAAGTTTTATAAATTTTTTTTTCTTAATTTAAACCATTGCTTTTCAAGGGAAATTAATTTTTTTAAGCAAGCAAACAAACATGTAGTTCTAACTGAACAAGAACTTCTGCTGTGCAAGTGATAAGGGTTCCTGTTCAAAAGCGCTTACTGTCCAGCTTCTAAAGAGCAGAGAGAAACATGTGCTCTGAATTGCTGCTTCTACCAATGTTCTGAGACAACTGATTGAATAATTTTTTCCAAATTTTAGAGCTGCATTCAAAACCTAGAACACACAACCTCCCACTGATCTGCAAAATCAGTTAAACGTGTTCTCACAAAGATACCTGCAAAACAACAGTGGTTGGTTCAGGATCGCAAGTTGAGTCTGGTGCCTTTCTGCTGAGTTATTGCTGATACGCACCAGCGCCAGTGAAAGGAATATCCAGATCGGAATTCAAAGGGAGACATAAAGTCTTGCTTTAGGTCGCATAAAATGATACTCCCAAAACAAATGTACTGCATGTATTATCATCAGTGAAGGAGTTGGTTCAGTAGTTTTAACGGAGGGCATTTTTAGTTTTAGACACTTTAGGTACAATACAAACTAAAGACGACTTTTGCTGTCCTTGTTGTTTTCAATCTGTTTGGGATTTGGAACACGGAGCGGGTGAGTGGATGAAAAGCAAGTCTAGAATCAAGCTTACGTGAGATTGTCTTTGGAACCAGTAATTTCCATTAGCTGTTTGAATTCCTAAAAGTCAGAACAGTTCCTCTCCAAACCAGAGGTAACCCATACACACATCTTGATTTCCGTTACGAAAGTTTATGCTGGTATAAAGCGTCATACAGCTTCAGCCTCCTCTCTCCTGCATGGTAAGAAGAGGCAGGGCACAAGCTTTCTGGACAAACTTCCCAATCAATCCACATCAGACAAACTACCTGACTTTTTTTTTTTTTCCTACCTTGGTCACATTAATAACAGAGGAACACAAAAGCTAGACTCCCCTTTCAGACATTGTAGTATAAATCCAAATTCTATATTGTAACTGATTGATATTATTTTGTTTCATCCCCTTCTCTACTTTTCCTTCTCTGCCTTTTGCTTGCTAGATACGTGTTCTCTCAGTATCTAAATTAGACTGTCTCATGTGATCCCTTCCCATGCGGCTTCTAAATGTTTCAGAAAATGACCCAGAGTCATAGTATTAAAAATCACAGACCTGCATTTATGTTAGTTATCATTAATGGCAATAATGCAAATGATCTCATTTCAGGTTTACATTAATATGAACGAGAGCAGATTTGATGCCGCAGGTGGATGCTACCTCAGCTTTAGAGTCTAACTCTAAAGTGTCCAAAAGAATGTAAATTATTCTTATTTTAAAGTTATTATTTTGAGTTATTTGAATCATTTGTCCGTTGTAATTATTACAGTATTTCATTAAATAGATAATTTATTGCATAGGCGAAGAATGTATGTTTTGTAGAAGTATTTTAAATGTCTAAAAAAAAATTATTTAAAAAAGTGTTTCTGGATAAACAACATAGGCTTCAAGCTCAAGTCCCCTAATCCACCAGCCCTAACGAGCTTGGACAGTGACTCAGCCCAGCCTCCCGTGCTGGAATCAGCAGAAGTTCAGCCCGTGTCAAGGCGTAGGGAACACACCTCTGCTGAATAAGGTTGCTGTTTCATTTGTATTTCTCAATTATAACATTGATGTGGATGGAACAAATCGTTCCTGCCCGTGGATCAGCAAGCTCAGTGCGTTGCCTTGATCCTCCAGCGTGGAGCCTTTCCCCGAGTGCAAATGAAACAAATCCGCAGGGGTATCCCAACCGTCTCACCGAGAGCCGCAGCTCCCCAGCAAAGTGGAGTGCTGGCAGCACCTTTAGCTGCAGGGACACTACCGTAGCTTCGCAGACAGACACCCTCTTGCTGAGCATTTTTCAAAATTAAAAACTTAAAACAATTTCTAGAAATGCTGATTCTTTTCCGAATGTCTTGAAAACACAGTCACAAAGTAGCTACTGTAGAAGTCATTTTTTCCACAGCAAGGGAAAAGCATAGCAGGGAGCAGAGCTGACTATCTATTCCCTCAATCAGAAGAGCAAATTACCTTAAAAACCCAGAAGATATCTCATGTTCTTAGTGACGTGCACATAATCAGCCAAAAAGGTTATGGCAACAAGACTAGGAGCAATCAAACACAAACTGCAAACATAAAGGAAGCAAACATGCTAAATATCCCTTCTTAATTGGAGGTTAAATATGATTTATAAATCAAACCAACATATGGGATCCCAAGGGAAGAGTAAACAAATTTTCCAAGTAAAACATCATCATCAGGCCTGTAATGGAAATCTCATTTAGGAAAACAGCATTACCTAAACATGTAAGTAATACATCTATGTTTCTTTTAAGGTTTTAAAATATATAACTTTAAATAATATTTTGGTAGAAATCGTAGTTAACTAAATTAGAGCTAAATTCTGAAGCTGCTATTCAGTGCTACAGCATCAATGGGAAAAATGTCATGGTCCTACAAACCCTCATTCAGATCTGTGTCCCACTAAAATTAATGTGCCTACACAGGTAAGTCAGTTACCCAAAGAAGGATTACAAAAGTAAGCACTGAGTACATTTCTCCAATTTATGATAATGCTTTTTATTAAAAATCTTTTTTAGAAAAATGTAATAAAATTGCTAAGTTGTGTGTGAATAACCTGGTCAGAGTTGACCCTGCAAAGCAGGGTTTGCTGTCTTTTCATAGTGCTGGAAAAATTTCCTGCAAAAATCTTTTCATATTAGACTTCATATCCATTTTCTTAGATGAGTGAACTTATTTTACTGAACATATTCCCCATTTGATTTTCTACTCATTTCACTGCAAGCAGAAGAGAATGACACAGACAATGAAAAATTAGGACATTGTCATTAAATAATTCTGACATCTGAAAAATCTTGAGCAGAAGGGGAAACGTTTTGTAGGATATTACTTTGAAGACAGAACAGCAGTAATACACTGGAATTGAGGAGCTTTTAAAACAACACATGGGCAAGGGGTTTACAGTCAGTCTGTTCCTCAGCTGAGCTGGGTTGATTCCCAGAAGACCGAGCTTTGAAAAATGGAAAGAGACCTTTCAAGAATGGGAAATACAGTATTTCTCTTTCACTAGAAGTCACACGAAGCAAAGCTAGTATTCTAGTTGAAGTCACAATTAAAATGGAGTTGTTTGCATGCTTCAGTTCTTTAAGATTCCAAACGTAATTAGTTGCACAGTCTTATACAGGGTCTCTTACAAAGATGCCATTTTCTTTACAGTTATTTCTCCTGTTACTGAATTAAATGCATTACAATGTACGGCATAAGAAAATTGTACTACTTCCTTCTAAAATAATGTTCATTCCCTTAATAATGAGCAGATCCCATTCCTCGTGTTTAATGTGCTTTTTTATTAACTTAAAGTTGTTTCCTTTACTTATAGGCATCCCCAGCTGCACTGAATAACACAGAAATCAGATAATATCAATTGAGTGTTTTAACTAAAGTTGCGACATGCATCAAGATCACTCTTAATTACATTTTCTTATCAAATTTTAAATCTCAGCCTCTTCAGGGAAATAAAAACCCAGTTTTGGAAATAGTAATCGTAACTTGAATTTACACACCATCGCCGCTCCTTTCCTAAAGGAGCCAGGGGCATTTCATGTCTTTTCCAAAACAAACGACAGCAGAAACAAAAGCAAAAAAACCTCCTCTTTCTCAGAGGCTGAGGAATCCACTACAAAAACAAGAGGAAAAGAGAGGTAGGAGAAAAAGGCACGATGGAAACAATGCAGACGAAGGTTGTTGTAAAACTTAAGCACACTCTGAAAGGAAACTGGGGAGCAAGGGTTTCCAATGTTTCTTCAGAGGAGGGATGGGTTTAGACGGTTTTCACAGCGAACTGAGATCTACCACCAAGCACGTGCTAATAGGTCCACTTAAAATGTCTCCCAAATGTAGATTATTGTGGAAGGTCTGTACGTTCATGGAATGGTTGTTTTCCATTCACACTCCAGTTTAGGCAGGATGATATCAATGGAAGTCACCACCTTTCCAGTGATGCTGGATCTTGGGATATATTCTGTTGTTTAACAAACCTCACAACCAGCCTACCTCAAAGCGGAGTGAAAACAAAATATGTTTGCTGTGAGCACAAAGCTTGTTTTTGATGACAAAGACACAACTTGAGTCTCCCTTAGGCAGATAGACTGTGCTTATGAGGACAAAAAGAAAGCTCAGAAAAAAAAAATCACACCATATAAGCAAACTCCCTTGGGTAGGAACTAACAACAGATTCCCATAGTTTTAGAACAGATTTGCACAATAATTCCCCTTGGTATTTTGGCAAAATCTGTAGTCAGGCAGGGCACACATGGGCATTAAACAAGCAAACTGAAAGAAATAAAAAAATCATTCTTTCTACACTGATGCTTAGAAGTATAATGTATTAGCAAAAGGCTCTATGAAAAATGCCTTCTTAATATAATATATTTAATAATATAGTATAATTTCAGTATGGTTTTATTTAAATGAAACTTAGATTGCAAGAAGGAGACTTACGGACATAGAGACATCAAAGGGATTCTTGATGGCTAGAAGCTAGGCAAATACAGGGTCAAACTGGTAAAGTCCCCACTTTGTCCTCTTCAGGGAGAGCCAAAACATCGGTCCCCTTTATCTCACAAATCTCTGATGCTACAGAGGCAATTACTGGGAAGCCGGTAAGTTAAGGAGGGTGAAATCACAGCACATCGATTACTGAATGCCCATGGTCATTATAACTAGGTATGTAGGCAATTCCTAAGAGCTGATAAATTGCCACAACAGACAAATTCAAACACGCCGTACGGTCTCTATCTCCTTCCCGCTCTACTGCAAGGCCAGAAGACCAAACAGGTCAAGCCCTAATTCCCCGACCCTTAGCACTCTACTCCATGGCTATGATAGGTATCTCCCACCTCGCTCGCTTTTCAGTCCCTGGTCCTGTTTATCATGATGGAGCTCCCGGTGGGTTGGGGCCCTTTGAGCAGAGGGTGCTCAGAGTGCAGTTTGAGTGTCGTTATACCGTTCACTCACCTCTCTGACTTTCTTTATTAGTTTCATCCGGGTGGAGTGCCCTGAAGCCATGTGGGTTGGTGGACAGGGCACTGTGTTTTGGCCGTGGAAGCAGGTGGCCAGTAAGAGGCAGGTCTCACAAATGGGGTTCGAATGGGGTGCCATCCAGATCACCTGGGAAGGAATCGGGTGCATGTAGTGGGATCAGCTCATGCCCCTCACCCACAACATGCAATGACACGGATGCCTAGACCTTGAGCAAGCCATCTCAGTGACAGTATTTTGACAAGGGGCACTGGTCTGGAGATCCTAATGAGAGTGGCACAAACCAGACAGTCTCCAAACCAAGGTCTGAGCCCCCGTACCAGACAGGAGTTCTGCTAACAATTCTGCTAGGTACTATGGCAAGAAGTATATAAGCACCTCTCCTCAGCACCTTCCCCCTCCTCTCCAGGTGTGATTGAGGACCGGGAGGTCCAGACCTTTATCATTGACGGATTTTGCACAGACCCATCGCAGGAATCCAACTGCCTGAATCTTGTGTTAGAATATAAGATGCCAAAAAAGTAATATGCTAATTATTTTTTCAATAAATAATCTGTGCCAGAAGGTCACATAATTGGCCATAACATTTAAGGTTGCACTATCATCTTATTCCCAAAGAAGTTACCATACGTCGTGAGTTCTAAGCATATAAAGTGCTTATTTTATATGCAGATAAAAACAATCACAGATGCTTTGGCCACCACATATACAGTTCATTGTTCATCTACAATCAAGGGTCAGGAAATAAATATTTACATTGCCTACATTTTCTGTGCAAATAATTGTCCAGTATTGCATCCACAATTATTTGCAATCATTTACCCTAAACTGGAGCCTTCCCTTTACAGCACATGGAGCTCATGACCCCTAATCAGAATGCAATCAAAGGACGGGGAGTGCTATCCCAGCAAAGCCAAAAAACTCAAGCCACTAACAGCTGATGAAGTTCAGCTGAGACAGAGGTGAAGTGATTGCTACTTCGGGGTCTGCCCAATATGTCAGACGAAGACTTCACTCAAACCACTTTCACAAACCCCTCTGAATTAGGAGGAGTGTTTCCAGCAACTCTGGTAAGTTTGGGATTAGGGCTCTGAATAGCTCACCCGTTTGAGGAGCGAGCTTGCAGTAACCACTTGTTCTTAGACCCCCCCAGTTACCAGCTTTTTCCCGTTAATGAGTATCAGCTCCCTTTGGCAATGTGCACATCTGTAAATGCACACAGCAAATAATTCTGAAAAAAAAACTATTTCCAAAGCCATTTGCCTCTCAACAAACTGTACAGACATATGTCAGATCTCGTGCATTTTCACACACATGTAAATACAGACCACAATTTTTCAGTTCGCACATCCACGACATTCGTCCAGAAAGTCACAACCATCAGATGTCTGAAAACTGCATTTTAAATATGATACATATTTATTAAATGTTTTAATTTCAAATGCACAGTACAAATGGGTTTGCATTTCAGTGATTTATGCCAATTTTTTTTCCTAGTGCAGCTGTCAGTACAAGCTGCATAATGCATAAAATACTCAGAATATTAATCCTTTGTATTAATAATAATATAATTATCTGTAGAAGCCTTTCCCCCAACACCACTTTGAATGTGCCTCTCCATATAAATACCGCAATATAACTGAGCTGTCTATGAAACGTGTATGACCCAAAACCGTCAAGCTCTCGAAAAAATCTATTTTCCTTTTCAGTTTCTCTGATTCACAGTCGCTGTTTGCAAAGCTGCATGACAAACTTGTGAATACGACGCACCAGGAAAATGTAATGCAATTGCTCACATATAAACACCAACTTCGGACATCAGGTAATTAATTATGAATAGAAACTTGACAAGGCATCTCTGTGATTTCCCGGGGAATATTTGGTAGAGAATCACAGTTTGCCAGGCAGAGCTTTCAACTCCCCAAACTCAAATACTGAACAACATTTCAAACAAAGGCCACAGAAACACCAGGAAATTCATAATACTTAAAGTGAAAAATGTTTTACATCCAGAGGTTCAGTTTCATGCTAAACAAGTGTGACTGCGTGTTGCTGAGGCAAAAAATGTGAAGTCTTCCTGCCTCTTTTGTGGAGTCTTTTCCCAGGTCGAATTCCCACTGATGTGTGGGGCAAGGGGTGAAATGCAGCCGTTCAAACCCGTCGAAGAGATCAGCCTCGGCTGCCAGCTGACAAGTCTGGGAGGTCAATAAGAGTTTCGGCTGAAAAAAGCCCACAGGATCCCAAACATTAAAACAAATGTATGTCATTTAAAAGGAGGGATCCAATAAATGTATCTTAAAAGTACAGAAGACATTGGGTTTTGAGCTCAATTTTTCTAGTCTTTCTCATGCAGAGGATGTTTCCGGGGGACTTCTTGAGAAGTAAAATATTATTGTCTACAACTAAGGCTAGGGGAACAAGTCCGTCACTCGCCTAGTAACTATGGAGCTATTTGCAAGCTGTGGACAGGTGAAACTGTGTCTTAAACGTTGCCAATGCTTAAAATGTATAGCTGATATTTCTTGGAAACTGCCGAAGTCCCTATTGCACACACAAAATCCTTTGTTAATGTGCTTCAGAGCACATTCGCTGTGCTTCAGAGCGCCTTCCCTCTGCTCCTGTTAGTTAATTGGAAAGCCTAAGCGAAACGCACGCGCTTGATTCCCTGCCGCTCTACTCCTCTCATAGGTGCCGCTGACTTTGGCAATACAGATGTAAAACTGGAATATTACAGAACAGTCACTTCTCTCCTCTGGGGGAAATCTGCTGTCTGCCTTTTTAAGACCCAGCTTTTATAATGAGCTCTGCTCAAAGGAGATAAGGAAAACAGCATTTACCCTGAAGTCCAAAGACAGAGCCTATTTCACAGTAGTCCTTCTGGCACATAAATTATGGCCGCGGCTTCCCCACTTTCCATCATTCCAGATACCCCTTTGCTGGATCCATACAAATGAACCAATGCTCTCTCTTGTCCCCTGCTCATCTGTTTACACCCCAAGCAGTACACATTGCAAGAGAGTGTGTGAAGATCTAAGGACATTAGAGCCTTTTGGTGAGACTTTACTGTCATAGACTGTCACCCTAGACTCACCGCGCTTCAGTGAACAGACAGGTAGTAAGTCAGTGCTACATGCAGCATGAATTCGGTTCATAAATTTCACTTTGCACCTGGTTGGAACAAATCTTTTGGCAAAAAGAGTGTTGCAAACACTGCAAGAAATCACATTTTCACACCCTTACTTGACATGAATTTCCTCTGAATACATTCTAAATTAACGAGGTAGTAAGCTTGTGACAGACGAAGCAATTAACGTACATGTGAATGAATTCTCTGGTGAGAAGGTCTGAATACTGTGTGAATAGACTGGTCTATACACTAGAACTTTCCAAAGCCAAATTCTATTTGTTTATATTATTACAGGGAAGGAATGGGGGCGAATCTCCTCTGCATCTTCTTTTAGTGAGCGGGGTTCTGAAAATGACCTTTCAGATAAATACTTTTCAGCTTTTCTGCCCTTTTAAACTCTCTGGACAATGTATTTTGAGAAATGAACTTCATTTTATTAATAGCGATTTGCTCCATTTTTGAATAGCGAATATGTTTAAATTACATTTGTCAGGTGATCTTTCAGGCTGAACAAAATTTTAAAGACTGGTATTGACATTAGAACAGCGATATATTACGAAGATGAAAGCATAAATATTGAAAGAGTGAAAAAAGATAAAAAAGTTTCCAACACCACCATTGAAAATAACCTGATGTACATAATGTTGTTCCTCAACACGTCTGTTGAGGGAAATGAGATTCCAGCAGAGGCAACGGTTTATAGCCTATGAGCTGAATATTTCAGCAGAATCGTGTGCAGAAGGCCCAGCCTGGAACCTAAGACAACACAGCCACAGTACAGCTGTTCTTAACAGAATCATCACAAGCTATTTCCATTGATTTTAGTAGAACTGCTAACACTTTATTTGTTTCATTTCAAAAGAAAGTTGTGGAAGGATTAATATTGACTCTAAATCTAACTCTAATTCTATCTTTAACTGTACAGTCACAGCTACACTGTACTGCGCATTATTTGTAGTATGAAATGAACGGAATAATAATGGGCTAATAGAAAAATGTAACACAAAACTAATAGGACGGCATCAAGGGCAGCATATTGTTTGTAACGCAATATATGGAATAAAGCGGTTGTTCAGCTTTGAGGCCTACGATATTTCCCACTCTGCCTCATTCACCTCTTCGCAAACATTCCCGCAGTTTGCGCTCCACATCTTGAATTTGCAAGGGTCCGATTCAGCTACTCCCAGCACCAAATACGAGCTACAAAACTCTCCTCGACGTGGAATCCAAAACCAGACACAGAACTCGAAAAATATGTCCAAACCCTCTGTCTTTGAATGGGGAAATGCTAAACAGAGATCGCGGTTTTTTCTCGACTTCGTTACGAGCGTAACAAATGAACGGCCGGGAAGTCAGTGTATCTGGGAGACCTCCGATACGTTTTGAAACGTCTCCATCGCACGGAAAAAAAAAAATAGTTTTCAAAACCTGTGCTTTCCCAGCGAGTAATAGTTGAGCCTTTTATAGCTTTTTCTCCTGGCATAGGATTTGATTAGCAAGTACAAAGATTTAGACAGAGATTTATTAAGTAACAGTTATATTGTGTTGCAATTAAAACGTAGGAAATTCGCTGTCTACTTAAGCGTTGAAAAATGCTTAATGTAGGAAGCAATTACACCTCATTTTCAAATTATTCCCCTGCCTACAGAGCACGCTGCGGACACGGTAAAACGCGGCTCTGAGGGCGGCGGCAGAACGTGCCCGCTCACACGGCCCGGGGCTGCGCAGACCCAGACGGGGGCTCGGGGCCGGGCCGGGGGCAGAGCCCCGGTGGGCGGCGCGGCGGGGTCCGATGGCTGAGCGGGCGGCGGGGCCCGGTGCGCGGCGATTCTCGAGTGTCTGCCCGGCGGGCTGTGCCGCGG
>VZSC01016116.1:556774-592164 GCA_013398225.1 Steatornis caripensis | reverse complement strand
ATTTCAGAGAGTGCAGCTTCTCAGAAGAGACTTAACTAAAAAGTAAAGTTACCAAAAGAAAATTGGTTCTGTCCTGGCCCAAACAAGGACACATGTGTAAGGAATTTTGTCCATTTTTTCTAAACTGCAGCACCTCTCCGTCCCAAACATTTTTCATGCCACCTCCGGTACCAGAAGCAGCCAAGCATAGTGCATGGAAGAGGACTGAGCAAATCATGCGGGAGCTAATTAAGGATGTGCAATTTACTTCGTACCTGTATGTAGCACTGACTCTGGAGTATATGGCATTTAACTCACTCACTTAGATACTGTTTAGCTCAGGCAGAACAGATCCTTTAATTGGACAGACAAATAGATTAGTTGTGGTTTGTTTTTTCTTGGGGGATTTTTTTTTTTTTTTTTTTTTACAGATAGATTCCGTTTGTCAATGCCTCCTATAGACTTTGGGGGCAATATTTTAAAGCTTATTTTAATCACCTCCTTTCAAAGGTAAAACTCTTCTCATCTCCTGTAATGANTTTTTTTTTTTTTGGGGGTTTTTTTTTTTTTTTTTTTTTGCTACAGATAGATTCCGTTTGTCAATGCCTCCTATAGACTTTGGGGGCAATATTTTAAAGCTTATTTTAATCACCTCCTTTCAAAGGTAAAACTCTTCTCATCTCCTGTAATGAACCCAAACTTTCCAAATCTTCCAGACCAGAAAGTTGCAGAAGATATCAGGTATGGATTCTTCAGAAGTCTTTGCTTGTTCACTTCCATTTTTAACCTCCCTCACAATGAAGGTTCTTGCCTCCGTGTGACTTTATTTTCTACTTTTACTGCTGGCATTTATTTATGACTAAAAAGTTAAATTATAAGTGCAGCAAAACTGGTTAAATAACTACAAAACTGTTTAGTAATTGAATGAAATATCCAGTTATGGTGATAAACAGATGAAGTAACTCAGATAAAAGATTTATTTTCTCCATATGACTGTGAAGTGCAGTATTTCAGAAGCCATAGGGCCAAGTTCTGCCTTATGATTCACCTGCTCTGCTTTCCAGAGGGTAGGAACTACCAGAAGGTATGAAAGAGGCTTTATACTCTATAGCAGATGACAATTGTCTGGTTAGCTGAAACTCTAGCAGCTTATGCTTTTGCACTGGAGTTCTTTGAGACAGCTCTTTGATTTATGATGGCCCAAATGGTAACTGGCAAACATGCACACGCAAAGGAGCTACAGAAGCCAGCAGCAGCCTAATATAGACATCTGAAGGCAGAAGTGTGTTTATGAATTAAAACTGCAAATAATCCTTCCCCCCCCCCCTTAAGTAAGTGCAGTTCAAGATGTGGTGGAAATACTGGAAGGGAAGAAAATTAGTCCTCAACTGTTTGTGCAGGGTTTNATATAGACATCTGAAGGCAGAAGTGTGTTTATGAATTAAAACTGCAAATAATCCTTCCCCCCCCCCTTAAGTAAGTGCAGTTCAAGATGTGGTGGAAATACTGGAAGGGAAGAAAATTACTCCTCAACTGTTTGTGCAGGGTTTCACTAGGAGGAGCCATACCATATGTAATGAATGTGCAGAGCTGTTTGCAATTACTATACATCAGAACTGCTCCCAGGACAGCATTTTTGCTATTGCCATTTATCTTTTTAATAAAGACTTTTCAAATAGATCAGAAGGTAAAATTGACTTAAGTTACTGTGATCTTTTGATTTCTCAGTATGTTGTTTTTATAGACTTCATTCTGCCACCAAGAGGATAGTAACTATAACTACCACTATATATATAACTACCAATTGTATAACTGTAATATGTATAACTACCAATTTAAATAGGACTGTAGTATTTTGTAAAACGTTTCTACAACTTCCTGTATGTTTTGTACAACAATGAGCACAACCGGACGTGATCCTGCCTGGTGCCTCAGCTACAGTAGAAACAGCAAGCAATAATAATGCTATGGGGAGTCAGGAGTGGGAGCGTGACTTATTCCTTGAGTTCTGCAGTTGTTCATCCCCAGGGAAAGCACAACTGTATATTTAAGGTACTGAAAATGACACAGAGCCACCCTACTCCAGCTTGGAAAACATGGGAAAAGAAAGGTGAGTGATGGCAAACTGCCTTTGAGAGGTAGATTTGTGGGGTAATTGTCACTGCCACGTTACTTCAGGAAGCCCAAAATCCCTGTGGTTTTGTCCTCGGAGAAAACAGCTACAGCTCAGCCTCCTGTTTTGGTTCTTGGACTGCTGTGTGCCCCTGAGGTGGGTAATGCTGCATGATTGCTTCTACGTGCAGGAGTAAAGGTCCGTCACTCCCTCCCACTTCTGTTTAGAAATTTTTCTAGCCTTTAAAATCCTGAAGGCTCACAGCAGATGGGTGGCACTACCATATGCAGGCATTACAGCTGCCAGTATCTCTAACCTTGCAAGTCACACCCCAACATATTCCAATAGCTGAGAACCCCAAGGCATATGCTGTACTCTTCAGAGAGTGGAGGGGAAAGTCTACTGTTGGAGTGATCCGCAGTGATGGTAAAGGATCATTACTTGTGTGAGCTAGGAGCTGAACCTGTGCGGGCAGCTGACCCTACAGAGGACAAAAAGATATCGGCATCAGGAGCCCTTGCTGGATCATCTCCACCCACCGTAAGTGACTTGGAAAATCCAGTGAATTCTCCACCAGCATTGTTCTGTGTTTCTCTGTCACAGGACCCACAGCTGAACTGTTCAAAATCACTGAAGTGTTTACTTTTCAGTTCTGTAGTGTATTAGGGATCCAAGCTAGGCTAATCAAGATGTAAGAGAACAAAAAAACAAATAACCCATTCACACATTTCTGATATGCATGAAGTTCTTGCACGAGTAGAAAAAGTCACATATTTGGCTCTTTGAGTCTGTTTTTAAGGAAAAAACCTGCAACTTTCTTCAAAAAGTAGCATTTAAACATTCTCTTTACAGTGTACTCCTGGCAAATGCAGGCTGGGGTCTCAGATGCTTAAAACTTAAACNGTCACATATTTGGCTCTTTGAGTCTGTTTTTAAGGAAAAAAACTGCAACTTTCTTCAAAAAGTAGCATTTAAACATTCTCTTTACAGTGTACTCCTGGCAAATGCAGGCTGGGGTCTCAGATGCTTAAAACTTAAACCTACTGTATTAATTCTGTTCACAGACTGACTTCATTTAGATCTCTGTGAAACGAGCATGACCCAAATTACCAGCATCAAAGGAGCTGTTGCAAGAATATTAGCAAGGCACTAGAATATGGAGGGGGCTGGAGACATTCCTGGAAAGGTTTTAGCCCAGTGATGGAAAATACATTTGTGTTATTATTGTAGCACAAATGTCTTCTATAATGCTAAGGTTTGCTATCAAATATAATATAAATTGCACATCTGGTTGGAGGAAATAAATGCAATAATGCTTCAAAGACTATCTGTCAGGCTTAAAAAGCAGAGGGATTAGGATTTATTGGTGTTGTTATTATTAACAGAAAAGCCTTGGGATCTCAAAATAGATCAGGGTTATAGGTAAAAGCAGATTCTCTTTTCTTCTTTGTTCACTTTAACAGGCAACTAACATCAAGCTAAAGTAGGATCATCTGAATGCTAATACATTAGCTGTGTGCTTTTGGATAACATTAGCTTAATCAATACAAAGATGAAAAAGAAAAAGACTGTAGAGAAAAATATGCATTACAGGCATATTCCTCATCTGCAACATTTCAGGCAGTGTGCCATTCTGGAGATACTATTTGCTTAAGAAACCCCAGTCTTATCCTGTTCCAGTCTTGCAAGACCTTTGGGAAGCAACAGTGGGCTAGTTCTGTGCAAAGGCTTAGAATGAATGTCTATTTTCAGTAGAATGAACAATGAAGGAAAGAGGAAGTTCTAAAATAGATTTCTTATAAATTTATAATTTGAGGGAGTTTAGGTAAAAATAGCATTTCCAAAATATCAAATCAAAGAAGAGTTGAAGACATACACATAAGATTTCCTGACTGAATTGCTGGTGAATCCAACCTCCTTTCCAGAGGAACATTAGTCCATGCAATGCTCGTTAAAGCCTTGCAAGTCACTGTGAGGTGTTGGAGGGAGCTGTACAAATCCTGGTCCTCTCTTTCTCCGAAAAATTGTCTGCAGGATCTTCTCTTGTGCTTAGTTGGGGCTGGGTTGAATCTTTCACAAAATTTTAGTTAAATTCTTATAGCAACCTCTTTACTGATTTTATAACAAAATCTGACCCATGCTGTGTTAAAGTGAGGACATTCTTTGTTTTGTTGGGTTATTGCTTAATTATCAAATAAAGAAATATTAGGTACAAATTTCATGACTGACTCATACGATATTTCAAAATGGCATGTACTGTAAAGTCCCATTTATGTCTACCACACTGGTTTTAACTCGCTTTCCATTATTCCTGAGGCTATTAATGTCAGTAATTACAGGAGGTAACATGTCTAATATTGACTGTGTTGTGGAATAAAGCAATGTTGAGTTGCTAGAATGTGTTTTATATTAAGTACAAAAAGCTTCTGATACAGTTAATGTAACTATAAATCTTAACTCAAATGCTTATATGTCTCTTTTATGACCTGAATAAACTCTGAGGTAGAAGCAGGGCAGCTGAATAGCCACTTGCTGCCAAACCGCATATTCGGCTGAATATGCCCTTACAATATCCTTTTCATATTAAATAATAACAGAAAGACAGAAAAGGGGCTGAATATTTTCTCTAAATGAAGTATTTTTTTTTCCAGAACACTGAGTTTAATGGTAAAAAATTCCCTGAATAAATATGAACTTTAGAATCATAAATACATAAAGAAAACAAACGAATCAAAACAGTGTGGGGTTTTTTTCCTCCAGTGGAAATCTACTCAGTGCTTACGATAAGAGATGCTCTACAGGTTTTAATGTGTTTGTTAGATTTTGAACGCCCAGGCACCCTGCGGCTTGGGGAACACACATCACTGTGCCTCTCTGGGGAGGCTGCCTGGTTCGCTCAGGTGTGAATGTGGCCAGAAGCCATGGTCACCTCTGTCTGTGTGAGGTGCCGAAGGAAGGCTTGGCTGTGAGGATGAAGAACATTTTGGGAGGCTGTGCCAGACACAGCTGATACTGTGATTTGATCTGGCTTTGCGCTTGCTTGAACTCGCTGATGCAAACCTGTGAGCACAAAGCCTGAGCAGGAAAACACACACTGAGGGCAAGGTAAGGACCAGGCAAGAACTTGCCAGGGCTCAGGCTTCCAACCTCACCCTCTGTGTGTCATGGTACCCATGTGCCCCCATGACATCAGTACGCATNTGTGATTTGATCTGGCTTTGCGCTTGCTTGAACTCGCTGATGCAAACCTGTGAGCACAAAGCCTGAGCAGGAAAACACACACTGAGGGCAAGGTAAGGACCAGGCAAGAACTTGCCAGGGCTCAGGCTTCCAACCTCACCCTCTGTGTGTCACGGTACCCATGTGCCCCCACGACATCAGTACGCAGNACAAAGCCTGAGCAGGAAAACACACACTGAGGGCAAGGTAAGGACCAGGCAAGAACTTGCCAGGGCTCAGGCTTCCAACCTCACCCTCTGTGTGTCATGGTACCCATGTGCCCCCATGACATCAGTACGCATTTGGTGAGGTTTCAGCCCAGGTGTCTGCAGTGCGAGGGTTGGCTGCAACACAGGAGCCTGTGGGGTGAAACAGGGAGTAAATTAATTTGACCCACTGAAAATGAGATTTAGGTGCAAGTTGCACTGAAAATCACAGAATTAATCCCAGAGAGATATCAACTACCAGAAAGCGCAAGCCTTACTTCAATCAGTTCCCACTGAAATCAACTCCTTTGAATGGGAAGTTCTCCATAAACACCTTTGGTACAATATGATACTTTAATATTAAGCATGTCAACATTTAAATTGATGATGCTAATTTTTTTAGAACCATTTACAAGGGGAGTATTTCCCACTGAATTTGTAATAAATCATGTAAGACCTCTTTTCATTCCAGTCCCCTTTAAAAAAGAAATATTTGGTAGTTTAAAATGTTTAATGTAGTGGAAAATCTAAAGGGAAAAATAAAGCATCAATAGGCTATTTCAGCAGCAGAAACCATTTGGGACCTGCCTAACCTCCTAAGCTCTTCTCCAAATTTATTTGGAAAGGGGCATATAAAGAGCTCATCACTTTCCGTCTCCATTTTCATGTGTGGAGCATATGAAATAGTTTAGCTTCATACTCACACTCCAAGCTGATATTGACGGTGGGCTGAAGTAACTTGAGATTACTATTTCTTCCTCCTTATGACAGTTCTGGAACATTTGGTTGACTAATTACCTTGTTACTAGTCAGCATTTTTTTTTCTATATTTGACTTTATTTATGAATGTACATGTCTATGAGGGTAAGAGCCACACATGTAGGATACCATGTTAAAATAGAGGATTATTACACCACCGTGTCCCCGGGCTTTCCCTGGGCTTGTGATAGGCAAACTACACAGGCAAGAGAACAATTTTACTCATGTCCAGTACTTCGCCCTGTCGGTTGCTGAGTACAGACCAAGCTGAAGGGCTGACACGAAGATGTGATCAAGGTCTTCCTCAGTTGAGTGCAAACCTTCTCCTGACTTTAAGGGCTGATGTGCTAAACTTGAAAGCACAGAGATTATGAGACATCAGGCAATGTGGGATAGCCTCACCTCCTCTCCTCAGTTTAAATCACATTTGTAACTAATAAATCTGTAAGATAAGGTTCTTCAAAACCCTTCCAAACATAAGAGCCAAATTCTGATTATGCTGAGGGACTTGACACAGCACTCCTTTTGCAGGCAACACGCCCATTATTCTCAATAGCAACCAACCAAGCAAAAACTGCAGATTTAAAACATAGATGAATTGTAAGAATGTGTATGTGTCAGTGGCTGGCTGTGTCTGCATCTGTATCAGTGTCTCTGTACATTTGTATATTTATTTACTTACCTCTTGTGTTGAAAAGTTTTTCAGCATACCCAGACTTTAGAGCATTACTTTAAGAAGTTGAACCCCATGTACAGCAGCATGTGCTTTCCCTTCCCCTCACCCCTTCTTTCTTTTTTCAAGAACATCTGACTTGGCAGACCCTTGCAGGAGTATCTGTTCTTCCGAGGTATCTTAAGAAGAAATCCAGACAGTGAGACCACCTCCCAGCTGTCTCCCAAAAACCCCTGCTGAAAGCCTGGTGAAAAGCTACGCAGCACCAAAACAGCATTGGCATTAACATTACATACATAAGCATTGATTCAACCAGGGAAAATGACGTTCCCTAAAAAACCTGATTGCTAGCTTCTCTAGGGTTGAGTCACATTCATCTGACAGACTGCTTGCAGAAAGAGCAGCATAGTTATAAGGGTGGAAAACAGCTCATTTATTTATGGTAAAAATGTAAGTGGACTCTCCTGAAGGGGTCTAATTTAAAAAAAAAAAAGTAGCTGGAGTAAGGACAGGAGACATGCTGGATGATGACAGGTGGTTTTATCCCAGTGGAAGGTTTTTTACTTCAGCACTTCTTGGAAGGATCTGTGGCTGCAGGAGGACAAAAACAGAGAGGATGATGATAGAGAAATACAGACCAGGTATCAAACGTGGCTAGAGAGCAGCTGGGCAAGGAAATGGGGATGACTTTGAAACTATGCACGTGAGCAAAAACCTGGAGCACAGAGGCTACATTCAGGAGGTGGAGAGCTGGATCTGAGGATGCAGGGAGACTGGAACTTGAAACCCAGATAGGAGAGACCGGCACCTTCAGGTAAGAGGCTGGCAGAGAGAAAGGATGAGCGATTGGGACTGGCTGGGAAATGGGAACGGCAACTAGCTGAGAGAGAAAGCAGTGGCTGGAAACAAGGAGCCGGAGATGAGGGAGGAACAGGACTGGTACAGAGATAGTTAGAGGTGAGTAAGACAGATTTAGAGGAGGAAAATGTTTATTAGAGATTACAGCCCCTTCACTGGTCATTCCAGGGCAGGGAACAGAGCATGAGGACTGTGGGTCATGCCACGACTCTGGTCTCAGCCCCTGGCAAAAGTATCCTCTGATCCACAGAGATGTTGACAACTTAGTATTGCTACAAATTACCCTATTAACTCAGAGGCCAGAAGTCCATATGGAGAAGGTAGGAGCTAACCCCAATAGCGTGAGGCATAGAGGTGTTAATATGATGCCACATAATAGAATTTTTGTTTTTCCACTTTGCTTCATTAAGAAGCTAGGAACACTACAAACACTCTCTTAAAAGAACTCCGTGAACTGCCAAAGCAAACATGCAGAAGTTGGAAAACACCAGAGCTGAAGTTATCTGTGCAGTATTTTCCCCTTTTACACGTAGGCATTGGGAATAGAGGAAGCCATATGCTTTTCCCACAGAAGATGTGTCAGCCTGTACTCAGTCCTGATCCTGCTCAAGGTGAGTCAAGACTCTGTAATGAGGTGCTCAGCCCCCTATTCATTTTTTTCAGGTTGAATGGTGTGTTTTGAATACAGATGAGGAGTTGGGGAAAACAATGACCACTATCTTGCTTAAAGCTATGGAAAGCCAATCTGAAGAACAGGATCCATCCCTCCCTGCTTGTGCCACACATCTCTTATGACATCAGTAAGTTCTCATACCAAATTTTACATCCATGGTCACTAATTGCATGTTCCCAGTTACATGGATACCTGACTTGAGACTCCAGGGTCCGATTTGGAGAAGTGCTGAGCACTCAGAGCTGTAGCAGCACTCAATGGGAGCTCTGCTCTGAATATCTGAAGAGTTACATAATGGTAAGTACTCTGACAAATTAGGTCCTGGAGTACTAAGTTGGGCACCCAAAAATCACTGCACCTCTCTGTTCTGTTTTACAGCTGTAACACGGGGACGATAATCACAGGGGCAATCTGAAAATAAATACACATTTGTGAACTGCTTAGAGACTACAGTCATTAAGACCATGGGAAACTTCCCAAATTAAATTAAAAGCTCTTTCTTCAGATCAAGATTGACTGGTCTGTGGTAAATAGGGGTTTAGGCCACATGTTAAACACATGGAGAAAGCAAAATATTGAATGACTTTTCAATAAATGAATGCCACCCATCCTGAGCAGTGGAGGAGGCGGGGATCCTGTGGGAAAGGCACAAAGTGGTCATGTATTTAAAGATGGCATCACAAGCATGCATACAGAGGGTGCATATTTAGACTGTATGCTCCTAAGGCTGATTATTCAAACTGTGGCACACTTAACGTCACAACAAAAATGGCTAATATGATTTCTGTGTATGGAGAACTAGCGATAATAAGTGCTTTAGAATTGTCTTCTCTTTTGGGGGAGACATTCTCTGGTTGAAATAGAGCTAAACATTGCATGTATGTGCTATTAGCCAACCCTAATCCAGCTCAAAAAGAAAGAGTATGTGTATATACTTTCACAAAAACCTAATAGTAACTGGGTGACTGCCATATATTACCTGGCACACTGAAACTGTAAAGTCTGCTTTCACCATCAGAGTGTGACTTATCATCTGGAAATGATTTAGTTGTGTGGTTACCTTCGGACTGCTGTTCTTTTTGGTTCTTTACTAGCAAGCAAATAACGATGGAGAATAAGACTTTAGCACTATCAAGTAAACAAATAATTGGGCTGGAGATTTCAAAACCAGAGGTGAGAAGTGTTTTTGAAGCTAGTCAAAACTCTGCAGGTTTTATCCTCCATGGCTGTTATTAAAAGTAGTTATAAAATCCAGATCTCTGCCCTCCCTCACTCCCCAGCCCCCTCTTCTCTTTACTACGTGGTATGCAGGGAACATTGCTTGAAATACACTGCTGCTCAGCTCTGCACAGCCCATGTCCATAAACTGAGTTTGTTTTCTGAAGTAATTTGCACAGTATAGATCTATATTCTCCTCTAAGTGCACACACCTGTAGTTTCCATTAGCATCACTATGAGCTACTTGTATATAATGAAGGGAAAACACGTGCTACACTGGACACTTCACACAATAATCTCCGAATTGGTTCACATTACCTCCCTCTGACTGAAAAAAAGCCACGAAAAGCACCTCTGATAAATTTCCTATGACTGGTTCACATGGCAGGTGGTCCTCCATTAGAAATGGAATAGTTATATCTGACATCCCCAATATTTCTGAACCAACGACACAAATTTCAAGAACATATCAGCCCAAAGGTATCATTCTGTGTGGGATCACAGCTTTCATACTGTCACAGTTTAAAGCTGGGCTGGCTATTAAACAGACAAGAGATGCTGTTTGTTAACCCCCTCTCTCCTCAAAAGGCAGGGAAGACAAAAGGGGAGGGAGACTTATGGGTTGGAAAAGTTAAAACAGCTTTAATGTAACTACAATAATAATGTATTATAATAATAGGAAGAATAATAATGAAATATATACAAACATATACAAAACTGTTATTGAGCTCCCCTCTCCCTAATGAGGAATATGTCACCCAGATGCTGCGGGGCACGCCCTGAGAAAGTCCCAGGCTGTACTCAGCATCAGGTGGGAGCTGGATTCAGGAATGTTCAGATCAGGATCAAAGGCAGAATATTTGGGCAGAGTCATCCTCCAACACTTGAGCAAGGAGCTGGGCAGAGCTGGAGAGCAGTATCCTGCAACATCAGCAGGACCCCTACTAACAGCCCCATGCTGGGCTTAAACAGGCTCCTGGGCGGTGGGTGTGGGCAGAAGCACCAGGCAAAGCTGCTTAGGGCCCTTAAAGCCCATCAGTGCCCTCAGGGCCCTGGTCATAGAAGAAGAGGGAGTGACCCTTGTGATCCCTCAGCTTTATACTGACCATGATGTGTATGGGATGGAATACTGCATTTGGTCAAACTGGGACACACATCTACTGCATCCCCAAATGCTTTTGCAGAGTTAATGGGCACTATTCATTTAGAAATGAATATATGCAGAAATAAAGAGAAATTAAATGATGATGACAACTGAGAAGATATTTGCTCATAGTCCAGGTTGAATGAGGTGTAAGTGGAGGAATACTGGAAGGCAGTTTCAGATACAGGAGTTCCGGGGGGCTTTACACAGTACCTACTGAGGTGAGAATGTAGGGAGGACCAAAGGGGATGCCTCAGTTATGTTAGCAGGAAGAAGGGAATGAAGAAGGAAGAGCGTGAGACAGGTGAGGCTAGAGAGTTCAACTGATTATTTTAAATGTGACATATCACATATTGTTCTTTAATGCCTTCATAAACCTCCATTCTCCTGTACTCATTAGAAATTTTTTGGGAAGAGCATCTTAGACTACTCCAGGGTAAAAAAACCCCAACAGTAAAACTTGAAAGATCTTAGAGACACACAGTGCTGAGATCACATTTTCTGAAAGTATTTTCAATTATTCAGCAGAACAAAAAAAAAAAATCTTTTGTTCAGATCATATTTTAAGAGGAATTTCTTTCCTAGTAGGGTAGTGCAGTGCTGGAAGTTATTACTCAGATGGGCTGCAGATTTGTCATTCAAGAAGTTTTCAAGGCTGAGCTAGAGACAGTCACGGCTGACCTGATCTGCTGCTGGGGATGGTGGAGAACGCTGACAAGGAGGGGCAGAGCCCTTGCAGTCCCGTATTTCCTATAACCAGCAGTGGCAAGGGGAACAAGGACCCTGCAATTTGCTCTGTGGAGGCCCCTTTCTGGCTCTGACATCAGCAATCAACAGAAAAATTACTTTGAAATACACCCTGTAAGAAAGTATTGCTGGTCACAGGAGAAGAGTTTGATAAATTTTAGCTAATATATTTCACATTTGCTTTCAAAGCTGTGGCTGAGTGACGTGGATAATAGTTTCAAAACCATCAGACTGGTTCAGTTTTGAAAAGTGTTTAAAATAGGCTCGGCATTAATGAGGAGTCCTTGAGACTGAGAGCACTAGCAATGGTAATGCTGCCTCAGGCCCTCCCCATATCTGAAAGATGTCAGCGATGCCAGGCGGATAGGGAAAAGGATGCTTGGTCTGTGAATCTTGTGGGGCTTGCATGGGAACCACTTCCTTACAGAAAAAAATTCAGCTGCTCCTCATGTGCCCAGCAAGAGAAGTTTGGGCATGCAGGCAATTTAGGCAGCAAGTGCGAGAGGTACATTTGGGGTCAGGTACCAGCTGTGAGGGTGTGGAAGGGGATGTTGCGAAGGCCAGGGCTAGGACACAGGAGCTTAAATGAGCAGAAATGCAATAGCCTTTCCTAAGTCCTGCCCGATATAGCTAATATTTAATATGGCTCTGTTCTGGGACAATTTTTCATAAATCTCTCCTATCCTTATATGTGCCAATGGCTCAGACATCTTGGGCTACTCTCTTCTTTAACTAGCTGGATCACTTTCTGGAGGAGAAATGGGTGGAGCAGCATGTTGTGGTCAGCAGTCCTACTGCTGATATCCATTCCTTAACTAACAATCAGACGATAGCTGAGATTATGTCCAGAGTAACGATCCGGGCAGCAGACCCAGTATGTCCTGATAAATCCCTTGCAGTTCACAGAAGAATGAATCACAACGATAATGCATTCAGAAAAGTCTCACAAAAGGACCAAGAAAATCAGTACCCTGAATTTCTGTTGCCTCTCTCCGGAGCCATTCAGAAGGTTTACACTCCCTTTTTTTCTAAGCAACTGATCCCAGTCCACTGGCTACTAGGCCCAGTATGGTGGCACTGCCCTGTAGCCCTTTTACCCTCTGACCTTGCCTGTCCAGCACAATCCAGAGCCAGGGAGACACTAAAACACGATGAGCCCAGCGTGTCAGACAGCAGGGCTGTGGTGAGCTGGTATGAGTGGAGCACAACAAATCTCACATCCAGAGCGTGATCCTCACCCTGTGCATCTGTGACTGTCAGGACAAATTGGCTTTTGCTTCCTTTTTCTTTTTCACTCTCAAAAGCAGGTTTAGTTTACGCAGGAGAGAAAATAAGTCAGTTTTATGACCAGGTTCGAACTGGCAGTTGAGCGGTCTAAAGTACTGAGTAACAAGTGATATCCCATCAGCTGAGCTGCTGTAGCTGAGTGTATGAGTGCTCTTAGCTGCCAGGGACAATGTGTTAGGTGTTAAGACATCCTCATGGATATGTGCAGGGCTTGAGCAGCAAATAAAGAGCTGGAAATTCTTCCATCCCTCTTCCCAGCATTAGAGAGAGGAGATTGGCAAGTACAAGGAGACAACTGATTTATGACTAATTGAATTATGATGGGATTTACTTTGTCTTGCGGATCCAGAGAAGGATAAGGTGGTTTAACACACCTCCCTTGCCCCTCACCCACAGGTACAATTATTTAAAGTTTCTTTTAGTTACAGAGCCAGAACTGGATCTTTTATTAAGTGGCTTGACAGAAATACAGAGGTAGCAATATTTGGTTAGTTATTTCTTAGAAAAAATTCTCCAAGCTTGACAGGATGTAGGTAATTCTGTTATATTGTAGTGCTTCCAACACCTGTGTAAGATATTGTGGCCAACATACCAAGACATACTTTTTGATGAAGACAATGTATTTATATATACAGAAAGGAACCAAAGAAGGATGATGCCACAGATTCCCTTTCGCACGTTAATGTTTTAGGGCAAAGCCTGGTACTTACATTTGCCCTAATTTGCCTAGAGCGCTGTAAGTACCCGTAGCAGTGTGTAAGATTATGCCTAAAAACTTCTTCCCCTACCTTTCCTGCGGCAAGCAGGCACTGGCTGAAACCATAGGAACACCTGTGTGTTGCTAGCTTCCGCGCCTTTAGTGACCAGTGAAACTTTCAGACATGTCCTTTCCACACTTTTTTATTGGTTAAGTTCACAGAAAACCCACTTAATTATTGCATAATGCCTTCATGAATCAACCTTTTACTGTACAATTCAAGTTGCAGTAAAATAAGTGTGCTTCATATGTTAACAATTACAGGCTAGATTTATAAAAGCATCACACACTGTTTGCATTGGCCTTTCTAACTACTTTATTCATAAAACAGTGTTAACGCACCTAAAATAATTTCACCTTCCTTCTGAAACTCATTAAACTCTTGTGTGTCTCCACAGATAACTCTTTAGTCACCATGGACCCTAGACATGCGTCATGTCAAATAAAGACGGTATGTTCCTGCTCACACTATTTTAGTGTTCAACCAGGCAAGTGTGTGAGTTAGACATGGCTGGAGCCGGGTCGGCGCTGTTTCTCAAAGGGTCTGAAGTCACAGACGTGAGGGATCATCCATGATGGACTAAGTTCTAAGGAGCAAAAGAGTGAGTTACAGCAAGGGGCTAGCCCACTATAAAAGGACACCAAGAAGAATTTTGCTTTGAAATTCTAATCTATGCTGCAAGTTCAAGTTTGCTCTGCTTCCACTGGCTTCAATGAATGTCAGCTGTACTCACACAGCTGTAAAATGTTGTTATTTATACCTGTAAGTCTATGGGGCCAGAGCAACACAGAACTGGTGTAAGAGAAGAAGCCAGCATGTTGCCTTGCTGTAAGTGAAGGCAGGATTGCCTGCAACATCAGGCAGGCCTGTAGCAACAGATTTGCTCTTTTACAAATCATGTTTCATCTTGGTGGAAACTACAATTAGATTTATCTTGCAAGAAACATTTTTTACTTAATGCAATCTGACCTTTCACGAGTACTTTTTGGTTTTACACTAATAAGGTAAAATAACTTGCTTTCTACCTGTTTTCTTGTTCCTTTTCTGCAAAGTTTTGTTGGTTTTTTTTAACATGGACACACACAGATAGGTATATAAGTTTGTTTAATGTTTTGTAGAACATGATTTGTAAAAGAGACAGTGAGGAAGAAGTCGTTGATGGAGAGGACTCTTTGCATAAGCAAGACATTACTGCTTTTTGACTCAGACTTTGTCTGAACATCCATAGAAACCATAGCATTTCTTACAAAATACTGAGTGAATTTCCTGATTGGAACATATGATCACTTGGAAAAAAGCACAGTTTTGTGCAATCTGTTTCCTGCCCAAGTACAACTTTGCCTTTGGCTAAACCAGCACCACAAGTCATAATCAATTAAAGTTCTTGTTTCTCCTTTTGGAACCAAGCACTCAAGCTTTTTGTGTGAAAGTCATAATGGAGGGTATATGTGTAAGTGTGAATGTTTTGCTATGTCATTCATATTAATGAAGGTGTGCAGGTGTATTTAGAACACACTTTCTAAAGTAATTCACAGAAAATGTTTTTTCTTTTCTTTTTTTTTCTGGGGAGCTCCCCCAACATGCACTCCGTCCCAACATCTGCATATAAAATCAAATTTTGTTGCCAATCTGGAATTCCATACCCCCAACCAGACCATGAACTTGTACCTAGTTTAATTTCTTCTCTGGAAAAATGCTCTAGGAAAAGATCCAAACAATTTATTCTACATTACAGAAGAAATACATGACTAAATGGGGCATAGAAATATTCCTTCAGCTTGATCTAATCAAAAGAAATTTGTTTCATCTTCCTACACTTGAGTAACAGATGTTGACAAAGCCACTGAATTATTTGGCTCCAAGTCATGCTGAAATTTCTCTTAATGGTGAATATGAGATAAACGTTACAAATGTGGCTCAGCCTTGAGCAGCAAACTGAGAATTCCCTACTAATAGCTGATAGAAGTCACTCGTGTAACTCAAGTTTCTGAGATTTTCTGAAATAAAAGCACAGAAATCTGATAGGAAGCCACATGGTATTTGCCAGAATGAGTAATCCCAGAGAATTCACCAAGCCTACTGAAGTCAATCAAGAGTTTTTTCATTTTTTTCTGGGGTTTGTGTCAGTGTTCACATTTTCCCGCAATCGGTGTGGTTCAAAGTCTAGGTCATCTCTTTCTGCACTGTTAGGAAATCTTAGACCAGAAATTTGGAGCAAGTAACCCAAAGATGCTCACCTACGGAGGTTCTTCTGCAGAGCATTGATAAAACAAGACTCACTGTGTTCAAAGCCCAGAGGTTAACAAGAAATTGTGTTCCAATTGGAGTAAACCAGCAAATGAACATCCCTCAGGAAAGGTGAGATTTAATGGTCATTTAACAGCATTTACTGGCTGTAACCATGCCCTCACTGAGGTAAGCACTCTGCAAACACTGCTTTCCTAAAGCCATTGTAGAAACATCCTTACTTTAGACTGTCCAGGCTGGAGCACCATGCCTGGATGGGCTGTTTTCTTCCTTCAGACTTGGCTTTGTTGGGACATTATGGGCTCCTGCTTCTGCTCTTTGTTCCACTTGTCTTTAATGGGCTTCATGATTTCCTGATCACACAGTATACTGAGTCAGTGGTGCTACATTTACTGGAGCTTTTAAAAGCATGAGGAAGAACTATTCTGCATCCAGCCAAAGGTCCAAACACCCCAAAGTACAGGTCTTCAGTAGTGGCCCAAAACAGCTGTGTGTGGAGGAACACAGAAAGAGAGAGCTCATACGACAACATGTACCCAGAATACTCTCTAGAACTTGAGTAATCTTTAGGTTAGGAGATCTCTTGCCAGAGGTGGCATCTTGTATTTAGTAATAACCATAATTTACCATGTAAGAAGAATTGATGGTGTTAGCTGTGAGTATTTACAGGCAACTTGTGGAAAAACAGCACCACAAAGGACTCTTATTTAATATATACAGTGTTACCATGGAAAAGACAGATAGAATCATAGAATCGTTTTGTTTGGAAAAGACCTTAAGACCATCAAGTCCAACCATTAACCTAGCACTGCCAAGTCCAACACTAAACCATGTCCCAGAGCACCACAACTACACGTCTTTTAAATAGCTCCAGGAATGGTGACATAACTGCTTCCCTGGGCAGCCCGTTCCAATGCTTGACAACCCTTTTGGTGAAGAAGTTTTTCCTAACATTCAATCTAAATCTCCCCTGGCACAACTTGAGGCTGTTTCATCTTGTCCTATCATTTGTTACTTGGGAGAAGAGACCAACACTCACCTTGCTACAACCTCCTTTTCAGTAGTTGTAGAGAGCGATAAGGTCTCTTATCACACACTGATCTCTGATGATCAGCTATATGTCAAATTCCCCCCTTTTTCTGGATACACTTTTTTCTTTGTAGTCCTTTGCCTCGCAAGTATATTGTAGCGGTAAAAGCAACATCAGCATCCTCTGTTTCATCTTTGCACTACACCAATTGGAATGCAGGAAATTTCATTTAAACAGAAGAAAAAAAATACTGTGAGGGTAGTCAAAAAAGGGAACAGGTTGCCTAGAGAGATTGTGGATTCTCCATCATTGAAATATCCACAATCCAAATGAACACGGCCCCGAGCATCTTGCTGTAGGTGACCTGGCTTTGGGCAGTGGAGTTGGTCTAGGTTTGGACTACGTGTTCTCCAGAGGTACCTTCCAATCTCAACTATCCTGTGATTCTGCAGCATTGCAAAAAAAGGGAATTTAAAAAAATAGGACACGTACCAGAAGTTCAGTACCTTCCCCCCCACTGATTTCAGACTTTCTGACCCCCATGAGAACAGGGAGAGTAAGGCCCTGTGACCCACGCTGACAGACCTACACCCTTCAATTACAAGTCCATAAAAAGTTCCTGCATTATCAGGGCAATATGTAACTGAACACTTGAGCCAGAAGCTGTTCAAATGAAACATACACTTGTACATTTGTCATTGCATACTTGCACTTTGGGAATCAAGTATACAGGTGAAACACCTTCTTCCAGGGCCTTTCTGCCCTTCCAATCTTGACACCCCTGTCTGTGTCCTCCAACTTAAAGTCATGCCTTAACACTGTAACTCTGCTTATTTACTTCCTCCTATCCCATTCAGAACAGAAATCAACTGCAAAACTCACCTT
This sequence comes from Steatornis caripensis, assembly GCA_013398225.1. Taxonomy (NCBI): domain Eukaryota; kingdom Metazoa; phylum Chordata; class Aves; order Caprimulgiformes; family Steatornithidae; genus Steatornis; species Steatornis caripensis. The sequence continues at coordinate 574,368 of VZSC01016116.1, read as the reverse complement.
GACTTCAGGGGACTTCAGGGCTGCAGCAGAACCTTCTGAAACAATAAAACCTCAAAAGCTTAAATTCAACACCATGGTGTCCTTTTGACTTTTTTTTTTTTTTTAAGACAATAATGTGATTTTTTGCATTGTATTATTTCACATGTTTTAGGGAAGGTACATTATTGGGTAAAATATCTTACAGTTTTTTGTTCCTTTAATATTTTCCATACCACTGCCTTCAGGTGAGTTTGCAACAGTCATGCCAAGTGTTTCCACATCTGTACTGGTAAACCTGACATATCCATGCCCAACAATTGTGAAAATTGCAGGTTTTCTGTGTCACTGCAGGGTCCCCATGAGATGCTGATTCTGTTTGGGAAGGTAGAGTTCAGAGCAACCCAGCTATAGGGGTAGCAACACATATATCTATGTGTTTCCTAAGGGCTTGTCAAATCTTTGCAGTCTTGTGATTAATGTGTAAAACCCTCAAATATAGTTATTCCCTTCAGACACGGGCAATGGCTATGTGATTTAGACTGAAATAAAGAAGGCAAAATATTAAGAAATCTTTTAAAAACCCACTGTCTACGGTGGATTTCTTTGTGTGTGCAGTGAACACTGGTCAGAAACCTGGTTTCTCCACTGCCTTTGACCCTGTACTGGTTCTTACACCTGAGCAGAGGTCTGTGATTTACAGTCCCACTGAACCAGCGGTGGGTTTGTACGCCCTTCACAGAGGTATGTCGGCTTCCTACAGACGGAAAACGCTGAAGCTGTGAGCACTCAATCCCCACAGCAAGAAATACAACCTAAGACACAGCTGTATCAGTGCTGCGGCAGCCAGGAGAGCCTGGACCGCTGCGGTAGCTCCAGATCAGCCGAGTGGCTTTGCTCACGAAACAGATGGTTCAGGCTTTTACCTCTAGAGGGGGGTAGACACCCGCGCAGGGCGGTCAGCCCGCGGCGCGGACAGCCCTGCCGGAGCCGCGCCGTGACAGCATCTGCCGCCAAGTTCCCTGTACCTGTTACTGAATCACCTGGCAAATACAAGACAGCTTTGCCGGAGCTGGAGGCGCTGGCCTGTGAGGAAGCCTTGTAGTAATCCTTAAGCTGATACTAACCGGGCACTCTTTGGCATGACTTGATTTTCCGCTTAGAGAGAGTGCAGGCTTCGAAACTGAGCACAGCTGAACAGGCGGGGAATGAGTTGTCCCCATAAGCTGCTCATTTATAATTGCTCCTGTGCTGTCCTGAGAAGCCCCCTTCGCTGTGACGCTATGAAGGCCGGAAAGCATCACACGATCTCCTGCAATGACAGCAAGGCAAAAAAAAAAAAAAAAAAGAGGTTAAGACACCATGTTGACTACCTGACTGTTTGCCTGCACAGGTGCTCTGGGAGTGAGGTGTTAAGGAAAAAACTGGGGTTATGGTTAAGAGATGAAGCAGAGCAGAGGAGGTGTTGCTCCTGTGGGAAGGTCTGTCCCTCAGCTCCACAGAAATCCTGGGTGCCAGTAATGTAAAAGATTCAGTTTCTGCAGAATATAAACAAAATTAATGAATATAAATAATTCCTCTTGCTGTTGAGGAATTCCTGCCTGTCATTCAAGAGATAAGGGAACAGCATGACAGCTAGCATGGATGCTATATATAAATGATCTCCAGATGGAAAAGGAATTTAGCCACTTATTTGGAGTTTCCAGATTTTTGGAAGCTCTGGACAACTCACACGTGTACATTAACAGCACAGACCATGCACAGGGTGTCTGGGGGCACCAGCTGCTTGGTGGAGCTGCTCAGCCCTGGAAGTGCTAGATCCAGGAGCACCTGCTGCACAGCACCTGCATTCACATTTTGGACCTGGATCTACCCCCCGCAGGCGGAGGGGTTCTCCATTTGCAGGCAGTGAAAGTAGCAGATATTTTGGGGGCCTGTTTTGGCCATGGGTAACATTTCCATCTTGTATTTACTTGAGATTTCAAGCTGAACTACAGGTTATTGGTGGTACCAGCCAACATTCAAAACTAGAGATTTTCAGAAATATTGAAGATACTGAAGAAAAAAACTTTTTTCACTTTTTTCTGCTGCAGGAAAAAACTAAAAATATTAAGAGAAAAATATTTTTTAAAAATTAAAACAAGATTTTTTTTCCTCTGTAAGCACAGAAAGTGAACTATGTATAATTTATTTATAATTTACAAACTCCTGCTAGGGGTAGTTTCTAAATAAATAAATATTATACGGTATAAAACATCTTAAGACCATGGAAGGAGTTACACTGTATGTGAAAGTACATCACCAAATTCTTTTTCTAGTGAAACACCTCTACATTAAGAAAAATCTTACATTAGAAAACAGAAAATTTAGTGTCAGTCTCTAAACCTTGTAAGTATAGGAAACAAAAGATCTGTAACAAAATAAGTCCTGAAATACCCTTTTTAAGGATTGAAGTGCAGCAAGAGTGACATCAATTAAACTTTAATTTTTTAAAAAATCAATGCTTGTGTAAAAAAAAAATCACATAAAATTTCCTTTTCCACTTTTTTTTTCAGAATTTCCAATATTTACTGTTCAGCTCACATGAATAAAAGAGAAGAAAAGAAACTATCAAGCTTTCCTTCTAATGTTTTCTTCTTTCTTTTCCTACAAATCGTGACGAGTTAGCTCACACACGTGCAGGTTGCATTCCGCATTGCTTTCCCTCCCTGATGCCCAGAGTTCAATACCTCCTGCATCTTTCCAACAACCTCCATTTCCTTTGTGTTTTCAGAGCACAGGCCTCTCACTGGCAATGGAGAGTTTCTGCCTACATAAGAAAGTGAAGCTAGCATAATACATGCGTTAGTTGACACTGATATTTTGAAAGTCTTCCTTCAAGATATCTTTATGCCTTTATTCACCCTCTAGGTTTTTTTTCTTGCTGGATATTCCGGCTTCAGTGAGGGAGTTTTATGGCTTTAAACTGATTTCATTAAGACATGAGCAGAACCAAATAAGTCTCCATTATTTTTCTACTGAGGCCTTCATATTTAGTATATATTTACACATCTATGCAGTACATTTGGCTGGTTTTGGATGTAGTAGGATTTCAAAGCAAAGATCTGTACCCAGAACACAAAGATTTCCCCCCTTATCTCTGTACCTGACTCTTCAGCTGATCCCTCTTTCAAAGGTCTTGAATTACCTTACAGAAATCAGGCACATCTTTGGCTACATTGACTCCCGTGATCCCAATCTGCTACGTTGAAAATCTCAGCTACAGAGAATGGGATGACTATTGAGTTGCAGAAATTCACAATATCCCTTCAACGTTTACTTCTGTGACCTTGAAGTGCCAAGAAGACACATTGCAGTCAACAACAGCAAGAATTCCTAGGCTTGCTAAAATTCTTCCGAGGAAGCAAAACAGTTACAGCATTTCTAAGCATTCCCAGATTTACTTCAGAATTGTGTTTTGATCATATCCATGCTTTTTTGGACATGAAAAGTGACTTGAGTTAAACTGAAATCAAAAGATAAATGCAATCCAATTTATTTTAAAGTAGCGCCAATTCCATAGAAGCTATAACTGCACTTAAGGTTTTAAAGCATTTTATTTTATATAGTGTATGTTGGATTGACTCATGATGAAATTAGAAGAGGGTGAACCAGCTGAGGAAAAACACCCTTTTTCACTCACTCACAAAAGAGCTTTTCATCCCTCTGAAGCCTAATGAGCTGCAGTCAACCACTCGGCTTCAGATAGTAGGTTCTCTTCAATTACTAGTTGTTTACTGGAGCAACTTCATTTTTTTCTGGAGAGAGGAGTCTAGAAAAGGTTCGAGGTGTAAGTTCAGCTTTTCTGGGCTGTCAGACAAGGCTGGTGGCCTGCATAATTCGTCTAAGTAGCTTTGCTCATTTGAGAACAAAAAATACATTAAATCTCTGCTCTGGTTCTAAAGTAGTTTATGGAATACTGGCATGACGCAAGTTGCTTTGCCATCTAGCTCAAAGATAACTTAATGTGATTCAACTGCAACTTCTAGACCCTTCTGGATAGAAGTTACATCACTGAATGAGGCTGGTTTTGACTCCCGAACATGCTCTTGAGCTCTGTATTTATCCCGTTAATTACAGAGAGCTTCCAGGTGCTGGGCACGGACTTTGCAGCTTACCCAGAGTTACCCAGCCTGCTTGTGTATGGACCCACACAGGGCTTGGGAGGAGAGGCAATCTGGCGGGTTGACACACTGGCATCATGGCATGGAGATGGGTGATGGGAAGTTGGACAGCATGATGAAGGCAAGGCTAAAACAAAAGAGAAAGACCATTCTCTTTGTCCTGGCTGATTTCCTGTGGTCTGGGCATCCTGTGACCAGCCGAGATGGGAGTGGAGCATGCGGCACCCTAATGTGCGCAGGGGTCAGACCACTGGGCTGTGTGTTTGAATCTCGTGTTGATACAGGGAGACCGGACAAGCCTTTAGCTATCCATCTGGGTAGACTGAAAGATGAAGCTTAGAGTTCATTTTTTTGAGTGACTTTGGTTTTAAGCACTGTTTTAAACCCAAGAGGAGTGTGGTCAGGCAAAGACATGCAAATTTCCATGATGTTTAAGATTGAAGGTAAAACGACCGTGGAGAGCCGTTCCCTTCCAGAAACCTGACAATCTGGGTATCATGGTATGGTCAATGATAATCAAAAGACTAAATTCTGGGGTGAGCAATCACATTTTTGGTATGAGCAACCAGCGGTTGGACTATATTTTTATTAGAACAGAACAAAATTTGAATTTTTTGTTTGAAACTTCTGGGGAAACTTCATTTTCCTAAAAAAAAACCCCTAGAAATTTCCTCTTGCTCAGAATTAGAATAAAAAGTCAAAATTGCTCATGACGTGAAATACCTCAAAAAGACACCCACAGCAAGCTTCAATCTTTTTGCATTGAGTTCACTGCTTACTGTTTAGGGTATTTTGTTATTTTGCTAAAGTCAAATTGAATTGAAGTGCTCCAGCCGCAGAGAAGCAAAACACTTTAACCTGATTAAATGAAATATTCTGATATTTTTCCAATGAGCTATTTAGGTAAAATGTTAGAATCCTAGTGAGTGTCCAGACAACAAAGAGCCAGCAGCGGGCTGCAGAAGGATACAAGGAAGCAGAGCACTTTGTGAAGCCAGAAAAATAAATGGAGTGAAAGGCTGGCAAGAGATTTTTACTTGCTAGTCTTAAACAACCTTGTGTGGGAAGGAAAAATACTTTAAAAATAAGCATTGCTAGGATTCTCTTTCTCTGTTGTTGACTTTATGCTGCCATGAAATATTTCAGGTTGTTACAATGAAAGAAATGCAGGAAAAGTGAAAACAGACTGCTCTCTTTGCACGTCCAGGTCCCAGTGGCTTCCTCGTCCCATGTACGAGCCTCTAACATCTATGTGATTTTTTACTGTTTATGCCTGTTGGCCTGCCCTACAGAAGGCAACCTAATACCTATGCACAGAATATCCACAATAAAAACCTAGATGCATTTCAGCAAGCCCTCATTCTCTGAGCTCCTTACTGAATTCTAGTAAAAAGGATTAGTCAGTGGCATAGCTGTGACTGGCTCCAGCGTTCACTGGGCCATTAAGCCTCCACTCACTGGGAAAAGAACGTTCCCATCAACTCATTTTACTGAAGATCTCAAAAATGTGCTGTTCACTTTTGAATCACTGTCAGACTGGACTGATCTCCTTCATCCCACCTGTCATGGGCCTGAGAATCAGAGGATTGCTGGTCAGCTTCATTCCCTGAAGGATTTCGTGTTGCTACCGTAGGTTCAAGCCAACAGACTTAGCAAGGGTTGATGTTTTTTTCTCAACACATGGCATTAGAGGCCTTAATATCACCTGTCAGCTCAGTTTGCATTCTGTCTTTCTGAACAAGATCAAATGGCCAAGTTGCAGGAAAACCTCAGCCAACTTTTTCCTTCCTAAAACTGTAGATTCCCATAAAAAATCTCTGTCGCTCATGGCATTTAGGTCTCAGGCAATATATCTGATTCTTCACTACCTTTTCATTTGAGCCCCCTGAACAATGTTTATTCATCAAGGCTGGAATGTGATACTGTCTTACTGTAAAAGATAGAAGTGCGGATTGTTATTTAAACTAAGGGCCTCACTTTGCCAATAAACATCAAAGTATGTTAAAGTGGATACAAACACAATGCAGATGCCCTGGAAAGGCATTTTATATTGTCAGAGCAAAGGGATGAGGTCTTTGTAGGGTCGGTGAGTCTCACAGATTTATAGTAATTTGATTTTTTCCTTTAAAGCCCCAAGTCTTGACATCATATGAACATAAAAGAAACTCAGCTTTCAAAAAAGTTTTATTTCTAGCTTTTGTACTTGCAGGATATCATTTCCCCAAAGGACCTTAGAAGCCAGGTTGTCTACTACAATATGATTATACTTAGCTCATGATTAAGGGCAATATTATAGCATGTTTTTTTGTATTATATCTGAAAATAACCCCCATGTTGAAAATTCTTGAAAACATTTCCTTCTGTAGCGACCTTAAACAACAATTACAGTAAGGGTGGTACTTTGTTTCTGATGTAAATATGTAATTTTGAAGTGTGTAACTCCTCCAAAATATTGATGCTGAGTGCTGATTATAGTGATTCTTTTTTAATAGACTAAAATATAGCTCAGATAATGTCCCATGCAAAAAATTGGAGAGGAAGAGAAGTTCAAACTTACAGACACAGAAACTGTGTCTCACTTGCTATGCTGCTCACTTGCTGCTCACTTGCTATGAACTGCTTTCTAGGAGAAAAGGCATGGCAAGTAATTTTAAAAGGCCAAAAAGATGGCATGAAAAAAGCCGGAGCCCTTTCCACTGGTTGAAGGGACACAACCTACTGCCAATACACTTCAGAGGTAAACTCTTACAGCCTGTGGCCAGACTGCAGCCCTTAGTGTGTTGTCATTCCCCAGTCGATGCCCAAAATGCCAGTACAAACTCTGCCTTTACCAGCTCAAGTGCATTTATGCCTTTCTAATGACAAGTGGATCTTTAAACAGCTCTGCAGGAGTGGACAAATGAGGCAGATTTTTCCATAAAAGTTTGTGGACCTGTATTATTGCAGACTACAGCAGCTGTAACCTGGTGCCGTGTGCCAGCTGTCATGTCATGGGGTAGTTATATATGACACTGAAGGGAAGAAGAAAAAAAAGAAAAAAATTAAAAGGGAGAAAGGGAGTTTTCTGAATTGAGGATGGAAACTTTATTTAGCGTAATCCTTTCTCTATGATGTTGTAGAGTCTAGATGCTGCAGTTTGATTCTCTTCTCTGTTATCCCCATTTGTATGATGAAATTTTCTGGCCAGACAAGCCTGACTGGGGCATCCAGCCAGGCTGGGAGTGGACAGTCCGTGCTGGAGTGCTGCTGGATGCAGGGGAGCAAGCGTCAGCTCTTACCTTCCCTGCTGTTTCTTGGCATGCAGCCTGTTCCCATGACATTATCTGAAGCTGGTCGTGGAGGTTTATGGTTTATTTTTATAGCAATATTTTCAAGCAATTATCTTCCAACATCTAGCTATAGACCTTTACACTCTCAATCTAGCAAAGGCTTGTGTCTGTAAATCCACTTGTTTAAGATTTCCCTCATGTGTGCACACTAAACACATTGTTAACCTTGACAAGCAGTTAAACACTTAACCAGCACTGAAAAATTTCAGCTCATTTTCAAGTGTTGTAAGCCTTCCTTTCTCCTGTCTGTTCTGTAAGCCTGGCATGGTAAGGCAATAAAGGAAGGAATAAAATAGCTAGCACCAGCAACTTAACTGGTTTAAATCAGGGTAGGTCCACAAAGTCAATGGGGCTATAGAGATATACACACGTTCTGAATCTGGCTTTGTGTAAAAAAACCTCAATACTCACTAGCTTTCATAAGTCTACCCATATTTTGTTTCTCTCTTGTTGTTTCTGCTGAGGGGGGGTTGTTTTATTTTTAATTGAAGACACTAAGTTTATTCAAAAGAGTATTTAGAGCTTATTAGTCAATATTGATTTTGGTGTGTTTGAGTTGGCATAAATGCCTTGCATAAATGCAATTATCTTATGCTAATTAAATCAATTAGAGATCATGCTGGCCAGTGAGTGTTACATCTTCACAGTGGACTAAAAATCCTGGCTCCGATTCTGTATTGCACTACTACGTTTTATAGTTAGTGTAACTCAAATGATTGGATTGGAGATGCAGAAGAATAATCTGAAGATGCACTGAGCCAGTTGCCCCCTTCACTGGGTGCGGTACACAAAGTGTAACACACATTTCACATGCTAATTGTAAGCAAATTCTGGAGCCTGAGATCCTAGATCTTGAAGAGAAAAAAGGAAATTGTTCCTGTAGTGGTTACTGCACAAGTGAAACACCAAACAGCGCATACGAGGATCAAAAATGAAGCAGGAAGAACACAAACTTAAACACTCCACATACGAAGATTCATTACATAAAATAAAAGCTGGAAGAAATAAAAGAGCCAAACAAGGCAGTACAGGAAATTTCTAAAAATGTTGCTGTTAACACTAAAGAAAGACAGAGAATATTCTGCCTGCAGCTGCAATACAGCTGCCGCATCCAGACAAATTAAAACCCTCTGAGGACCAAAACACACAATAAACTGTAACATTATTTAAGCGAAGCAGCATCTTTTCTCTGCATCCCAAGCTGAATACTTATTTAGAATGTGAAAAGGTAGCCTGGGAGCACCTAGTGACACAAAATGTCTTTCTAGGTCCAGGGAAGCTTAAGGTCTGATCTTAAAATGCATCTTCTTACTGTCTTGCTGCCACTGTACAAATGAGACTTCTGCCCTGTTTTTCCATCTCCGTTTCAAGACTCCTGATGGCAGATTCTGAGCCCCCTGATTTTTGTGACCTGAGCAATCAGAAGGTACACATATACACTTTCAAACTGAGTGCTGCAATACTTCCTAGCAGTCTGGCTTGTTTACTGCATGGCATTTCAGACAGTACTGTACAAAGAGAGCAATTGGGACTCTGAGTGCTGCTAAAGGTTTGCTCCTAGGAACGCCTCAGCCTCCCAATCCCATCATCTCAGTTGCACTTGGTTACCAAAAAAGTTTTGCATTAGTTATAAGGTGCTTATGCTGGTTTACAAAGCCATTGAAAAGCAGAGCCCAAGCTACCTTTCTGAGTTAGTGACTTTTTACTCCGCTGGTCACAGGCTGAGGTCAACTGATACAGGTCTCTGTGCATCTTCAATATTGAAACGCATCACTTTGGGTGGTCGCTCTTTCAGTCATTGTGCACGTGGCCCCGCTGGCTTCTGACAGTACCGGTGCTGCTACCTACCCTGCCATTAAAGTCCAAACATGAAACACAGTTGTGCTCATTGGCCATTAGCTGGATGCAAATCATTGTGACTTCTGAAGGATCATTTCCGGCACCGTTTTTTCAATCATTTCTCTTTAGTGTTTTGAGACGTGTCTGCGAGACAAGGCGCTAAACAGAGTGTTTTCTTTCTCCGCTCTGTCATTCCATTTTTATTTTTTCTTTGCAAATGTAATTCGCCCTGTGGTACAGCAGGACAGCATGCATAATGTAACTATGTGAGCACAGCTGAACTTTTTCCTACTCATTGGACCAGAGCACGGAATAGCTTTACAAAGCACTTCTTTGATTAAATACATAAAATAAACCAGCTGCTGCTGTAAAGGAACATAAAATATTTATCAAATCAAACATGGATCATGCAATCTGATGCTGATTGTTTAACCTTAAATGTCTACTGAATCAATGCAACAGATCAGAATTCACAGAAGTCAGCCTTTTAAAGCCATTACTATTAATTGTTACTTTAAGTTCTGTAAATCTGTTTGATGTCAGGCATAATACAGATTATTTTCTGAGCCGAGATTTTAACTGTATTCTTAATCAATTGAGGTTTTTGCTGACTGGATGAGGAACAAGGAAAGAAAGTATATTATTAAAAAAAAACGAAAAAAATTGGAATGTGTCTGCTCCAGAAATAGTAAAGTGGCTTTTTTTCGCTGATGTAACAAATTCCATCGTATGAAAACTATTATACAAAGGTTACTCATTACTAAAGGTATACCACAAAATGTCATGGTAATAGAGTGTTGTCGTGGGATAAATACATCTCACTTTGAAATATTCCACATAAATTCCTCAGTCACCACAGCTTCCATTTAGCTGCAGAGGGCTGGCAGGAATGTTTTGTTTTAAAATTAATCATCCACTGTTCTTCCTTCCTGTCAGTAGGCTTAAGCACCGCAATATGAGGCAGAAAATCTTGGAACCGTTTTTTATATTCATCCAATGCCCAAGACTGGAGGCAGGAAGAGATATTCCCAAACCTGTTTTGGGGAATATCATCACTTTGAGAATTTCAGTAAGAGCTCTCACTGCAGTACCCAAAAAGTAAGATGCTCGGACTCTAACAGAACTGGCCATTAGGTATTTAAAGTGCCTAGCATTTGTCCTGCAAAAAGCTGAGAGATTACCACAGACAAGACGAACAGAGTTATTAATTTCAAGTATTTTAATTTAGGAAGGATGTCAGCATACAATGAATTAACAGAGAAATTATCAGATGATTCAGATGAGTTTAAAACTGTATGTGTGGAGCTGACTAAAGACTCCTAAAGAAAACAGCTGATATACAACCTTACTCTGGGATCAGCTTGAAAAGAAGGGCAGAGACGGGGAGGGTCACCAGCCATTTATTCACTATTAGTTATTGTGTGTTCTTCCAGCCCCTTGGCTTTCTGTCCTCCCTTTTTCACTGAGCCTGTGTGTTCAGGATTTGTCTGATGCCTCAGCCAGCTCCTTCTCTGACAAGCCTGCTAGGGGATTTGCTGGCTGGTTTTGGAGGATGAGAGGCAGACACAGGCTCTGCCCCTCTTCTGTATCTGCAAGGATTCAGACTGCTCCCCAGTGCAGTGTGCCCCTGCCCACAGGAAACTCAAGGGCGGAGCATGACTCTGAATTAGCACACAAGTTCATTCAAAGTAAAAAAACCCCTAAAACTGTGATGTGAGCATTCATAAACGTTAACTTCTCTCCAGGCAGCAGTTCATGTGCTTGGCAGCTGAGCACTGGTGTGGAGCTGCGCTGGGAGAGGAGCGTGCCGACAAGTGGGACTGGAGTGGTGTGAAAGTAAATTGGATTTTCCTACTTTGTTAATTGCTGTCCGTCAGTAAAAATTACTCTTTCCTTTTTTAACAGTGTTATTGCCTGGCTGAAAACTTTATGAGAAATTACTCCTGGATTTTTAATGGGAGCTTCAGCAGTCACATTTTAGAAACTGTTACTTAATATGATGTCATTGGGTCTGCAGGTGAGCAAAACCTCCAAATAACTTTCCTTTTGAAATGTTCTAGCAGCAGCTGTTGCCACTCGTGATTCATAACTTCTCTGCCTTAAGAATTGTGGCCATTTAAACAGCTGCAGTGAACAAAAGCACAGCACACACACAAGTCCAGAACGAAGCACAAATGCTTTCATGAAATACCTGTCCCCACAATCTCATACAAGTGCTTATTTAGAATTTTTGACAGCATTTTAGATGGTTAATGTACTATATGGATACTCGGTAGTCACACCATGTGCAACCACGGCAGTTGTATGGGATAGCTGATTTAGTAGAATATGACCCTAAAGAACTTTTGAGAAAATAACTTGGGGAGACACTTATATTCGCACTACATGTAAAAGTAGCTGCATTAACTGATTTTCATCTGTTTCAAATAAATGACTAAATTTCTACATCTGACCCAAACTATATCTGCCTCATTGGAGTCCACACTGCCCTTTGGGGCTACAAATGTGTAATATAACAGGAGAATGACGCCCGGTGACTCTACCAGAGTCTCTGATCATGAGACTAAAACAATCAACGTCTGAAAACACACTCCCAGCTATTGTCTCGTAATCAAATATTCCAGTCTGAGGTTTGGGAATCTTTTGAAGCTTCATTGTTAATTTTTGATTATTAACGGCATTTAGGAAACTGCAGCAGGATTGGGAAATTACCACGTATTCTCCTGGCTACTTAATGCAACCTCTGATAGTAGAGCATGTTCAGTATACTCTTCAGTTGATGTTACTCTCAAAAAATTACTCCAAATAAGCTTTAAAACTGTGGAGAGTGAAAAATGCGGGCAAAAAGAGATAAATTGTGGAAGGGAAGAAAACCAGAAGAGAGCTGTGAAGGCAGACATCAAGGAAAAAAGAGGATGAATCATCTACGGTGAGTTTTAAAGACCATTACTACGTTAAATAATGAGCATCAAAAATGTATGTATGCACTTTCATGTATAAAATATATAAAGTTAGATGCTTGTAGTTTGCTGCTTCTTATTTGGAAGTTTGTTGTATGTGAAAACAAACTATAGCTTCTTGTTGCACACACCTGGAACACCCTTCTTTACAACATACATTTGCAGGAGGAACGAATGCAGCTCAATATTGAGTTAGAGCAAAGCTGAAAAAGTCAGATGCAGATTTTTAATTACATGTGGAAATGGAGACATTTAAATCTGGGCTTTGGCCCATGTACAATCAAACATAAATGCCAAGTTTGTTGCTACGGACTGGAAGTGACTCTCCCCTGTAAACTCTCTTGAGGTAACTTCTTGTACAGCCAAAGTCCCTCCGTCACTTATTGTGTGGCGTGCCCAAGCCAGCACTGCTTCACCCAGCTGAATGCTTTTGTAGTCAGCAGAGCTACTTTACTCAACGTCTTAAAGGCAGCTGTAGTCAACAGTGTGTAAACGAAAGGAGAATTCAGCCTGAGTGGCAAGAAACTATGAACTGCGATTTTAAAATTGACTTTCTATGTTCTTATCTTTTTACCTGCAGTATCAGGGACAAATATTTCAGTCCTGGAAACAGCCATGACGCTCCTTTTCCTGAACATGTTCCGTTGGGAACCTTTTTAGCCTGATTTCTCAAAGTGCAAGGCTCACACAATCTTACTTTCTGCCTGCCATCTGCAAAAAAAAAAAAGCCTCAACTGAATTTGATAGATGGTCAGAAGTCTCAAACCCAATTATGATTACAGGAGGTTTGCGAAACCTAATGGCTTGAGAAAAAGCCCAACTTATTGACTCACTAGCAGTAAACAAATATTTGGCATGGCAGCATGCTTGCCAGTCAGCGTATGTGATGGCCAGTCAGTCGTTGTGTACCTAGCCAAAGCACTGCTGCCTCTTGGTGACTTGGCATGTCACAGAGGAAGAAAATAATGTCTCATGAAAATAATAAAAGGACCTTTAAAAAGTCTGCAATTTTGGCTGCTAGGTTTATTTTAATCGAGGTTATGCATTAGAATTCAATAGAATTTAACCAATGAACGATATTTATCAGAATTTACTGATTGTTTAAAAATGTAATTGATACATTACAGTGCAGGGCAAAGAGTTATGCATTGAAATCCAATATATACTCTGGTAAGCTGTCCAAAGCACAAAATGCCTTTTCTGTTTGTGAAGGTCTGTTGAAGGCAGTGGTGTTTGTTGGTAACAGGACAGCTTCCCTCAGGGACACTCCTGTCCTCTATTGCTTTCTCTCAACAACTGCTTAAGGAATCTATATTTGCCTTGCTATTCACGCTGTTTTCCTAGCATCACCCACTTTGGTTTTGGGGCCAGACTCTCAAAGGGCTCTAGGAACCTAATTCCCATTGAAGCAAAGGGTGGTTAGATACCTAAACACTAGGTGTATCTGAGGCAAGGTCACTGCCTCTGCCTGACAGTTGGCCCTCTCGAGGTCATCAGTGCTACTGGCTGCCCTCTGGGCTCCGGATATACCACCTACAGCCTGGAGCCTGTACATCTTGCACAGATGTGTTATAGCAGGGGTTGGAAGGGGCCCCACACTCCAGCTACAGCAGCTGAACCTGGGCCTGAGAGCGTGTCGTGTCCTGGGCATGCTTTGTCCCTTGGCTGGAACCTGCTCCTGTACCCCTGTGCATCCCATGCAGGCTGAGCGTGGGATGAAAATGGGACAAGGAGGAGAATGGCATTGCAGGAGTGGTAGGTACAGAGCCTGTACTGCAGCCAGCCAGCTGCTAACAGAGCGACTGCTGCTGTTTCATGACCAAGGTAACCCCAGCGGCCCTTCCCCACTTGCCCAAGGGGAGTGTGCTGACAGGGAAGCAAAAGCCCCTTCCGCTCAGCCTTTGCTGAGAGCTGAGCTCCAAGGCACCCAAGGGAAGGAAAGCCCAGGCAGCTAGCTGGGCAGCCCTGCTCATGTCCACATTGGTTTGGCTCTGCACAAGCTCATCCCAAGCCAACTTAGAGAGCAGGGGGAGCTTTTCCCTTACTGCTTTGCTTGCAGTCAATTTGCAAAATAATTCCTCCAGGACGATCACGCAGAGCAAATGAAAAGCTCAATCCTGAATCTTCTACTGCTGTGAGTAATCCCTGTTTCAGGGAGTAAAGTCTCTTGTTTAAATGCAGAATAGAAATTTGAGGGTGTCAGAGAAAGTGTAAAGCTTGGATAGCATGCTTTGCATGTATTGGATTTAATAATTATTTTTTATTTTTCATTAATGAGCTCTGTAAAACCGAAAGAAGACTGATAATGGAGGGAGTCATAATTTGGGTGGAAGTTACTGCACCAGAGAATAAGAGTCTTCAAAACGGGCCATGAGAGAAAGAAGTTTAGTTTAAGTTAGTTGAGGTTTTTAATATGTTAATGTTGATCTATGTATGTACTTAGATTAGGGAATAGTCATGAAAACAAAAAATAAAGGAGCTGCAGAAAAAGCTGTAGATTATTAGGAAGCATTAGGAAGTGGGAAGAGCAAATTACATTATTCTATGGGGAGAGACAAATACAACATACAGAAATATATAGAAACCAATTCTTCCTATAGGGAATATTCCATGCCTTCCACAATATTGCCCTAATTAGAAAATGTACCATAATGAACGTCACTTGGAAAGCAAAAATATGAAGAAGAGCTTATGGTAAAATTCAAAGTTCAAAGCTGGTTAATTGTTGGGAGGAAAGGATATTTTCAGGACATGACGAAGGAAAAGAGTGTGGAGCTATTGAAATGTTTGTTATTGGAAAAAGTAAGTAGAGGATTATTTGTTTTTATAGAAGGGTGGAATCCTGCCTGGTTTAAAATCAATCGTAAAATTCATGTTGAATTCTGTGAGGTGAGGTTTTCTTTTCAGGAAAGTCAAAGTACTGAGTTTAACACCCTCACAGATGTGTTGCATACAGATTAAATTATTAAAATCCAGTATTCTAGAGAAAGGAAGCCCTCAGTCAGGGGTTCACTTGCCAGCTCTGGGACAGGCTTTTTTGTGATGTTTGCCGAGGCACTCATTTTCCACGCCTTGGTTCTCAGCCACCAACTGACCCTCGGCTGTGAGACTGGAGAGGTGTGTTGCCTCGGTAGCGTTTATCCCAGCAATTTAACCTAACACCCGAATGTATCCAGTCCGCAACACAACCTGGAAGCGTCCCAGCAAGAGGGCTTCTCCTGGCTGCCAGCGCTGCCCCACACTCGCCTGGGTCAGCGCTGTGGAGAGTCGCTCCTTAAAGCCGGGACTACATCAACCAGAGCCAGAAAGCCACATGTATTGATGTAAAGATTTTATTTCTTTTTTTCCCCCCTCTCCTCCTCTCTCTCGATGTAGACACAACCAACATCTTCAGGAAAACGCTCGATTTCTTCATCCCACATACATCGATTTGGTCAATCTGCTTTGCAATCCTCCATTGAGCACAATAAATGAACCAATTCAAAAAAAAAAAAGAAAGCAACGAAAAAAGAGAGTGTGTGAGAAAACCCCCTCTATTTTCTCAGGTGGTCGAAGGTGTTTTTAACAGCTCGACTTCCCCGACGGGGGCCGGTGAGGAGGGGAGCCGGGCAAGAGCGCGGCGGGAGCCCCGACGGGACGGTGCGATCCCGCCCCGGGATATCTCAAAAGGACCAGGCCGCAGCTCAGGCAGGGAACCCCGCGGTCTCCCTCGAAGACGCGCGGTTGCCGTGGCGCCAGCAGCCCGGTCCGCGCTGCCCGGCTACCTCCACCGGGGGCAGGGGTGGCCGCAGCCGCGCATCCCCACGGAGGGGCCATGGCCACGGCGCCCCCACTTCGCCCGCTTCCCTGCTCCTCGTTTTCCTGCCCTGTTTCACACGAGCCGCAGCCCAGCACTGCCGGCGGCCAGCGGGCTGAGAAGCGCGCTGCAAACGACGTGGAAACAAACAAACGTTTTTAATTGTATTTTTTTTCCCCTTTACCCCCTTGGAAGCCTGAAAATTCCTTTGATCGCTCAGGGGCCCCGAAGTGTTTCTGTGGAGGGACGGGGCGGTCGGGCACACGCAGCCTCCCACTTCGAGCGCACGGAGACGTTCGCGGTGTCACCCCACGGGAGACGGCCCCGCCGCGGGGCGGGCAGCCACCTGCTGCCGGACGGCCCTGCGCTCCCCGCCGCCTCCGCGGCTGGAGCACACGCGTGGGCGCTGCCGCGTACTTGTAGCAGCATCCCAGGAGAAACGTCTGCCCCGCCACACCCCTGTGGGTGCCGTCGGGGAAGAGGCGGCTCTCGGTGGCCCCCGGGGCTACCAGTCGTCCCGGGGCACCGCAGGGCGGCAGGGCAGCCTGTGCGGAGGGGTGAGCGACAAACCCACTCTTCGGTCAAAGGATGCCGTCCCCAGGGGGATCGCGGGTCCGGAGTCCGGTGGGGGAGTGTGCTCCCCCGGTCCCACGCCGAAGTGTCGATGAAGAGGGTAAAATCTGAACAAGCAAACCCTGAAATGAGGCCGGGCAGCGAGAGCTGAAAAGTATCCAGGTCCGTCCCAAGCTAAACAAGAGATGAAACATTTCAGGTTATTACGTTCTCCCTTTGAAGCGAACTATTTCCCGCAGATAACAATGCGTAGGTATATTTAGGCAGCTCGGCTCGTCCAAGGAGAATGTGTCTTGCGCTATTTGAGAAAAACTCTAAGAGTAAGTGCAAATATTTGATGCTGAAGAGCTCTTAAGGCTTGAAGAGTACCATTTACTTATTTCTACACATCAGTGCGGGCTTAGGATGTTAAATAGATTAAAAGGCTAAGAGAGGTCACTGAAGTAGACTCTCTTTCTCTCATCCCGACTTCTTTTCCTTGCAAAGTTTTTACACTTTCTTTAGAGGGTCCTTGGCAAACTCCTCTTAAGAGCCACCTCGGATACTGTATAAGTTTGTGGCTCTCTGAACCGGGGCCCCCGCCCTCCCCTGGCCGCCCCCCT
Organism: Steatornis caripensis; assembly: GCA_013398225.1. NCBI lineage: Eukaryota > Metazoa > Chordata > Aves > Caprimulgiformes > Steatornithidae > Steatornis > Steatornis caripensis. The sequence goes on along the minus strand of VZSC01016116.1, from coordinate 557,130 downwards.
CCCTCCCCCCCCCCCCCCCCCGCCCCTGCCCCCCCAAACACGCTTTCACAGCTTGGAGGGAGTTACTAGTTCTTTGAAATATGCTCTGTTTTCTGTATTTTAAAATACGTTGCCTCTGTAACAGCGGCCTTTTGCTATTGAAATCATGGGAAAACAGTCACCGAAGGAAGGTACAGATAGAGTTTATCTTCCCAGGNGCCCCGAAACTCCGCTCCACCCCAGGCATTCAGCGAATGTTTGCCTGCGGGGTCAAGATATTAATAAGCACTTCTCGGCCTCCTTTTCTTCTGGGGGCGTCCGGGAGCGCGGCCCGCCGGGCGGGCAGGTGAGGGCGGCCGTGCCTGGCGGGGCAGGGG
>VZSC01016116.1:508564-550394 GCA_013398225.1 Steatornis caripensis | reverse complement strand
CCCCCGCGTCTCAGCTGCTGGCCACCTTGTCTCCCATATGGATGGGGTTATCTTAGAAGAATCTCCCAGAGAATCGCTCCTTAAACCTCCTTTTGTCTTGGGGGTTGAAAAGATCATTGTTGTGTATGAAAAGGACCTAGACAAAATCCGCACTGTTTCAATTCAGGACTGTTTAATCAGTCCCTAGTGACAATTTTATGGGTTTTAGGCGGTACAATAGTATCTTTTAAAACCTTGTGGCCTTCATGAAAACAAAGGGCTTGAATTTTATGGGCTTACAACTCCAATTAGAACAGTGCCAATGTGTATGGGAGATTATCAAATTTGTATCATAAAACCCTTTTATAATAAATGATTGCTGGAAGCTGGGGGGGGGGGGCAGAAGGGATCTGGACTTCAAGCAATGGACTTTGTTGCATGTAGTTTTAAACGTGCACATGCTGCTTTCCATTTTAACTCTTTGCGACCCAGCTATGCAGCAGGATCAGCCTTGGAAATAGTGCAACATCGTCATTAGAAACGGAAACAAAGACAACAGGAGACGATCCCTCCTCCCCAGCCCAAATCTACCCTCCATCAGCTTGCAGAGGGTTTGGCAGCATCCCACCCGGAAGGCTCCCTCCCTGACTTCTTGGTTATCTGAACTGCTCTCCTGTCCTGGAGCCCACACATGGCCGTAAGAAGGGTCTGTAAAATAGGAGGTCTTCATTGTATTACTGCTTTTATCAGTTATTGGCTGTACAGGCGATGACAGAGGGTGCTAGGATGTCCCTTCCCTTCCCAGCCCCAGGCTGCAGTGATTTCCTCTCCTCACCCGCTGCAGTGTTCCCTGATGCCGGTTTCTTGATGCAAAATGTGCGGTTTGTGAGCGTGGCCTTTTACTAAGCCTAGGGAATGGGAAAGGTGCGATCCTTGGGTGCCGGCAAAGGCTGAAGTCGCACCCTTGCAGGCTGAGGGGAAGTCACTGCAAGAGGGGCACAGGGAGAGCGATAGAGTCAGGTTCAAGTCCTGAGAAAAGCAGCCTCCTTAATTTGATATACTCAAGTAGAAAGAATAATCTATTAAATAATGAGTCAATTCAATAGACTATGGAGATTTATCGTAAAAAGAAAAAGTCTTGTGAAGAAGATAGTTTGGGACTGAAAATACTCTTTTTCCTATTACAAATGAATTAATCCATCTAAACTTTAAGTGTATTTAGCGAGGAACATTGATTTGTTAACCTCACTAGTGGTTAAACCATATCTAGGAGATGCATCTTAACAAATGTCGTTGATAACGGCTTTGAGGCAAAAGAAACTTACTACCTTTCAGTGTATTTTGTGTTACTTTGGCTTGGTTTTAATAAGGCACAAAATCATCTCAGCTGTTGGTTTTCGTTTGTTTTGTTTTTCTCGTCCTCGAAGGGGTGAATGCACACACAATCTCTGCCTTTTCTTCCTTTCTTCTGCCCCACCAGGTCTCACTGTTACTTTCACCCTGCAAACAGGCCCGTGATTTCACTGAAACTGATGAATAAACATGCCATGTTCAAGACCTAAATGCCATTTCCAGCTAATGAAAAGCATTGCTAACATCTTCAAACATCTTCCCTGGTGCTTTATTCGTAGTCAGTAAATAAACTATTGACTTTGCAAAGGCCCATCCCTGTTTCAACGGGAGCCCCTGGGCATATGTTTGTTAACTCAGAACCAAGGCATTAAAACAAATCACTAGGCTGCCTCAAAAAAATGGACAATAGTTCTGAAAGAGCATATGATTGAGCTTCTTTGCAATAATTTATGAACAAGTTGAGTGTGCCCCTGCCAATGCAAGTCTATGATTAGTCTTTGGGTGCACACACTATACACTTTAAAAACTGCAACAGATGAAAAATATCACCTCCCAAGAAGAACTCCACCATCCATCAAAATAAATTCTCTTACTGCTCTCTTGCCTTGCAGTATGTATGAGAGTTAATAACACATCTCTGCTGTGCTGTCAACTAAGTGCAAGTCAGGTCTGTGGAAACTCTTTGGGATTTTTAGCCCCTCCTACCTTGTAGCACTCCATAGGAGTGAGTCTTTCACCCCTGGTGGAAGTACAGCTGATGCTGGAGGGGACAGTGACCTCACTTTGCTTTCAGGAGCCAGTGGTGCCCAGCACTTTCTGTGGAGGAACACAGGCCTGGCTCTCCCTGTACTCAGTGCCCTTCATAAGCCACAGTTCATGGATGATATCTTGCTGGACTCAAATGACCATTACCTGCTGCTTCTTGAGATGATGGCAACAGCTAGGGTACAAGGACTAGCAGTTTCTGAGCCATCCTAATGACACTCAGTCCTTTCATCAAAAGCCTGGACAGACAATTTTCCTTTTCCTCAGCTCATGCTTCCAACCCTTGAGCACTGGCTCAGTTCCATACATACTGGCCATCAGGTAGTGCACTCTGTCCTGAATTCCTGCCATGAGCAAAGAATTGCAAAGCAAAGACTTCACTCCATCTACCTGACATTAAAAAAATCAGACAAAGAGTCAAGTGCCGTCAGCATCAGCAATGACAGAAGGACCCTAGGCACTTCATGTAATGTCCAGGAGACCTCTAACTCATCTTAGTTGAAAGGGAACTTCCTGTGGGAAAGGAGGCAGTGGATGCAGAGTTGCCCATGTCGGAGAAGTTGCTTTATTCTCCTCAGGCATAAAGGTCTGCTCAAGTATCATGCAGTAGAGTAGCTCAGATCAGCAGTAAATAAGATTATTAATATGATAAAAAATAACTTACACATCTACAAGATTTAACAGGCGTAAGAGATCTCTGCCTGCCACTAAGCACAGATTACTGCGCTATGAGATCAGGATTACTTTTCACCATATTTAGGTTTACAAATGCGTTCTAAACAGTGAAGACAATCAGGTCTCTAGGATGAGGGCATTGACAGCCGTGCCAGTTTTCATTCTGTTTCCTCCGATCCTCTTTTACTTAAAGGAGGTCATGAAGTATGTTGGACATGTACCCTCCAAAGACAGGTCTCCCAAGCAAATCAGGACCCCTCTTTCCAGAGCAGAGCTATGCCTTTCTTTACACGCAGGACCAATATGGAGGACAAGCCCGTTTCAGACATCCACAGGTCTCAGATTTCCTTCCCGAACAAAAAGGGATCAAATCATTTAGAGACAATGTCATGCTAGTTACTTCTTCACTAGCCTTTGCTCTGTCTAATGTTTAAACTTGGGGGTTAGATATCCTCTTCAGAACCTGACAGAATTTGGCTCTGGATGAGGAATACTTTAAAAGAGAAAGGGAACAGAGAGAAATAGGAAAAATATGTAGACAAGCCAGTAGCAACAATGGAAAGAGTAAATCTCCTCACCAATTCTGAAGCACAGAGGGTGCATTTCCATGGGACTGTGCATGCTGCTTTAGAGCAGTTAAATTCCTCAGGGGCATCTGGCACGAAGAACAGTCTTGATCACAGTGTCCCTGAGGACAAAAACAATTTCTTGACATTCCCAACAGCCACAGTATTTTGCTTTGCAGTATTCGTTGGGAGGAAGCATCAGACTCTGTGTGCTGGGAGCGCAGTTTTCATCTTACTCCCTTGTTTTCCTGTTGTGGGTGTATGGGAGATTTGGTAGTGAGGTAATGATTTTATGATATTCAACACTAGTTGATTGAATATAATTATTTTACTAAATCATAAGTACAACCACTTAAAAATATATAGAAAATATCTACCTGGTCAGGGAAAAAAAATCCTTATTTTTATAAAATAGATTGATTTATGTAATTACATATGAATTATGTAGTCAAATTTCAGGATATTGGTGCTATGTTGGGGTGTTTGCATGCCTTACCCCATACAGGTTAAATGAATCTAAGTAAATCATATCTTTCTTTAGCTGTGATAAAGAAAAATCGAGATGAAAATGTACTACTGGTATTTCTCCATATCTGAATACTACGGAAAAAGACTGAAGATCACTGCCATCTGTTGTATCTCTGCTCAGACATGTGACTATTCGTGTTAACTGCTGTTTTCATAAAACCTGTATAGAGACTTTTACTTCTTTTTTTTACTACTGTTGTCTTTCTATAGCCATTCTTCAAGGTTTGTATCCTGTCTTGAATATATTCTACACCTATCCATATGCTCATGAGTTTACAACATTGCCAGACAAAGTAAACTTCCCTGAAAAGGCTGTATCCCAGTATGGAAAGGTGCCCAGTAGCTAGTGCATTGCTCTTCTGGAAGTGTTCATTTGCCTTTCTGTTGTTTGTGTGCATTCACGTAGAGCTCCTAATTGGACACATCTGCTCTCTGCGAAATACAGTATCATCCATGATGACTGCTTTGCCATCATGCTTCAGAAAATGCATCTGCTGCTGCTAGCTGGGCACCGGTTGGGGGCTCCTCCTGATCTCTTCCATTTCCCAGTTTCTTTCAGAGAGCACCATGTTATCAAACGTCCTTTGGGGTTATTTGCACATGCAGTTATAGGACAGACATGACAGCTTTTACTCAGCTCTTCCCTTTCCTTCCCCTACATTCGTCTCGGGACACCGCACCAATGTTATTGTTTGCGTCTTTAGTGTTGAAGCTCTCCCTTCCTCACAAGTATTTCCTCTGTGTCTTGTTTACTTGACTTCTGCTGAAGGCTAAGATTGTGTTAATATGCTTCCATTCCTTTTCTTTTTAACCCAGTAATTTAGCACTCCATTTTTCTTCACTCATGTCTAATATAACAATCTTGAAGAACTAATTTTACCACTGAGTAATCTTCAGACCCAGTTATCCAACCAGTTTTCACAATAGCAATGTGTATGTTTGCGATTACTTTGTTTGTCTATTGAAATCTGGTTATTGAAAATTAACTTTATATGTGCTTCAAAGTAACTTAGAGTTTATTATTGTTTTCTGCTTTGAGCACTTTAGTTTTAAATGTTCCTTTGGCAACAGAGAGTTGAATTTTGGGCACATTGAAATTTCAAGCCGCTACAGGAATACTGTTCTGGTGTCTTACGTTTTAAGAAAGGTGTTTAAGTACTCGAGCCATCATGCAAGAGCCACAGCAAAGGTGAAGTCTTGGCAATCATCCTATGGAGTGAAGTTTGGGGTGGACATCCTGTCTATTTTAGCTTATCAAAGAGACTGAAGAAGCAACTAAAGCTGCACTCACACAGTAAACATAAATTTGGTCATAAAACGGCCTTCAGTTTAGCTGGCAAAGTTTAATTAGGTCCAACAGTTAGGTAAATATGAGTCAGAAATATGGCCTAACTCCTACTCGGTGAGAATAAACATCTATTTTTACCACAACTTGGTGGTAAAATTTTTAATGGCATATTTAAATAAAAATGTTCTAATTTAATCATAGATGGCAGCCTTGTGTTGAGAATTAATTCCAGGGATCTCTGTGGCTCGTATTGTATTAGAGATGAAAGTGCTTGATCAGAACAAGCCCTTTTGGCCTTAAAACTTGTACATCTAAATTTGCTGCCCTGAGGGATTTCAGATGCCAGTACGGTTTCTGTCATCAGCCCATGTAAGTTATCACCACCCTTGGGCTACTTTAATTTCAGCTGATCCTGAAAGAGCACAATCAGTCAGTATCACAAAGGTGGTTTTGAACTACACCAGATATAGCTGGAAAGCTCTTCAATGCTGTAATTGCATGCACCAGCTCGCAGGTAAATGGCTTGCTTAGAAGCGTTGCTGAATTTGGGGTAGATGCAGTTGCAAGGCTGGCATTGGGGCTGAACAACAGCACGGGCTCTTTTTTGCTGCGTGGTGAGCCCCACAGCCCACACTGCTAACGGCACGTACCTGCTCCACTGTGCTCCTCGGTAAATTTGTGTCCAGCTGCACATGACAATTTCCACGTCTCTATTTCTAGCAGTACCCACCTAGCGCTTTACAGACATCCTAGGGCAGCAATGCTACCAAAAGGCCAGAACCCCACGTCTGGCCCCAGCACCTATGGCAGCATGAAGATCACCCAGGCTGCCTTATGTATCCTTTTGGTCACTGTCCTTTCTCCCTCTGGCACTGACTTGACAGAAAATGGGAGCTACTAAGGACATCTTCTGACTGAGTTCCCAAGGGCACCTTGTAACAGCTGGGAAAAAAAGCTGAAAAATCAGGAGACTGAGGAAATGTATGTGTGACTCTCTCTGTTACTTTTTCTTCCCCCTTCTCTTGCTCCTCTCCCCAGCATCAGGCTATGCCTACTATAGAATCAGGCCAGTAGCTGCTCCTAACAGCTTCACTTTGCATTTTTCGCTATTGTCATTGTACCAGCCAATCATGTAAAAAATGATATATTGACTTGGCAGGTGCTTCTGTTTTGAACATGATTAAATAACTTTTTATTGTCATCTTCAAAGCATTTTTATGGTCATTTACTGAGTGAAAGAGGCTCTGATTTTGTGAGCATCTGCCAGAATATGTTTGATCCTGTCATCATTTCTTCAGAAAATCACGCGCCTGTAGCTAGAGTGCAAGATACGGTAAGTGCATGAATTGTCCATTGCACTCTGCACTTACAACACTGCCTTCATTGTCAATGATAACAACAGCAGGGGAGAGATCTTGGGAGTTAAGCTACCTGCTGTTTTCTCCTTGATGTTAGAGCTCTTGGATGCTGTATGAATCTCAGCGATGCAAAGAGCAGCTTCTCTGTTGATGCCCTATTTTATTGGTTATTTAAGCGTGGTATGCTGTTTGTAATTAGAGCTGACTAGAAAGGATTTCCATTTCACGAGAGATGTTGGGTGTTTTGTTGTGCATCAGCATGGCAGTATTACAGTACTGATGGAGACCTAGGCCATGCTTTGCCGATGCTCATCGAGCTGCTTTGCAGACCTCCGCTGGGCACCCAATTTTAAGTTCCCATTGTGTCCCCATGTATCAAGCAGAATTCACACGTACCCCTCAAGCATCCCAATTCCAATGAATCAGCACTTTCCTGCAGAAAACCAGTTAGAACACTCCCTGTCAGCATTCTCTATCTATGCAACAGTCTTCATTGACCTTCATCTGGGCTTGCAGTCCCTGTGTACATCAAAATAGAAGTACTTCTTGCTAGCTGAGTTAGGCTAGTAATATTGTGTGGATGAAGCAAAGAGAGTTACAAGTAGCGCATCTTTGTTTAAATTTAGCAGTAACCAGCTGGCCACATTCTGTAGGAAGCAGGAAGGGAGGATTCATAGGGAGGGAGGGATCTCACAGAAAATCAAGCAGAAGCTATAAAAACATTTCTCTAAAATGGCAGCATAATGAAAAAGGGATGCCAAGCAAGAGCTTGCTGATCATCTGTGTATCACTCTTATAACATACTCCAGCTAGCTCAGCCCTCGGTTCGGAGGGGGCATGCAGGTGTTAGGAAGGATCACTTCCCACACATGGTATTTTCTGCAGGATTCTTTTCCACAGACAAAACTTGTTTGGGCTTCATTACCACCCTCTGAGACAGGCTGTTAAAGTGCAAGGTGAAAAAGGCAAAAAGTTAAAGACTATGAGAGTGTCAGTATTCCTGAGAAAAAAGAAAATGCGACTGACAGCAGAGGCTTGACTCTCCGAAGAAACCCATGGACTAACTGGTTGCATCTTTCCCTCATTTTCATACCACTGTGTCCCTCAGAACTGTTGCTCCTCAACCATTTCTCTGCCATCTGCATCTCTTTCCATGCTGGCTGTACCACAACTGCCCTCCTCACCTTTGACAGCCATCACCTTTCTTCTCACAAAATTATCAACGAAGAAATGAAGTTCATATAAAATCAGTTCTCATGGAACAATATGAAAGACAAAAGAGACAGTTAACAAAAACGGCCTTTGATATTGCAACAAAACAGCTTGTCACATCAGAAAGGCAAACTCGTTTGCTTTCAGGACTTCTTTCTTTTGGTTGGGAATGTCAAAGAAAGGAGACAGTATGAGATATCTAATACTCCCATGAACATCTGTAATGAAGGAATATATCTGGCTACATGAATGTTTTTATGCTTATGAGCCTATGCCACATTTTCAAGACCATGCCACACAAATACTAAAAATCAGTGAGTCAGATCTCAAAAATCATGAGGCCATTGTAAAGAATCATGACATTGAAAAAGAAAGGGGGTTTTTTTTGCCTCCCAGTTTCTTTCTGAAGAAAAATTTTGTTACACTTTGAATATTTTTGGATCTGTTTTCTCTTTTCTCATTAAGATTGTTAAGCTCAATAAGAGCTAAAATAGCATGTGTTTGTACATGCTGTCACTTCATCATTTGACTTCAGGAACAGGGCCACTGAAAAAATTACTGTGGCAGCCCCGTGAAAATTGTGAGAGTTATTGAATTCTGCATATTCAAAGGCAGCCTCACCCTGCTGTACAATAATTTGTTGTTCGAGTGGTTGGCTATGGTGGAAACATCTCTGTAGTCCTAGTCCTACCTTTAAAAACATCATGAGCCAGCTCTTGAGATGGTTTTTGTCACTGTAGCTCTAGGAACATCTCTATGCCAGCTGAGGATCTTTCTTACCTGATTAACTTAATCGAATGGCATTGATATCGTTTGTTCTCTCACTTTCATATTCACACTGCTCTAGTCCACAGTCTTTGACTAAACCACTATCTTTATTTCTCATAACAACCACTCAACAGTGTATTCATGCCAAATCAGGAACAGAGCTTTTGAAAGAGTGACTCCCCATCTACATATTTTCCTTCAATGCCCAATTTAAGGATATTAATCCTCTGGGTCATTTGGAATAGCCTCTATTGAAGTTGCAGGCAACCATGCCATAAATGTGGAAAGATCCACAGGACGTCCACCGTGTATCTTTCTCAGGTTTTCAGGGGTCTGGTTTTCCCCAGACCCTGTAACACTTAGTGCCCTATGACACTTGTACATTATAATAAGTGCTAGGCTTCTTACATTGACAGCTAATACCCTACTGAAAAAGACAAGGAGATCAAGAGGAGAGAGAAATCAAATGAAAGGCGAAAGAAAAAGAGAACATGCACGTGGAAAGGGACAAAGCAAGAATGCATTGCAGGGAGGTAGCTATATACATCTTATACATCCTATATATACATACCTCTTATATATGTCAGGAGATTTGGAGTCTCAGATATCTCTGACCGCTGCAGTGCCTGCAAACTGACTGAAGTAGCGCAAGAAATGAATCCACCGATTGCATGATTTTGTGTTCTCTGTAACTGTGAGGCAGTGCCATGGTACTGGCATGATTCAAAGATGTCCCCTCAACTTGACGCCCTGCTGCACTGCAGAGAAGGGCAGGCTGGAGAGCATGTCCACAGACCACCCAGCAGGTCTGGCTGAGAAGCCAATCTTCTCATGAAAACTGAAGGTGATGGAGAGATTCACCCTAGCCTCCCAGGGTACGGTGCCTCCCATGCTTGCTAGCTCACAGGACTATCCCAAACAAGTTTCCTCTTACTTTTCTTGTCACCTTTCTGGGTGTATTTGGCTATTTGATATGACTTTGTGAAGCCAGAGCAGCATATACAGGGCAGGTTATGTGGAGGAAGAGTCTGACTCAGAATATTTGCTGGGACTTCTTTCTTAACTGCTAAATACTGTACAGTAGAGTAAAAGCATTGGAATTTTTCCACCTTGCTAATCAGGAAAGAGGTAGATCTTAGCAATGAGACAATTATGAAAATCAGGAAGCAATTTAATTGTCTGAAAACAGCTTAATTAGAAAGAATATAATTTTCTTAAATTATAGTAATCATTTTTCTGGGGATTAAAGAATAGCAGATCTTAACTTAAAGGAAAATACCTTTTGCTATCAGAAACAAAATGATTGAAAGAATAACAGAAATAAATAAGTCCATCTTCTCCCAGATTGTCTTAAGCATTATTCATATTGGAACCTTTTCCTTTTTTTGTTTACTATGTAGATATACAGTCAGTATTTATCTACAACACAACAGCATTTAAATCCCTCGGCAGCAGGAGAGCTCCACATTAAGGCAGGAGCTGTCTAAATAGGTGGCAATATGTCAGACCCTCCCTCACAGGCCAAAAAAAAGAGTAAAAAATAGTACAGTAAGCTAGTTAAATGCATTGAGACATCCTTGACTGCTTAAAAATACCTAAAACTATTTGGTTTATTTGAACAATAAACATTAGTTTAGAGAAATGGCAGAGTATAGAAGATACTCACATAGGGGTAAGCCATGTGTTGTAGGTAGATTAGTTGAGGATGAAGTGTCACTGCACACTTCACACTTCTGAAAACTAGCCCTTGACACCATTAGGGGTATACTTGGATGCCTAAGTATACAGCCAAAAAATCCTACATTGACCTGTAGTGTTAGAGTGATAGTTAAGGCCTGCCTCATTGAGGGAAACGCTTAAGCATCTGCTTAATTTTAATTTAAAGTTCATGGTCTGCCTCAGGCTTATCCAGAAGTTGTTTCCTAGAGGAGATAAATAATAAGTGTTACATATGCAAATACACTTAAATGCGTTTTTATTTGCAAAGTCAAACCTTCAAAAGCCAGGAAGTTCCAGAAATGAGGTAGCCCGTTGGGCTTATTTACCCTGACATAGTCTTTAATCAACTGACAACACTGAATTTCTCCTATGAGATCTCTGTGTCATTCAGCGCACAGCACGGCTGAAGTTCCTTTAGAAGTCACTCACTCAATGTTTTGTATTTTTCCTGCTCATTATTTTTCCCAAGTTAAAACACTCACAGATGACAGAAAACCTTTTCTATATCCCATCAATAACATGATAGCAAGATGGCTGAGCTAACCTGTCAGCTTGTTGTTGCTGGAAGCACCACCCTATTCCTTTCTCTCTGCCCATCCCTGGCAACCCAAGTGTAGGGCAGAACGCGAGTGAAAAAGGCAACTGTAAAAAGCAGCCCATGTTCCTTTGAAAGATGGGCCTTTAAAAGTGCATTTGAATACTGCCACAGGGAAGTGGTACATCAAAGACTGAAAAATACTGGTCCTACAGAAGGAATAGGGAAAAGATAGATGGGAAGCCCTGCGTCTGAAAGAGATCTAGCGAACCAGGCGTTCAGTGAAAGCTGCCAGTACAACTGTGGAGTAAAAAAGGGTAGTGGAATCTGGATTCTGAAGAATGAGTTGGAAAGACAGAGAAAGAAAGTGAGCTCTCTCCACTTCTATGAGATCAGTGCTAGGTGCCTGTGTCTACTGGCTGTATCCATGTTTTCAAAACACATTGCAGGAGAGTGTGCAAACAAGAGCCACAAACTAATTCAAGAAAGGTAAAAATAAAAGGATAAAATACTTCAAAAAATATTTCTATTGGGCTCAGCAGAAACGAGATTGAAAGATCATTTCATTATAGCATAAAGACCTCTTCCCAGAGATTGCTGATTGTTATGAGAAGAGACATATGGGATTTTATTGCTGAACCCTCTGCTCGAAGAGGGCTGATCCACAGGATCAACTGTGCTCTAATCTTCCTGGAGGCAAAAACCTCTTCAATCTAGGGCAGAAAGACATAAAAAAAATGGAGAATGAAAGCAAGAGAAATCCAAACTTGGAGCAGGACACACCATTGGAAGCGTGAGGGTAATTAGTCAAGGTAATTACTCCTTTAATGAAGACTGAAGGCCGTTCTGCAAGGCATGTTTAAATCACACTCAAACCACTCAAGGCTCAAGACAGGTCTTAACAGTGATGTGAAATGACTGTTGATACATAGGAGGCTGGACAAGATGATTCATTGCATTCTGATTTTGTACTTGTCTGTGTAAATCAGAAAGCAATACTAGTGGGGCAATACTGTGGGGCACAGCACAGCTCTGAGTCCTGTTTTGCAGACTGGATCCTTGGAGTAGGCAAGCAGGAAGGCTTTGAAGAGAACGGCAGAAAGAGGATCTAACCCTGCTTTCCAAGGCAAATTCTAACTCAAGCATTGCATCTTAAATCTTAACCTTCCCACTCAACCATTGTGATTGGAGAAGCTGTTGTTTTGGCTTGTATTTCTTGTAGTAAATCAGATTCTTTTTCAGGCTGAGTAGCACCTTTCACCAGCAGTGCTCAGGAGGAGACTAAACATCCTACTTGTAGACTAAGTCACTACTTAATGCAAGAATGGCTGTGGCAGAATCTGGCTGCAGCACTGCTCTTGTGTTGAGGAGCACTTTAGTCACCATCAGCCTTTGTTTGTTTTCATCAGAGAATCACTTATAGAGTCAAGAAGTTCTTCATGCAGGCATCCAAGATCTAGGAAAATATATTATGTAAAATGTGTCTTAAATTATGTCAAAAGGAGTCTTTTAGCCACGCAGGTTCTTAACTGGTAATGTGAATTCTGCAGTTTAGTGTTTATCCTCCATGCCTTCTTCTTGCCTAGGGCAGCACACCAAACTCAGCAGCATGGAGTATGAAAAGCTCCTCCGACACCCACTCAGCCTCACTGGATTCTTTCTAAGACGTCAGTGCAAAAGCATTGCTTTGGTTTTTCAAACTGCAATCATGGGATTTCCACCTTTTTTTCCCAGCATATTTCTAATTATTTAACTCATTTTCTGAAGTAGAGCAGGCTTTTTGTTAGTATTTTGGATTTCCTTACAGAATATGAATTCCCAAGTGCAACCGCTCCTTGCAAAGAGGCTGCCTGTGTGGAAACCAAGGGAGAAGCACAGTTGTAGGAGGGAAGAGAAGTGTATTCCAAATCTGGTTGCCATGCCTCGACTGCTAGCTGAGAGTGTACCATCTCCAAAAGCAAATATCTCACTAGGGAGCCAGTGCAGCTGCATTCTTATCTTCCACACAGGCTGGAAACCATAGTGGGAACAGCTCTGCTCACAGGACCCAGAGGATGAAAAAGCATGATGAACTGACAGACAAAACAGACTACCTGAGGGCGCCTCTAGGGACGTTAGGCTTCCACAAATAAATTTGCAGAAGGAAGACCTGGCCCTTTACACTCTTCTGGGACTGGCACAGTCAAGGATGTAGGACACAGAGACTTCCTGTGAGAGCACTTGTGCCAGCATCTCCAGATCTGGAGGGTCTCGGTCAACAACCTGGGGAAAAGAGCTGACAGCCATTTTTCCAGGGGTTGAACTGTGCAGTCAGAGAGTGTGACTCCTGCTGTATCACGGAGTTGGCCAGTCTGAAATCCCAGCAAGAACAGCAAACTGCTGTCAATCTGCAGAGAGGTGAGTGGGAACATGAGATTTCCAGACAGTTTGTATTACATGAGCATGGAAACTGTACATTGGGATAAGCATGGACAGTGAAAGCAATGGCTACACTAACAGAGCGATACTAGAAATCTCCTCCTGTGGGCATAAGTAACCTGTGATAACATTTCTGTTTGCCTTGCTGGAGGCAGGTTAGCACAAAAGAGCTATCCTACCCCTGCTAGAACATGCTCCCAAGTAAAGGTAGCATCTACACAAACCCAGAACAAATCAGAGACTTAAAAGAGCACCGAAGTGAATTTTCAGCCCAGAACTGGAGGTATTGGCTCAAATCACCCAGATCAAACATTTCACCAGTTTCTGACCCTAAGGTTCTGGCACATCAGCAGTTAGACAAGCCATCGAGACGCTGCAGCACCTCAGGGCAAGCACCACTCAACGCTAATATCAGTGGTCACTAGTATTTGTAAGAGAAGGACGTACAAATGAAGTGCAAGCTAAGGTATAAAGATATAATTAGTCCTAAATATAAAATTGAATATGAGGCTACATACACTTCTGAGATTTTGATACAATGAGGTGAGAATCAGCAGAGACTCCGAAAAGTCAGTTATCGTGGAGACACTGACCATAGCATGCCACAGCTGGGCCACACTAAGAGTGGAGGCAGAAACCATCAGCATGCCATGGACTGCGATACAGGACGTACAAGCCTGACTAAAGCAAATCACATTATAGGACTGTACTGATGAAATTTTAAAATGCTGCAGAAATTGAAGTCCCTGCTGCTATGGCCAGGGGAGCAAGCATATAAAAGTGATTTTGCTTAAGAGGGCTCAGCAGTTTATCCTTCCAGGTATAAGAACAAAGTTCGTGAAGTGGATACAGACTTCAAATGAGGAGACAGAAGTATGGCTGAGTGAAGCCAGAGGATGGGTAGATTAATATCTCATGAACCATTAACAGGGAATAATATTTATGCTAAGATTGAAATGAGAAGCCTGATCATGTAAAGCTGACAGTTTTAAAATCTCATAAAAGCCCAGTGGGATGCAGGGAAAAGGCCAGAATAGACTGATTTGTTTGTAATGGCAGGTGGCCACAGGAGATGGCTACTCCACCACTGGGAGGATATCAAACAAGAACCTGGAGACATGTTGCAGTGCTCTGACCGAGTCACTCCACAGTAAAATTGTAATTAATCAGGGCCAAGCGAGAACTTCCCACAATATCTGCCTTGAAATACTGACAAGCAGGATGGCAGGCAGAATTGGTCAAGACTCTCACAGCCAAGTGAAAACCCCAAAGCATCCTAGATCAGGGAATTGTGAGCTGTTGGACCAAGAGCCTTCCAAAAAAAGAAGCCCTGCTGCTACATGACACGGCTGCTTCAAGAAAAAAATCCAAGCAGCAGAGTAGATTTAGGTCCAGGTATCGAAGCATAAAATGCAATGATGACTTAGTGAGGGGTTCCCAGTTTCCAGCCTTGTTTCTTAATTCAGTCTAGCCAGTCAAGATTATGCTGCTATTGCCTACTCACTATATTTTGGAATTAAAATGAGATGAGGAGAAGTTAGTGGCAGGATCATCACATTGGCAAGAGACACTGAAGGGGCCAAGATTTTGATTTTTGAAGATAGACACCTAAACACCTGGTCTTTTAGCCCTTTGCAGAAGGCTACTCTCCTTCCTTAGTAAGTGTTGACATCTCTGAAAAAGCCTGCAGGTTTCTCAGCCCACCTAAAGGCCAATTTTCGTAACCATTTTCTTTCTCTTTTCCAAACTTTCATTTTCCTCATCGTTTTTCCTTCTTTTTACTTTTATATTCCATGAAAAAGCACTTACAGCCCTTGATCTGATGAGCTTGCTGCTGTTTGCTCTATTTTAAACAGGTGGGTTTTTAAAAAACATTGAATGTGAGGTTGTTTGATGTACAAATATATGTGCTCTCCACACAAAGTATTTACGTTTTCTCATAATTCTTATGCAGCACCACCTGAAATCAATGGGAAAGTTCCCCTGATCTAACTGTATCGACTGGGCCCTGTACAAACTCGCTAATGTAAAAAGATGTGTGTGTGTGAACCTGTGTGTGTGAAGTCAGACCTGCATCCAGAAAGCAGAGACCCAATGCTAATTATGAAAGATAATTCCCAAGAAAATGAACTCAAATTGCAATTAAAATGCTAAATTATGAGCTCTCTATATGGATTATTATGTTTTACTGCAGTACAAAGGAAGCTGTATTCAGATGTATTTTCCTGAGAATTAGGAAACGGTCCTATTATGCAAAAATCCCTCGCTATCTGCCTAATCCCCTAGAGGGCAGTGTGACCTAAAAATAAATTAAACTGAGGCAAGCAATTAGGATTTTTCAACGGCTAGTGATGTTAAATAACATTGCGTTTCGTCCTTCCTCTGACAAATTGGCACAAAGGTGCAAGAAATGGGGAGATGCTTGTAGTTTCCAAATTATATGAGAAAATTAATGTAATAAATTGAGCAGTATCATTCTATATTAATTTATTTAGCTCACATAATGCATAAATTTAATTTTGCAAACTGTCAAAGCCAAATAATTGTATTTAAGCATCCTCTCAGCTGATTTCCTAAGAGGGGTTTTATGCTCCAGTTTCAGATGGTCTCAGTTCCCTGGGCTAGCCTTAAGATTTTGCCTATCTCTTTCACTGCATGGGCTTGATCTAGAAGAATTAAATTAAGTCGGGTACCCAAGTGCAAGGGAGGTAGGACGTACTGGCTCATTGAGCAGGCACTGCCAGGGCTTGCTCCTCTAAGGTAGCCCAAATGCTCGCCAAAGAGCTGCAATGGCCCAGTCCCCCAGGCGCTTTCAGCATCTGAATGAGGGAGGGATGTGTGCCTCCTACAAACGAAACGAGGAAGCCTCTGTCCCATACTGCGTAACTTTATACTATATAGTATGTGAGGATCACAAAACACCTTTACTTTGCAAGCATGAGCCCTCTATTTGATGTTAAGGGAAGTAATGAGGGGCAGGTTTGAACCACCTAGTGACTGTTTGTCTAGTGTAATGACAGCTCCTATTTGTGCCCAGGTCCCCATTCTCTTCCCATCCAGAACTCCACTTTCTGGTTTTGGAAAACAAAGGTCTGACTTCCTTAATCGCCTGAGCGGGGAGAATACCCATATTCATACACATGCAGACAGAGCGCGTTTGGCACACACAGGTCAACTATCGTTTCATTTAACAACAGGAGAAAAAAACTGCAAATGGACATGGGCGTGTGAGCAGCTTCCAGCAAACACCCACATCCTTCCAGGAGCTACAACCTCTCTGTCCACACAGATACTGTGCTGTCTTTTTGTCAGCGTTTTGGCTGAAAACAGGTTGTCAAGGGCTGAAGCTATCTCCTGGAAAAGATATCTCTGTTTGGCTCCTTCTAGAAATTGCAGAAACTGAAGACAGAGGACAAGTAACAGTCACTAATTTCTTGAGCAGTGGATCCCATTCAGTTAACAGGCTCCAAGGAGCAATAGTTGGTCATTGGACTGAAGGCTTTTCCAACTGACTGAAAACAAGTTGGAGAAGGAAGGCTAACAGCTCAGTATGATTTGATTTCAAATAAAATTAATGGGGAAAGGGACAAAAAAGCCTTCTAACAGAAAAGTGCCATGCAGGTGTGCACATTTTTATGGTGTCATTGCAGAAAGTGTTTTTGATTTGTACTGGTCCCAGACCTGCTTAAAGATGATTATACAAGGTCTTTGCACATGGAAGAACAGAATATGTATAGCTGTGGATAACTAAATTAAAAAACCCCAAAGTTTGGTTGCAATCACTAAGGATAGAATGGATTAACTCAGTATATTCTGGTCTACTTCACACATTCCTCTAAATTCAACAGCAAAATGTGTTTTGAGATCAGTTACACTACATACAGAAACACTCCGACATAACAGCTACTAGGTTTCTGGAATACTCTTTTAGTAAGAAAAAAAAATTCTGAAGAAGTAGCTGGCAGTTACATAAAAAATGACTTAGATTGCTAAGTGTGACTGTTGGATCTGATGACACGTTTTAGGTTAACTAGTTTACATTTCTTTTGAAGTGAATTTCCTAGCGACAATGTTTGCACTCTTCACCTGCCTCATCAAGGCCTGTTTAGAATACAGTGCTTAATACAGTTTTTAACCCATTATAAAGCCATGCACAGATAATTTAAAATGATCATAACAACTAACAAACACATAATCAAGGAGCTCTTAAAATGTATTAAAATTCAGGTCTGTCGCTATTAGCAAAACCGCTTCATTAACATATTAAGACAATGTTCATTTGATAATTAGCTTCTGTTTTCTTTGCATCCTGGCAGTTAAATCATCCCTGTGAAGCCAGAGGGGAAAAGTTTATGCTTCTACAAGATGTCTTTGGTGAAGTCTAGGTTGCCTCCTCATAGCTTTCAATCAACTTCCATGTTTTCTTCTTCTTGTACTCTATGTCTGAAACGTTGCAGATTAAAGCCCACTTCCACAGTGAATGTGGGAGTTTACAGCTCTCAGGTCTCAGAACAGGGAAAACAACAGGCCCCTTTTCTCCCTCGGACTCATGCTACTCTGATAACATAGGGCTTAAGGAAAATGACTGGTGAATTGCTCGTGTATACTCTCCATGGCATGCTTGTGCCCTATGTAGAGCTCAGAGCCTGGCAGAGAAGAAAAACAGTCAAAGTCCACAGACTGACAGTAGGATCATTGTTCTCCACCCCTTCCCTGATCACCAGTTATTCATTCCAAAGAGTATTTTTCAAGAAAAAAAAAATAGGGAGGGGGGATTGTTATTTAAAATAGATTTTGAAATATTTCAATCCCAAGAACGAGGCATTTAACATCACATTTTGTCTTACTTTAAATGTTGTCTACATCTGCTGAGAGACCTCTGAGCTGCACACGCAATGTCCTATATGTGCGTTCTGTTCCCCCTGCAGCAATAGCCAATGGAAATAGCTCGTTTATAGTGAAGGAAGAAGAGAGCA
This sequence comes from Steatornis caripensis, assembly GCA_013398225.1. Taxonomy (NCBI): domain Eukaryota; kingdom Metazoa; phylum Chordata; class Aves; order Caprimulgiformes; family Steatornithidae; genus Steatornis; species Steatornis caripensis. The sequence continues at coordinate 532,254 of VZSC01016116.1, read as the reverse complement.
CGGATTACTTACAGGAGGCTGCTCCACCCACCATCACATCACCCGCCATTTCCAGGGATAGCTTCTCGTCCTCTCTCACAGATTTGCAATAAATGGGAAGCCTGGTGTCAGTGAATATACAAACTAGACGAAGTGGTTATAACTTTCCCTGATATATATTTAATTTGAATATGTTCTTAAAGCTACATGGTAATTAACTACAAGTTTTACTCATTGAAATAGCAGGCGCTGAATGCTTCAAGTATAAATAGTAGGGTGGCAGAACTATACAGAAGGATCTTACAAGATGGGGTGGCTGGGTACTAAATAGCAGATGAAATTTAGTGTAGGTGAACATGAAGTGATGCACACAAAAAAAAATCCTATGATAACTTGAACATAATATTATGGCTCAGAGAATGAAAGGTTATAACACACAGTCCTATGAAAACATCATCTCAATGCTTAGTAATGGAAAATGTTAAAAACGTCGAGGAAAGAAAAAGACAACAAAAGAGAAAACATAATACCATTGTATAAATTCATTGTACATCTGTATCCTGAACGCTATGTACAATTCTGGTTGCCCTTCTCATAAAGGACGTAGCAGAATTGGAAAAGGCTCAGAGAAGACTGGCACAAGTAAGAATTTGTTTCCCTACAAGGAGAGGTATCTTCAGTCTGAAAAGACATAACTGAGTGCCAAAGACAGGACAAAAGGAAAGTGATGATTGTCCCTCTCCCAGTAAAAGAGTGAGGGGGCATCCCATGGCATTGGCAGATGGTAGATTATAAACAAATAAAAAGGACATGTTTCTCCACACAATGTTGTTACGCAAAAGAATTCTTTATCCAAAGATACTGTGGGTACTATAACTGGGCATGAATTCAGAGAGAGACTGGGAAAGTTCAAGTAACAGAAACTCATCAGAGATCAAATACCTTGTCTGACTCAGGAGATCTCTGAGCCACAAGTTGCTGGAGATTGGAAGGGTATTGGCTAGGTGGACCTTTGATTTGACTTAGCATTGACTTTCTTATATTCTCACAGTCTTGCATCAGGTGAGATTCTGCTCTGGGAAAGCCCTTACAGCAGGAATTTTGTTAGACATGCCCTCAGACAAATGACTGGATCTGTTCGGCTTAACAGAAAAGAATTGGAACCACCAGAGAGAAGAAAATGCACCGTATTACAAAGCACTACTCACTGATTTTCATTTTATGTTGTTCATTCCACTTTGTGTTACTGTTTTGGATTATCTTCTGTAATAATGAAGAGATAGCATAGTGTCACTGATGTCTTCTCACATTAATTTTTCAATTATATTTTTGTTTAAATATTTTATTGTTAAGTTACATGCACTGTATTGCACAAAACTCACAAACTTACATTCATTCTGCCACACCCACTAGCATGGATACTGACTGAAATGAATAAGGAAGAGGTTGTACCTTTTCAAACATGCAGACACAGAAGCTAGATGTCAAGCAGAGGTGTTAGGTAATCAATCTTTGTATCTTTTACCTTAGAAAGTACTCATCTCTGCTTTGATATCGAGGGCAGCTGGAGAAGAATATCCTTTTCACTCATCCATTTGTTTCTGAGATGTGTGGGAATAGCACTCACAGAAGACAACCACCAAGAAAACAGTACAAAAGTACATGAAAAAAGGAAAACAAAATCTTTAAGCTGATGACATGTTCCCTTCCTTTCTCCTATCGCATCACTAAGAGTCCTAAGAGGTGATTTTGTTCCCTATTCCACAAGGTTTTCTCAAAACTTTGCTGCGGGACTGCCACAATTCTCGGGGCGTGGAAGCAGGCTTGCCTCTACTGCTGTGAACTTCTCTTGTAAAGCCCTGCAGGGATCAGCCTGGCCACCCCCTCCTGCCCAGCCTAGGCTGTTAAAGAAGGTCTCAAATTAGCAGGGGACACCGTCTTACCACTACTGTCATGAAAGCAAATTCCTTTATTTTTCCATGTCGTGAACAGCTATTGCAAAGTTGTCTCTGTTTCTGAAGGAACCTAGACCTTGGATGGGAGGAGTTGAATCAGGTGCCTCCTGGGGAGAGTGGAGGTGAGTGTCTAAAGAGGGAAAGCGCTTTGGGGAAGCAGCACAAACTCCAGCAAAAGCCTTTGCCTCCCGTAGTATGCTGTCCGGTGGTGGTATTTGTGAAACCTACCGGCTTCTACCTATTTATGAAACCTACCAGCTCCTGGTTACCTTCATGACCACAGTAGGTTTGGACCCCTGCCATTGCCTTTGGCAGACCACTTCAAATTCATCAGTAGCACCCATTAGCACTGAGGTGCTCACAGTGTGTTACTGACACGGCAAGTTTCAGGTAACTTCTGGTAATTTCATCTGGCATTCAGAATGCTGTAGGAGAACAAAGACTTTCTTCCATCTAAAAATGCAAAATACTTGACCTTGGCTCTAACAGAGCTTTGCCAGATGCCGTGATATATTTAACCTTCAATTTCAGAGTTTCAAAAACTAAGTCTTGAGGTGTTGAAAGACTTAGATGTTTTTTAATGGAAAGTGAGAGAAAACGGCAAATCAGCCACAGAGAAGGCTCTGCCGAGAACTGCAGCTGCACCAGTGTGACTGGGTAAAAAAAAAATGTTTTTAAAACAGAAACTGCTGATACGGCTTTTGGTGAAGCCTCTGCAGCAGCTGTGATGGCTTTTAACTTCGAGTTTTCAGTGGGGAAAAGATGATATTTCTTGACTTGTGATTTTTATGAATAACACAGGCGGATTTCAAAATGTCAGGCCAGGTTGAGGAGCAGATGTAAGGTTAGCTGTGCCTTGGGCTGATCCAAATAGCAGGGGCTGAGCAGTTTGCTGGGGTCGATAAGTACAGAGGACACAGAGGTTGTCAGTCCTCCAGCTCATGTTGGCTTCAACACAAGCTGGTGTTGGCGTTGAGTGGCAGCAGTGACACTCAGGAAGATGCGTCCAAGCAGCTGCCTCCCAGGGATGCCAAGGTACCACATGGGGAGAAACAAGCAAAGAAGTAAAAGTCAGCTGTGAGAAGATACCTGGTATCTCAGTGCATGAACAGATTCTTCCTTACGAGGCAGAACTGCTCAGCCTCTTGACACTCCACACAGGAGAAACTGGCTATGGGGCAGAGTCTGCCTTGAAATCTCTGAAAAAGGAATATTACATCTTCCAAATCAAACTTGCCTTTTGTGCAAGAAAGAGACAGAGAGGCAGTTGGTTTCAGGCACTGTGGCTCTGGATTAACATCTGCTCCTGAGAGAACAAAGGGCTGAGAAACTCTTGTGCTAAAAGCTGACTGCAGACAAACGTCTTTGTGAAAAGTTCTGGTTTTGACAAATTAACATTTTTAAAAATAATGTTTTGTAGAAGATTTTCTAAATAGTTTTGCTTGATTCTCTTCTAAGGAGAAGAAGGAAAGGGTCCTGCAACTCATGGGTGGTTCATACTGATCTCTTGAAAAGACCTTGAATTTTCACTCTAGGAACAGAACCTTTCCCAAGAGGGGTTACTTGTATGCTTGAATACCTATTCTCTGTCTGAAACAGCTGGCAGCAATCTTTTCTTTCTTTGAATATGTAAGTTAGCAAGAATTGAAGTAGGAGTATACTGCAGGAAAATACAATTCCATTTTTTAGGGTTGGTAGCCTTGAACCCACTCTATTTCCCCATTAAGATTTATTAGAAATATGATTTGGGATTTGTTCATGCATAAGCCAGGGTCCATGATTCCAGAACAAATTTCCTCAAGTGACATTTTGGTTTTCTCCTACGCCTTTCTGATTCCCTTTCTTGCTCCCCATGCAAGATTCCTAGCCCTGCCGGCAACTGGTGGATAGAAGCAAGATTGTGGCCACATCAACAATGCTGCACACTAACAGCAAAATGGAAAGATTTGCCAGAGGCCGGCAAATGCCAAGGGCAGACATCATCTATTGAAATGTAGCAAAGGCAGAAAGTCTCCATTGTCAGTTGTTGTGGGAATAGATGTTAATATTTTCACTGCAGATCTTCTCTTTGTTGGCAGCTTGCTGAAATGAGAGAATTGACCTATTGGAGCTGGAGCTCATCCTCAATGGGAGGAAAATTAAACATGGAGACTGACTCAGTTTCCCAGTTTAAAAGACTCTGGAGGTGGCTTCTTACATTCCTGTACTTTGTAAGTGTTTATAGGAATGGGGAAAGAAATGCACCACTGAAGATCAATGGATATGATATGAGACCACGGACTGACAAAACCCAACACCCCCTCCCTGACTCAGTGCTGAGCCTTTGATGTTAAATTAAGCATTATGCTGTGTAAGATGCTTACACATAATGTCTTTAGTCAGTATCTTTGTTTAGACCATTTGTTCTGAGTCATCAGTGTGACCTCACTAGTTTCATGGTTTAACCTCGGTAGGCAGCTAAGCACCACACAGCCACTCACTCACTGCCCCATCCAGTGGGATGGGGGAGAGAATTGGAAGGGCAAAAGTGAGAACACTTGTGGGTTGAGATAAAGGCAGTTTAAAATCAAGAACAAAACAAAACCTTAAAACATAGAACAAAAAAAAATACCCAAAAACTGAAATAAGGAGGAAAATATACAAAACCCAGAAAAACAAGTGATGAAAAGAACACAAATTGGTCACCATCAACTGACTGACACCCAGCCAGCACCTGAGCAACAGCAGCACTGGCCAGCCTCCACACCCTGCAAGTTTATTGCTGAGCATGACATCATACGGTATGGAATATCCCTTAGGTCAGTTGGGGTCAGCTGTCCCAGCTGTGCCCCCTCCCAGCTCCTTGTGCACCCCCAGCCTCCTCGGTGGCGGGGCAGTGTGAGAAGCAGAAAGAGCCTCGATGCCATGTAAGTGCTGCTCAGTAATTACTAAAGCATCCCTGTGTTACCAACACAGTTTTCATCACAGACCCAAAACATAGCCTCATACAAGCCACTAAGACGGAATTTAACTCTCTCACAGCCAAAATCAGTACAACTAGTCACACCTTTGTGCTCTGAAATTCTTGAAAGGACTGCTTAGATTTGGGATAGAATTTTCATTCCTTCCTATGGGGTTGAGTAGGAGCAGGGTTACCTCTGCTTCCTACATGAGACTGACAAGATTATTTCTCTATATATCTTGTTTGACAACTAAATTAGGTCATCTGACACCTTTTCAGGACCTCTTCTAGCCGGGTTGTGATCCTTGTTCCAAATCTGAAATGTATCCTGTTTGCCAGGCTCAAAAGTTCACAAGTTTTGTTTTGCTTCTCTAATAATTTTCTTCCCCGGAAAATTGACATCAAAAGATTTTGAATAGTGCTGGGGTTTTCCTGAGTGTTTGGAGAAAGAAGCAGGAAGAGGGAATGATTTTTCCTGTATAGAGTAGAGAAGAAAGACTGATCCCCTCTGCTTTGCCCAGGAGATAAAACATCGCCATGGGAATATGAAGCCACCTGCTGTAAGTCTTGCTGTGATGGAAACAGGGATCAGAGCGAAATGGATAGAGTTGGGGCTAACTCTAAAAATGATTTATGGAACCTGCTCTGCTACTGCTGAAAAGCTCAGAGGAGAAAAACATCCCTGAAATTGCTTAACATCTGTGTACTTGTTACAACAATAACATACCTAAATAGAAATTCAGGCAGCTGTGGTTGAGATTTCACTGGACTATATGCAAGGGTTTCAGTGGATTTTCTTTAAGATTTAGTGGGGTTTTCAATGCTTAGTATATTGACCTGGATTTCCTTAGAATTTGAACCTGAACAAAGGGATAAATTTGATTAGGCTCATTGCTTTTAAATTCTTTCTTTCCATACTGTCCATTTTGACTGGACACTGATTTGATTCTCCTTGTTCTTTATTTTTCCCTGATTTTCTTCTTTTGTGTGCTGCTTGAAGGCTTCATATTATGACAAATCTTCCTAAACAAGAAAACTTTGTGTTGCAATCCTGTCAGGGATCAGCAAAATAACTCAAATTTTGGTTAACAGGTTAACTTCCCATGTATAAGGTAATCTGCCTTTCAGAAAAGACGCCCACACATTTGTGCCACTGCCAACACCAAATATCCAAAAATTTAGGATCAGTTTTTCCAAATATGAACTTGTGTCTTCAAAATATGACCTTGTTAAAAATAGAAAATCCCTAGCTCTTTTTCTTCCCGTTAGTCTCTGAGCCTTGCATATTCCATCAAGCTGTCTGTCCTTTGCAGGCATGAGAGCAAGAACCTTGCCTTAAGAAGGTAAAAGAACACTCATCTGAGACAATCATATGTTTAAAGAAACCTTGGGGCATACACAAAAGTCCAAGTATAGGACGGCATATGTTAGGATGATGCTGAGAGAGCCTGAATTTTTTATTCCAGGTAATGGAAAAAACAAAGTTGGGAGTTGGTAAGAAAACTCATGGGTTTTTGCTCTTCTAAGGCAGACTGTTCCTGAACCTGACATAAGCATGCAGCTGCGTGCAGAAAGCTGAAATAAAATATCAATGGCTGAATGCAAGACACAAAACCAAAACAGTTGTGCTAGGTTGATTGAATGCGTGTGCTGTACCTCTAGATAGCTGTATTTGAAAAAAACTGTGCAGAGGCACCAAGCAGATGAACAGCATTTGGCATTTAGCTTCCAATGTATTAAGATCTGTACTCAGATCTTTGCTGCTTGCAAGAACAGGTTCTGCAACCTCAGTGTACTTCTTGCGAGACTGATGGCTCCTTCTCCCAGTGACAGAAGTTCCCAGTAATTGGTCAAGATTTGTTGAAATCTAGCTGGGAAATCAGATCAGCAGTACAGAAGCAGACTTCATCTCTGTGTTCCTAGGACCTGTCCCTGAAGAAAGGTTTGAACATCAGAAAGGAGGCCTTTGATTTGAGTAGCAACCAGGAGCAGAAAGCAGAGCCCTCCGGGGCATGAACTTTGAGGGGCTGGCGAGCAGACTGGTACCAAGGCACATGCCGTCCGTTCCCTCGTCTGTGATTTCCTTTGTTTCTATTCCTTCCTTACTTGATATTTGCCTTCTGTCCCTTGACCCTATGCACTGTCTCTGCTGTGCAGGCTGACCCTGATACATGCCTATCCTCCTGCAGGACTTCTCTCCTGTACTCTCCAACCACTGCATAGACCAGCTGGCCTAATGCTTGTCTTTGAACTCTGAACAAATGCATTTCTTGGGAGCACAGATGAAGGAAAAGGAGAAGAAGATAAATCCTTCTTTATCCTTCCTCACTGAACAGGGTAGGAATTGAGCTGTAAGGTTTTGGGAGCCTTTGTTTCCTATGCATTGTGCTGGGTTTTGAACATGAACCTGAATGAAATTCCACTGATGACTATTTTTCCCAGCGCACTTGGGAACAATATGAGGCCAGTATAATGGCATGCACCACGGCTTCGCTAGCACTGCAGCCCCACGAATGTGTTCTGATCCCCTTTCCTAGCAAGGACTTTACTTCAGGGCATAATGTAGCTCTAAATAGTGGAAATTATGCAAAAATCCTTTAACATTGTTAATGTTATTTAATGGTTTCACGTAAGCCTGATCGATAGAACAAAAAATATATATAGGACAATTTATTTCTAACGTGGATTATTTTACCTTGTCTACGAAATTCTAAATTTAGCAGATGACTAAGAAATGAGAAGAGTATGTGCATACTAATATTCATCAGCATGTACAGGACCTGGAGTTTTACACTTCAAACTAGAGATGACAATGCATACACACAGAAAGAACAAAATGGCAGTGGTAACCCCCAAACAGCTGCTTTTACAAAATCAGCCCTAAACCAGCATCTGAGGTCAGAATTTGTTTACTGAAACATGAAAATCTTTTAATCAAGCACATACCCCCAGAGCTTTAGATTCGTCTCTGACAAGAAAGCAATGCCCTCTGGATACTGATCTATATCAAGAAATAGTATTTAATACTGTAGGAACATAAATGTATTATCTTTTATTGCAAAGCCTGCTTGAATTGTTTTGTAAAGACAGTATCATGAAGTAAACATACAGAGAAATAAAGATTTTTTTTTTCAAGGAAGATAAAATTTCTATTCCTTCATATTATTACAAAAGATTCAAAAAACAACATGTTCTGGCCTTAAGTATCAGACTTATGTTTTGTCTTTTGTTATCACTTACAATAGCACTGCTGCTTGAATACCCAGCCATATCAAATGTAAGTTATTTGTATATCTCTATCCTCTCAGGAAATCTTGACCTTGAAATAGAATAAATATGTAACATGTTCATGTCTAACACCACCAGTGCTAAAAACCGTAGACATTGAACAAAAACATGCAGAAGATGAGCTTGTGCAGAGCTATTTGACTCATTGTTGCAAAATGAGAAATTACAGTTTAAATGTTTTGCTGTCTTTGAATGACCCTCCATTTGTAATTGATTCAGCTCAACAGACTGCAACTCTAAAACCATTGAGATACAGAACTTATTTGTCCCGTGTTTAGAGTATGCTTCAGTCACTCTAACAAAATCAAACTGCACAGGATGGGACCTTCTGTGTTTATGTGCTTTGATAATGTGCCACATTAACTTAAGAGTCTGAGACGACTGATTATTCAGACTGAGATTTTCAGAAGTCCATCAGGAATAAACAAATCATATTTAGCATTTGTTGACCAGCTCCATAAAAGGAAGTGGATTACACTTAAAGCAAAACCTATGAATAAGCCCATAATGCAAAAAATAAATGGAAATCCCTTGAATGACTATTTGATGCAACTTTGAAAATTCCCTGTAAGTAGCCATACTTACAGATCAACAAAATAGCAATCCTTGAGGCACCTGCTTTGATAACCAAGGACATGATCAGCTGCAGTCAAACTGGCAAAGCTTGAGGAATTTAATTTTCACATGAATACTTGAAGGTCTGTGTTTCGGTAAGGCCACAGCAAAGACTTCTGATGGCAGGAGAGTGGGGTAGAAAAGTTACGGTACACAACACGGGTCCTTCCTTTTGACACTACCCCAACATGAAGATGGGCTGTAGCGTTAAAGATACCCAAAGACAACTGACATCATCAACTTTAAATTTATGAAAGATGAAGTAAGCAAGACTTGGAGTAAAGGGATCATATCATAGTAAGTTTGACTCCTAGAAGTTATAAAATGCCTATTCCAAATCCTGCCTGTTATCACCAATGAAGAGGAACCTGAGAGATGTAGTCACAACTCAATAGCTAGTCTTCTTTATCTTCCTAGTCACGCACAATGGATCCTGGGGACACATGCACTGTTGTGCTTGTGAGCACGTGGGTGTGAGAACATGAGCCTGTGGGAGAAGGAGCATGAGGGACTGCAGTCAGTTTTCTTTACAACAAATATCGCCCTTGCTTCCAAAGGGTCTAGAATTGTATTTTGTTATATTAATTTTCTTCAAGAGCACTAAAACATCAGTTATAAATTAGCTGTTGGGCTGAAATGATAAGCACTAATGTGACAAGCTGGGGAAGGTGCCTAGAGGGTTCTTACAGAGACTGAAGCTAGCTCTGATTTTATTTAATATCTTTAGTGTGATTAGGAAAAAAGAAGATTAGAAACACACTGATGGCATTTGCAGATGATTCTTCCCTGGGAAATGTTCCCTTACGTTGATGGGGATATCATGTTATACGGACATATAATATGAAAGGACTAAAGGAGCGCTGGGAGATAGAAATAAAAACACAAGTTGATCTAGGAAAAACAGAAGGTGCAGAATTTGGAGGAAGGGAGGAAAGCCCAGAGCAAGGCTATTCAATGGGGATGATAAATCATATTGTCCTCCTTGATGATGCATGCATTAGCAGTGGACAGAAAGTACTCATAGAAACTTGCTGTCCGACAAATAGTTCTTATGCTATACGACTAATGAAATACTGTGTCTTACTGATGTTGTGAACAGCAGGATGGCCATCTAAGCTAGAAAAAATGTGCTAATTAAGTACAAACTCAGGAAAGGGATCTTATTCATTAGTTTTGTATTTTTATTTCAAAGAATCGGTAAGAGAAGGGCAGGGAGGACTGATGTGAATTTTCACAGCAATATACCACGCCAATGAATGTAATTTCAAAAGCTACATTGCTGCTAGATGGGGAAAAAAGGAGGTAAGGAAGCTTTGAATAAAGGCATCTGAGAAAAGGGAGTGAGTTTCAGTCTTGAGCAAAGAGACAGAGATGAGCAGGGAGAAAGGACTGAGGGGCTAACTCTCGGCTCCTGGGGTACTTCCACTCTGACAAAGAGAATTTGAAAAGACTGCTGTGCTCCCCAGCAGTCACTGTGCAAGGATGCTGGTGATGACCAAAAGAATTAGATTCAACACACCTAATTGAAGATATCTATATGCAGATTTCTACTCAGAGAGAGTTATATAAACTGCTTTTTGTAGGCAACACAGGGAAGCAAGTATTTCTAAGGTGAGTCAACTCCTTACAACATAGGTGTGTAAAACAGGGCAAACCAGGTCATCTGTAGTATCAAAATGTGACAGAACCAGAGTATTCATGGCTAAAAGTGATGGAATACAAAAAATTCTTAATAAAAGCAGCAGCTTATGATAAAAATTAAAAAGTGGTTTAACAATGGAAAAATTGGAGAAGGGGGGAGAACCCTTGGGGAAAGCAACAAAAAACCCATCCAAGACAAGATAAAGCATTAGAGAAGGAAGGATCAATTCTCCACTGTTGGAAGTATACTACTGGATGTAAACCACACAACTGAGTCAGATGCCTGGGTGACTGTGATTTCGTGATTTGATAGAGGAACTGCTGCCTTGGGCTCTAGTTGCCCCTGCTGCAGCCAGTGTATCATCTTCAGCAGAGCAACGGTCTCAAAGGAGGCCAATGAAGAAGTGAGGTGCCATCTAATAGGTGGAATAGGGTCAAGGCACTGGCCTTTGGGGCTAGTAAGACGATCCAGATATCATCAGGAATCTTGGTCATCTACTCCAATTAAAAAGGACATAACTCTGTCTGTCAAGTTGTCCACCTAGTCGTGTTATTTTGTGCAATTCACACATGGGTAATATCTGAGAACTGGTACTGCGTTTTCCAGCAAATTTACTGCTCATTAAAATTACATATTTGAGCAAGTGGAAATGGCAGAGTTCAAGTTTGTTTTCTCTTACTCATGATTCATCTATAAGTACACAAATAAATTAGGCAGTCATAAGAGACCATCACAGCTACCAGATGCAGTGATTCAGAAGTGTTTCTTAGTCTGGGCTACTGGAGAAAAGAATTGCAAAACTGGGTGATAAGAAAGACAAATTCAACAAAATATCAAAGTTCTCAGATAGCAGCAGGTTGCAAACAATAAAAGAGTACTTTTTGAAAAAGAACGTTGTCTGACACATCCTATATTGTACCACACAGCTTTAAACAATTGTGACAATAGGCTTTGCTTTGTTAAAAATAACGTGTCCCTGACTTTTTTCTCAAGTACTCCTGTAGTAACTACTGAAGTCAATACAGTTATATTCCAGCCACATACCCTTCAGACTCAAGCCCTTTGACTCTGCTATGCACATGGATGGAAAGTAAGGAAACCTGCCCTGTTCTGAAGCAAAAAATGAAACACATGATATGGAAAAGAAATTAGATGTGGCAAGAATGAATTTTAAAGAAATGATTACCAGAAAGAAGCTAACCTTGAAAGAAACATGTGATTATAAAGTATTTAAAAGAATACACCTCCTGTGTTCCTCTCTCATACAATTCCTTTGAGAGGGATTTTATCATGGAGGTGGATACAGGAGATGATTTTTTCTCTGGTGTTGGATTCAAACACTCAGAGAAAGCTTCAGTCACATCGAGTCACGTCCCAGATCAATGGAAAAAGCGCGTCTTATTCCCATGCCTCACGAAAATCTTGGCTCCACAAACAACAAGCAAAAGCATCGTTCCCTAAGTCCCCACGGCACCCTCCGTTTGTTACAAGTTGTATTTCACCAGGCTGCTGGCTGAGTCACCTTGCCACATGCTTCTCAGGCTGTGTGAAGGAGAGAATAAGCCATTTATGACCCAGTTTTCCAGGCTGTCTGAGGACAGCTGAGTTGGAGTAAAGGTGAATGGACACAAGTAGCAGCTACCTCACCTGGCACCAATCCAAAAGCTATACATCAGACGTAACTATACATTGGGGAGGAGTGAACGCCAGAGAGACACAGCTTGCAACGCTCCCTCCTCTCTCCAGCCTGTTTCGGCACACGGAGCCCTCCCAGCACAGCATGCCCCTTCCACTGCACAAATGGCTGAAGAGAAATATCCATACTTTCTACTTTCAAGACTGTTCAGAAGCTCTTTGAGTAACTCATGCAGCCATTGAGCAGTCAAAACAAATATGTCCCTCTCAAAAGGCTTTTACTCATACATGCCACTTGTTCTTTGGCTCCTTTTCTCCCTTACCAGTTCCGTGGGTTTCTTGCAACAAGTGGACATGCAGCTGGATTTGGAATAGAAACATACTTTGCAACTGTGTGTCCTTCACGATCACAAAACTGTTTTCTCCTGGACAATGACTTGATCTCCTCAGCCCTCTGGCACAAAAACAAGAGAGACAACACCTGTGCATGCAGATGGCAAAGGAAGGAGGACGCTTAGCAACAGAAAGTGACAGATAAAGGAAGAGACAATCACAGAGAGAAGAAATTTAATATGGATTTAATGAGTTGCATTTAAAGTTAAAGAAATAAGCAAAAAGAATGATCATGTTGTCAGTTGCAATGCTGGTCACTACCAGGTCTCCACCCTTTCTCTGCGCGTACACACTCTGTGAGATCAGTAGAAGTTATGTGTGCCCATAAAGACGGGAAGGTTTGAAAGTGAAGAACTTTACCTAGCATTCATTTAGATAACTAATCCAAAGACAGGCATTATGGTGTACAAAGAGTAATGCCCGTTGTAAAACTTAGTGGAAAACATTTCCTGTGGAAAAAAGAGAGGAGAAGATGTTTACCTATGCATCTCTGCAGCTGTTGACTTGAAAACAAGAAACAAAGGGCCTTTATACTGCAGTAGTAAATTTAAGCTGACAGATGTTTTATGACAGTTTATACTGTGGCTATGGGTTGTCTTATCCAAAGAATTCTGCAATGCTCTGTTTAAAAGCGATACTACAGAATGGTCTAGTTCACCAAATAAAAGGATAATATGCATTATCATAGGCAGGTGCCGGGTTTTGTTTTTCCATAAAAGAAAAAAATGCTAAAGCTATTCTGATTCCCTGTTGAATAGAAAGCATTTTGGAAGAGCATCTTTTAAAGTAAAATTCAATAATACTTTAAAAAAGACTGAAGGAAACAAATATGCCTGGAGGGGACAATAGCTAAAAAGAAAAAAGCTACCACTTTTTTATTCAATTATTTTTAAACTAGTAGAGATAGAATGATACTTTTTTTTTTAAATCCCAAGACTCAACATCCCTGGGTCTGCTAGAATGAAGGCATGAACATTTTCTAACTGAGCCTTGGGATTCCACCACAGGGTCTCTGGGCCTGTATCACAGCTGACCTCACAAGACTTAGAAACATCCTTCAGGAATAAAAGGGCTATTGCCCAGCTAGCAGAATCAGGATTCCTGCCTTTGGCAATGCCACAGTCTCACCACAACAGTGATGAATAATGTAGTCAGCTCAGTGTAATGATTATCTGAAGGCTTTCTAATACAATGAAATGAGACTATTTGACCAGACTCTCTACTGCTCAAGAGAGTTCTGCAGTCTAGATCATAANGTCTTATCCAAAGAATTCTGCAATGCTCTGTTTAAAAGCGATACTACAGAATGGTCTAGTTCACCAAATAAAAGGATAATATGCATTATCATAGGCAGGTGCCGGGTTTTGTTTTTCCATAAAAGAAAAAAATGCTAAAGCTATTCTGATTCCCTGTTGAATAGAAAGCATTTTGGAAGAGCATCTTTTAAAGTAAAATTCAATAATACTTTAAAAAAGACTGAAGGAAACAAATATGCCTGGAGGGGACAATAGCTAAAAAGAAAAAAGCTACCACTTTTTTATTCAATTATTTTTAAACTAGTAGAGATAGAATGATACTTTTTTTTTTAAATCCCAAGACTCAACATCCCTGGGTCTGCTAGAATGAAGGCATGAACATTTTCTAACTGAGCCTTGGGATTCCACCACAGGGTCTCTGGGCCTGTATCACAGCTGACCTCACAAGACTTAGAAACATCCTTCAGGAATAAAAGGGCTATTGCCCAGCTAGCAGAATCAGGATTCCTGCCTTTGGCAATGCCACAGTCTCACCACAACAGTGATGAATAATGTAGTCAGCTCAGTGTAATGATTATCTGAAGGCTTTCTAATACAATGAAATGAGACTATTTGACCAGACTCTCTACTGCTCAAAAGAGTTCTGCAGTCTAGCTCATAAGTGTCTATAAACACAAATGGGTAGTATGTAGCATATATAGCTGTTGGCTAAAATTTGGCTCTTGCTGTTTCCCAGATATGCCCATTCCCAACTGCACGTCTTCTAGGGCAAGAATCTAAGCCATGCTGGGTTATGGATAAAAAAAACCCTAATGGCTATGAATTAGGACGTTTTCTGAGAGGTAACAAGTGTGGACATTGATTGGCAAAGGAAAGTCAGACACGTTTCAGTGCCTGGAACGCAGTCTTAACATTCCTGATGCTAAATAAGACCCAGTTAGTCCTGCTGTGGTGACAAGACTGATTTTCCATTCTCACTCTGATGAAATACATAAGCCAACATCTGTTATTGATAGAGAAGGAAAGAAAAAGATTCAACTACTTGGCTTGTGAAATGCAGCAGGCTTCTGCCAAACATTTGATGTTCAGATGTACAGTTTGAGAGTTTTTTTCTACAGATTTCTGCGCCCCAGAAGGAAGCAGACTATTGGGTTTTCTCCTGGGCCTTTAGTTACTCAAAACAGTTTTAAGAATTCAGACCACTTGGGGTTTTTATTTAAATTTGAGGTTATTGCAAACTGAAATTTCTGTCTTGCAGAAGAATTTTATTCTTTTCCTGACTCCAGACCATTTGTCAAAACATCAGGAGTGAAATTTCTGTCTCTGAAAAAAACCTTGACATTTGCTTCTTGCTTTGCTTTGGTATTGAAACAGAGAAAAGGAGATTTGTGGGAGACAAAATTCAACTTCTGATAACGTCAGACTGTAACCAACAATACATCTGGGAGATGGCATCCTCCTAAGGAGCTCGAGGACAGAAAAGAATGTGGGCAAGCAACATCCCTAAGGAGTTTCAATTAGATTTGCTCAGGAGAAAAAGATGAAAATCCAGAAAAAATACGTTTTCTGCTGAAAATGATACTGTTTAATCCAGCTTTAAACTTTCCAGCTTTAATTACAGTATAATATCTGTAGATTACTCTTTACATAGTTAACTGTAAATAACTATAGGAAATATATAATGAAAACACTGAAAGATCAACCAAACTAGATAAAAGAAAGGACTGGTGATTGAAATTCACCCCAGCTCTGATGCTTATTTATAGGTTTGACTATATGAGCAATAATTCTTCTGATTTTCCAGTAACAGTCACTGCATGTCTAAACTCCCTCCTCCACACTTCTAGGTCACAGATTCCTCTGAGATGCTAGCTCTAATTTGTCTCCAAGCCCACTTCCACAACAGTTTAGTCAAGGTCCACAGCAGTGAAGTACAGGGCCATTCTCTCGCAAAGCCCTACCATAGGCCTCAAGTGGTGTGAAGAGCCAATATAAGGCTACTGAGTAATATTAACTTTAAGGGAATAACCACTCTTGGAAGCTAAAGTGCAGCAAGGCACTAAAGTGCTTTCACATGTCAGAATTTCATGATCAAAAAAAAAAACCATTTCATTGCTCAAAAGAATATAAACTTTCAAACGACACTTCATTGAGGGAAGAACCTGTTGTACTTGGTTTTTTATCTCCCCTCCTTCCCCCAAAGACAGTTGCCAAAACAGCATAAATGAGAGCACGCTGGACGTTGAATCATGTTTGATTCAACAAAGGGTACATCTACTGAAGTGACTGCATCATTTTAGTATGGAGTTTATACAATTAGTCATCTACAGAAAATGCTTTGTGCCCTACAGAAGGAAGTTTGGGGATTTTTTTGCTTTCTAACTGCGTTTCATGTAGATGTGTCTGAGAGCATTTTCTGTTCTCTTCTTAATAGGGTGTGTGGATGTGGATGCTATTTTCTGCTGTGTGATTTCTTTCTCATTTTAAAACGATTTTTGTTTAAATAGTATTGAATGCTGATTAAAAAATCATCCACCAAAGCATACTTCTTGTTTTAAAACCAGAGGTAAGAGCCACTGTCTTATCAGAACAGGAAGAAATACCTGAAAACAGAGTATTTCTCATCTGTGTCGAAGAAGGATCAGAACTGAACTTTATTTTCTAAGTAGCCAAGAAAACAAATCATATAAGAATCCAGAGATCTGACCACCTCTGAAGGGGAAAGCTAACGGAAACGGCACCTCACTGGAGACATTACTGCATATCATCACGTAACAGTGAACCTGAGGGACATGAAACTAAAGAGAAATGGAGCTGCATGTGAGGGAGATGGAACTGTTGTCATATTTGAATCTGCAGCAGAATAGCCTAATTGGATATACGGCGCAGCAAAATGAATAAATACCGGAGGAAAAATATTTTCAAGCTTTGTAAAGGAATGACACGCAGATCGAGAGAAAGGCAAGTCTCACCTTTTTTGATAAATGCAGGATACATAATGACTTTGTCAGAAAAGGAAAATTTAGAGAGGTCCCTCAATTCAAGGGGCTGCACATTCAGCAAAGCATCACGCCTTGCAAGGAAGAGCCTTGCATGGAGATCTGAACATCCAAAGTTCATTGAAAAGTTTCTGCAGAAGCCAAAGTTTCTCAGGGCTACAAACATTTCAGACACCTTTTTTTCTTTTTTCCAAAGTAGTTGGTTGCTGTAATTCACAATTTTCCTACGCATGAAGAACCTGCAGCCTGCGTAGTACTGTTGGCACTCAAACTGCTCTGAGCATTACACAGAAAGGAGCTCAGCTGTGAGGTACCTGTACACAAACTGTGTCCCACAGCCTCTGCCACTAAAGCCAGCTCTGGCCAGTACGCTGCCAGTGGTGGTCAGCTGCTGAAAGTGGGGTAGGAGGAAGAGAGGTGGGGGGGGAAAAAGGCTGTGTTCTTAGCGAAAGATTAGGAAGCTTGGCATCCTAGTGCTGGGGGAGGGTTGACCAGAGGCTGGGGAGCTGGAGGTGGGCAGAGGCATAGGGCTGGTACAAAGTCAGTGCTGGCAGCCACCACTGCTGTCAGGAGCCCTGGCCACAGCTGACACCAAGAGCTCCAGCTGCCATCCCTGTCAGCAGCGAGGGTTGCTGCAGCAAGCAGTACCCAAAGCAAGATCTGTTTGGAAACCCCTGCTTCATGTAATATGTATTTCCATTTTATGTTTCCAGGCTGCATTCAGGACAAAGCTTTTTTACTGAAAAAGCACCAAAATGCAATAATGAAAAGCAAGTACTCTTTGATAGGTTTTGCAGTGCAAGCTTTAAAGGCTGTAAGTACCAGAGACTCTTCCCACTGAATTTAAATGCAATCCGTATTTCTCACTCTGGGAGAGTCCTGGGCCACAGGTGGCAAAGTGGCAGGATGGACCCCTGCCTGCAGGCAAATGCAGAGTGTACGTGGTCCTGAGGCACAGCTGCAGCCCTGTTTGCAGCCCCACAAGGAGAAACTGCAGAGCTGCTGGGTCACCCACGTGTTTTTCCTCTCAACCTTGTTTTAGCTGCTCTGTACCTGGTGCAGGCACAGGGACCACTGGGGGCTTCATTTGTCTGCAGCACTGAGCTGCTCTGACTGTGCAGGTACCTCTCACCAGAAATCCTGCCTCTCCGCTTCAACAGCAAACTGTGCTAGCTGTGCTGCCAGAGGGGTCAGTGCAGCCAGATAGGCAGTAGGTAGATTTGCCTCCATCTGTTAGTCAAAAGAGGTTTCTAGAAAGGCACACTGATGACGTTGGACCCATCTGTTTACCATATGACCATGAGCCAAATCTTTGCCTCTTACGCCATCTCAAAATAGGCATAAAATGTTTCCTTCTCTCACCCTAAGACCATTAATATTCATGGAGTGTTTTGAGATCCTACAGATAAGATGGGATGGCAGTGTCAAGTTTATTCACCTACAAAGCTTGTATCTCACAACTGGACAGTTCTGTGATGCTCTCCCTGCCTTCTGGCACCTTCCCAGGGCATACAGAACCTGAAGGTGGCACCCCTCCCTGTGGGGCGGCAGAGCCGGCACAGCAAGTATTGTATGTTGATGGCAAAATGGCTTTCCTCCTGAGTCCTGTGTTAAGTGCTCACTGAGTGAGTTTGACTCCACAGACAGAAGGACAGCCAGATCAGGTTGCTTCCTCCAATACTAAAAGGTAAACAAGTTACTCACTTGTTTTTTTCAGTTAATGTTATTCAGAGACAGTAAAATGCTGTAGACTATTCACTCTGGTTCCAGTTGTGGAAATGGAGCATGTATAATTACCCATGTGGGTAGCAGTCCATCTCATAGCCTTACTTATGCCAGTGAAGGATATTATCTCATTACATCAGCTTAGCAGTCTTCTCTCCCTGGAATTTGAAATAAGCAAGGCACATAAAGGAATGATGAAACAACTAATTATAAAGGACATTATTTTAAAAACTGCACAGTAGTCAAAATCCATTAATGGACTATTTTACATCATTAAACTACTTCCAAGAAAGTATCTAGGCTTTTTCAGCATAAACATTTCTACATTGAAAATGTAACTTGAACCTAACTCTATGGTTAGCTATTTTTTGAATGAGTATAATATGTGCTTTCATTTATGACAGGGCAAAGATGAGTGAAATTTTTAACTTCATTATGTCTATCATCCAAAGTAATTTAGAAGATAGTCCTGTTACATGGACTCTTCTGCACTAGAATGCTAATAATGACTAATGTCTGGGGGAACAGAAAATAGAGCTGCTAGCAAGGACTTGTTTTAGCACATCTTGAATAGAAATTTTTATTTGAATAGAAAGCACTGTTGTAACTGAAAGATGAAATACTTCTGGACCTTCTGAAACTTCTTGGGTGCATTTTTTCGATTAAAACACAAACAGGCTTTTTTTTGCTTCCCAATTTTCTGTCCTTCAACCCAACTGAACCTCAAGCTGAATTTCATTCTTTCCTTCTTGCTGATCAACTCCGGGAAGAAAGGTTCTGCAAGGCTGAGCCCAGCTTTTGTTACATCCGTGAAACATTTCAGTGAGCACTCAGATGCAAGTGGAATCGTGCTACCCATGCCCTGGAAATATGGGAGCCAAAGAATCCTGCTCAATGGATCAATAAGATGTCCAAAGGAAAGAGAGATTGCTGCTGGGGGCAACTGAGGAAGATGTGAACATCAGCTGATTTCAATAAGAACAGCTCATTTAGGTGCAGCTCTGTTCTTCACATAGATGCAAGAGTGGGAGAAAAGTCCCTTTCCAACTAGGTCCTTTCTTTGCTGGGTTACTGATTCTACTTGGGAGAAGGAAAAGGTGAAACATTTTAATGAACCCTTTGCTTCACCTTCTTTGGCAAGAAAAAGCTCCTGGAAGATCCCATACTTGGCACTGAGCAGCTCATATAAATGAACATATATGGCAGAATGAATGTCAGAGAGTAAAAATGCCAGCGTTTCATCAAGAATATGGGGTACACGCAGTAACGGAGAGGCACAGACACCCATTCCTCCCTGTAGTAATCAGGATTGCAAACAGTTGTAATTCTCTATCCCCTGCCTCTATTTCTTGCACAAAATAGAGGGACTCTGCTTCCGTAAATCTGTATGGCAATACAGGTGCCATCAGTGCTGGAGTGAGTGAGCTGCATCCACTGGTTTTACAGTGCTCTTTGAAAGGCACAGGACTGCAGGGCACTCCAGCTGATGGAGCCTCATGTGGCCTCCAGGGTGTCAGAGCATCGCCTTAGAGATGATGAGAGCTGTTGTCAGAGTACCCAAATTCCTCCTGCAGCACACAGGTCTCATGGCCCTAGCAAAGCCTCCCTGCTATGTATGCCATGCATACATCCCACTGTAGAGTGAACTGTTGAGACCCTATTTACAGCAGGAAACTCTTGAAAGAGTGGTACCTAGAAACTGAACTTGCTGAAACTGGTAACTGAACTGAGCCCTTTCCTGGCAAGAGGAATGCACCTGTTACATCAGCGCCCTGGGCCATATATATGTCAGTAGCTGGTTAACAAAACCCAGACCTGGAAACAATGCTGCAGAGTGTATAGCTTTGTTAATGGGTTTGGTAGTAGGACCAATAAACTTCATTGTTGAGTTTCCCTACAAATGGCTTCCTTTGTGCTGCAGCTTTTTACATCAGCTTTTAACTAGACCTACCAGTTGTACTAGCCAGACTGAGGGCATGATCTTCCCAGAGACTCTGGTTCCCATGAAGTGAAAAGGAGACTTCTGAAACATCCCTAGAATTGCCCTTAGGCTTCTGAAATGGTCCTCTTTGCTTAGGAAACCTCTGTGTCCTCTCCCCCAGGAAAGAAACAGAAGAAAATCAAGGCAGAGTGAATTGTGATTTTTTTTTTTTTAAAGATTCAGGGGAAATGTTGATTTAAGGTTCATGTGAGAAATAAATCCACCTGCCCCTCCCAGTGGGCAGTTGGGTCAGTCTGGCCCTACCAGGCCAGTGCTTGCTGGCATCTCAGCTCTTCCTCTGAGGACTTCAGCCCTGATGGTGTGGCAGATTCACTCCCCGCACTCTGAGAAGAGCATAGGGCAACCAGGCTGCCCCTGCAGAGGGGGCACTGAGCTCAGCCCTCACGGGATGTATTCGTGGGCTGCAGGCTCAGGGGGTAGCAGGAAAGATGCAGAAGAGGCAGAGTCACTCCCAAGAGCCAGGTTTTGAATAAGACTCTTTTGTGTATGTGACCATAAACTGTCAAGAGGACAATCTGAAACTGTGGGACTGTGCTGCTCAGAAGTGAATACTTGGAGCGGGCACAAATTATTAAACAGCTCCTCTTGATCCAGGCATAGGCAAATCGCAGATATTTTCCCAGAGAGGGGGAAGAATCCCGCTCAGAGGCCGAGCTACATCTATGTGAGGGTGTTGAGGAGGAGCTGCAGCAATATTAAAAGAAGCCAATTCTTCCCTGTAGCTCTGGAGCGACGTACGGTGAAGAGGGTCGAACATCCACGTAATTGCATCGGTCTCCTACCAGGACGACTGAGCAAAATCCCATTCTGTGTCCTCATTTATTCACTTTTATCCTGGTCAGGGCGACATTTCAACCACAGCAGCAGGTCGGCAGGGCCAGGGCCGCTGAAGCCCTCGGGGCCGGCACTGCACTTCCCCCGGCGGCCAGCGGAGGCTGCTGTGGGTCGCCGCCGCCCCAGGGGCCCCGCCGCGTGCCTCGCCGGGCGCGGCTGGCAGCGGGAGCCGCGAGAGCGCAAATGCGGCGTCCCGCCTTGCAGAGACTGCCCTTGCCAAGAGAAAAAAAAAAAGCCAAGGGCACAACGGGGAAGGTGACAGCTTCCTTCCAAATTCTGCTCGGGGGAGCTCAGACCAAGCCACAGACTGGGGACCAGAGGGGAGGCAGAGAAGGGTTTGGGGGCAATGACCAGAGCACTCGGTCGCGCCGAAGTCAGTGATAGCAGAGCAGCTGCGGAGAGATCCGCCCGGAGACGCGCAGCTTGCGCGGGTTCCCAGGCTGCCGTGGGCGCACGGGCGGGTGCCGCGACCGTCTGCTGGGTGGCCCTGCCCAGTACCTTGGGGAGGTGAGGAAGGGCCGGGGCTCCTCGCAGCCCTCCTGTAACTTGCCCTCGAGTTTTGCTGTGAAAACAAAAGCAAAGCAAACAATTCCCTTCCCCCCAGCCCGAAAATAAAGCTCGGGCACCACCCGGGCTGGCCGAAAGGGCTCCATTGTCATTTTTAAATGAGATATCTTTGCAACCGCTCGCCCCTCCCCGAACCAGCGGGGAGCCGCCCGTATCCCTGGAAGCGAGAGGTAGCGGGGAACAAAAGGCAAACTCCGAAGTGACATTGAAAATAAAAGGGAGCTTTGGTTACCCCCAGGGAAAGGTCGAGGGGGAAAGGTCGCCTTCCCGCCAGCGCACGTACTCCCGGCGGGCGCGTGGGAGCGCCCCCGGGCAAGGCCGGCGGCTCCGCGGGGCCGTGCGCCGCCCGCGCAGCGCGCCCAGGGCAGGCTGCGGCTCCTCCAGCCCCTCGACGGGGCAGCATGGGGGCAAGGCGGGGGGGGCGGCGGGCAACGCAGCCCCTCCCCGACGGCCGCGCTGAGCCGAAAAGGGCTGCGGTAGGTCGGACCGCTGGTGCCGCCTCCCAGCCTCCCCGCCGCTGTGCACCCTCAGGCACACGCGTGTCCGCCGGCTCGGAGTCCGGCCCCACCCGGGGGCTGAGAGCCCCTGCCCCCGGCGCCAGCGCGGCCTCGGGCCTGGCAGCACGGCTGCCGGGACAGGGGCCGCCCTGGGCCCCGGCGGAGCCCACGGGGAGGGCGAGGGAAGGGGAGGGCAGGGCGGCGAGGGGACCCACTTAAAGGCTGAGCTCCTTTTTGAAACACTTAGAGACGGCAGAGTTGAGGACTGTGAATGTACGCGTAAATAAATACTCATGCGTACCCACTGCCGGAGGTATGCACCTCACACGCGTGTGTGTAGGCATGTCTGGGTATATAGACAAAAGCACATAACTCCTGAGCTATCTAGTGTGGTATACTGATAGCTATACCTAAAACCAGATAAGTAGATCGATCCCGGCAGGCTTCTGTGTGTAGGTATGTACTGATAAAAACTATTTACGTATGTATTTATATCTATATAATCCATGCCTAAATGTTTAACTATCTCTATAGAACAACTTTTGGCAAATTGTCTCAGCAATCACCTTGCCTAAATTCTCCGCAGAAATCACCTCCCGCTTGGGTGTAGCAAAGATGCTTCGGGGCAACAATAAGTCTCGCGTGTGCGTACTGACGGTGTTGCGGCGGTGACAGTCTGCTGACATTAAGGAAGGCAGACGTGGAGTACTATCAAGGACATTATATTAATTGCTGATAATGACGGCGGCAGGACGAGGAGGTCAGACGACAGTTCATACCGTTGCGCGAGTGCTGCTGCCACCCGCCCCAGGCTGTCCGTGCCCACGAAGAGCCCCTTCCCCCGGGTCCCCACGCGGGCAGCCGCGGAGGGGCGCGGTGTGGCCGCCGGGCCGAGGCGTGCCCCGCCGCCCCCGCCCTGGCACAGCGGCTCCGGGAGCCCTGCCCTGGCACCCCGTACCTGGCCCCACCCTGGTCCTCTTCCCCGGGAGCGGCCCGGCGGAGGAAAAGACGGGCGGGGGGTCGGAGGATTAGGGCAGCAGGGCTCAGCCGTCCGCCAGGAATTGGGGAAGGAGGGAAAACAGCTGCGAGGAGGCAGCGCTGCCCTCGCACACAGCCTTGCGAGCAGGGCCGCCAGGGACTCGTGGCGAAGGGGCCCCCGAGAACCCCCACATGCGAGATGCTCCACGCCCTGAGCAGCTGGAGGAGCAACTGTGCGTGCACTGCGGAGGGGTGAGGATTTTCGCTTTAGCCTTCGGTTGTTTCCCCTGTTTTCTTAGATTCCCACGCCAGGGGAAGAGATTTCGACCGGTGTACTGCAGGGTTTCTCCCACCCTAACGAGATAACCAGGGCGGGGGGGGGGG